>CAJVGC010000592.1:43186220-43786220 GCA_910822075.1 Senecio squalidus | reverse complement strand
TTAAATTTGGGAATATTCGATGCTAATTATTTGGGTTTCATTATTGGGCGATTTGGGTGTTAGAGCATATCCTTCTTCTTCGTTATTTTATCGTATAAAACTCTAATATAATAAATATACTGAGTTATTGTAGTTCTGATACGTTAAAAGTATTTGAGATTAAGAAACTACTAATAAAAATAAAGATGACAAACGAAAAATTAAATGTGGATGACTATATAAATCCAATAGAAACAAGCTATAAGGGTTGTGTTAATGGTGGCCACCAACGAGCGTAGATTGGATGTCTTATCGACACAATTAGCACCGATCTTGTCGGTAAGAAATAAGTCAGTTTTTCGACGAGTTGAACGACGAGATTTGTAGATCCCAAGTAATTTAAAATCAAGTGTGTTTGTTTATGTTTAAATTAAATATTGTGTGGTTCTGATATATATTAGTGACGGATTATTATTAGCATAAACTTAGTCGGTTTTTGATCGATTTTATGTTTACAATATGATGTTGAGTTGACAAAAACTGATTGTGTCAGTTTGTTTAACGATTATAAGTGGTCTAAGCAATAATTTACAAAGATAACTCATTTGTTAGCTTTATAATTAAATAAGTTATAAAGTTGTTTTGATAAGCTTTGTAAGTGACTATAAGTTTATTAATCTCCTTTGAAAAAAAAATTAAACTTAAAAACCTAATAATGTTAATCTAAACAACCAAAATGGAATCAAATTAAAAGGAATGGTTTGATATGACGTAATGCAACGTCTGGACCCGATTCTATGTCAAGCAGCTCGAACTAGATCGGAGAAATCGGATATGTCTTTTACAATAGTATCTCCAATTAACTAGTGAAACTTTAAGTTTTTTTTCGTGTTTATTTTCTTTGTTTTTGTTTTTTATTTGATTCTCCCATCATTATTTAATTTTCTCCACTTTTTCGGACCACTTATTCACAACTTTCAAAAACCTTCCTACCATGACAACTATCACCTGGTTCGGTAGTTGTGATGGACCAACCAACCACTGGAACAACCGTTTCAACCCCGAAGTAGCATGTCATCTATTTTTTATGTACATGACAATTGACAAAAACCAACTAAACTTAGTGTTATGTAATTAAATAATTAGTTTCAAGATACATATTATTATAAGTCGATAAGAAATTACGTTAATCTAATCGGAACAAATTTGCCCTAACGAGAAAAATATAATAAAAGTATGACAATGTGTTTTCGTTTTCCTTTCACATAACCTGGCACAAAATATGAAGTTTGAAATAAATATCGCAGGTAAACATAAAGTTTAGTTTAAATATCAATGTTGTAAAAGTCGTTAGGCCCACGTTAGACGGTGGAGTAAGGATTAGAGATTAATTTGGATTAATCGTAAACTAATCATAGATCAATCGAAATGAATTTTATGTATATAATGGTTATATAAGTTATTTGAGAATTAATATTTGAATATTTAATGTAATTGACTGATTACGTGGGTTATGGTATCACGTCGACCTATTTGACTTCCATATTTTTCATAGTTGTTCCGATTACACGTTATTTTATATCGATTATGACCAAATTGCTCCAATTACTTGACCGATTGCTTAATTGATGAATTAATGAAAATCCCATTAATAGAATAAAAGTTAGTGTTTAATCGCTGATTAATCGATAAATTAATGAGATTTTTACAATCATGCTAAATATTTAACTTTATCAAAATATTACATTTTTTATAAAGCCATATTGTTAAAGTAAATAAATAAAAAGATACCCAATGAACATACACTCATTGAAAAACCCATGTGAATTACATGTTTAATAATGGGAATATTTCAATAATACCAAAAAGTCAAATAGTAAAGAACATATTGAGGTTCATTGCAATCCACATATTCTTAAGTCTTAAACCCTTTTTAACACCCACCATTGGTAATCTATATATGCTCTTGTTGGGTTGGTTTGGTGATAGGTGGGTCATGTATTTAAAATATCATGTCACAAATTCTATACCCAGAAACATTATTTGCATTCTCAAATAAAAAGTAAATTGAGTTATACATATGAGAAAATAGTTCATACATAACAAATAAATATAATTTTACTATTTCATGTAACAATTTAAATATTGTTTGGTTTTCTCATATGATGTAAAGGCAATGTACGTGATGACCTTAGATCCCTTATTTTTAGTAAGAAATTATCTTATCTTTAAATTATTTATTGAATATAAGGGACTGTTTGCAAGCATCAGATTCAGACTTGGACTCGGACTATAGACTTGGACTCGGTCCATGGTCCGAGCGTTTGATAAGTTAATGAAAACTTCGAACCACGAACTGAGTTCGTGATTTTGCCTCGGACTCGGTCCGTTTAGAAAAACCGCAGACTGAGAACAAGGCAAAATCACGGGTTCGGTATGTGGTCCGAGCTTTTCATGAATTTATCAAACGCTCGGACCACGGACCGAGTCCGAGTCCGTAGTTCGTAGTCCAAGTCCGAGTCCAAGTATGATGCTTGCAAACAGGGCCTAAATGAGCTGTTATTATATACGAACCACATTCTACTATACGGTTTACCTCTATTGAGGTGAGGGTTGAATTTCCCTTTCCACATTCTACGATGTCTATCGGCTATCGCAAATAGACACAAAATATCGCGTTTTCATATAACCGACTGTTCTTTTGTAGATTATTAACTTAAAAGATTAAACTTGTATGTTTATCATATATTTATTTTTCTTTTAAGGCACGAAAAGAAATGTAAATCCTTCGTGCAAAAGTTAAAACCTTCACTTAATCGTGTTTGTAGATCGGATATTGAATGATATTCACGAAGATCTCATGTGCATTGTTAATTAACCTTATCATCGGAATATTGAAGCAAGATAACTCCTAAAGTTGGTGAACGCGTTAATCAGAACGTCCACAAGGTAGCCTAGTTTCAATTACAAGGGTACGGACAACAATATACTCATGTAGTTAGTACATGAGACCATGCCTCTTAGTGGCCATGAACGAATAATAGAACGTGTTAAGATATATATATACGCGGACTTGTATTTAATTAAAAGTTAGGTAAAAAAATTTTCTAGTGGTGCACACTCTTGAGGAACTTATTAAACCAATGTTGATGCACCCAAAAAACCAAAAAGCTAAACTAGAAAATGCATTTCTAAAGGTGACCTTTACACATCATTTATATTTTAGTTGAGTGTATGTACGGGGGTTGTTGAAGTCTATGATGGAATGCAATATTTGATGCAAATAAGTCATATTTTAAACCTTTAATGACAAAAATGTCTAAAAAGTAGTAAAGTCACTAACTCACTAATATACATATAGTTGCAAGGTTGTTATTGAATATATGTTAAAGTGAATGGTCCCTCGTTATTTAGTAATAATGAACTGTATTCGAATTTTGATAGACGTTATGTTTTGAATGTATTGAAAGAAGCGTTTACTATTGTAATCCACATTATTTGTGATATTTTACATCGTGGATTAGTCTTGAGAGACGAAACAAGTCAACAACCGAATATTGGTGGTTTTGTTTTTCGTGTCATTTGCGTTTGGTACTATGTTTAAGTACTATTGACTTGATTTTAATCGTGGTTCTTGATTCCAACAATGTATGGTGGTGACCCATTGACTAGAAGGTCATGGGTTCAAGTCTCGGTGGAGACAATTTGGTGAATTGTAAATTTGGTGAATTGTATATAGTGTGTTTGTAGTATTTGCCTTTCCAAAAAAAAAAAAAAAAACATAAATCAAATGTCCATCATGTAATGATAGAGCTAATGTTTTATGGCATATATGAATATTCGTATAATCTTTTTCCCTTTTGTGTGTGTGTGGGTCGGGTAGGTGAAGCGAGCCCGCCCCCTACATTAATCGTATGAGTTATACCCTCCAAACCCTTTATACCTTATCCTCACCCTACAAATTCTTCATGATCACAAACCAAAAACCTAAAAGAATTTGAATTTTCATGACATGTCCGAGTTGTTTTTTTTCTTTTTGTCATGCCCATCAACTTTATTAACATTTTTATTACATCCCCTCCCACCACACACACACAAACTAACCAAACCTACAAGTTTGAACACCAACCTGAATATTTTTGATTTCACGACCGCAATGTTTTGATTCAAAAACTTTAATTTTGGCAAGTTAACTCGAAACTATAACCCATCAAGCCGTTTATTTAAATAGATATGCCACAAAATAAGTATTTTGTATCATGTTCGGTTGAATGTTATCCATCTCTCAAACCGTCAATAACAAATCCTACACAAATTGCCAAATCCTACCAAACACCTACAACCATAATGGATATCGAATTCCAATTTCATTATCTTAAAATATACCTTCGCACAAATATTTTTAACAAAAATCTTTTAAAACCGTTATAACTATCAGTTCCGTTCATCTACGAATCTAATAATAATACAATTATCAAGTAACTCAATCTAATCCATCAATTTTAGCAAGTGGGCTAATCCAAACAATCCAACCACCCATTCCTTTCTTCATCAATTATAAAATTACAATTATTAATTATTTTCGATAAATTCTAAAACTCTCGCTTAGTGCAGCGGAATCCGTATATTATTTGAGAGAATATGCCACGTGGACTCCCCATACTCACTAACCATAGTTAACTCACTACCCGAGTTAACTCACCTTCTCAAAACCCTATATATATACTTACACTCTCTCTTCACCCAACCACAGTCTCGTTAACTCCAAGAATCTCACCGGCGTTTTTATTTTCATTTTATTTCAATATATAGATACAATATATACATACAGAATCTGTATCTATACCCTAAACCTAACTCTGTTATGAGTGTATCAGAATTACATCATCAATTTCAATGGCGGAAATGAGTACGAATCGATTCAGTATAGGTTACGCTTTGTTATCGAAGAAACAGAAGAGTTTTATCCAGGATTCGTTGGTGAATTTAGCGAGAGAAAGAGGAATCGATCTGATTAAGATCGATACTGATAAGCCGTTGGTAGATCAAGGTCCGTTTGATTGTGTTCTTCACAAACTCTACGGTGACGATTGGCGGAAACAGTTGTGTGAGTATTTGAGATGTAATCGTAGCGCGATTGTTATCGATTTGCCTGATGCGATTGAGCGGTTGCATAACCGGATTTCGATGCTTGATGTTGTTGCTGAGATTGAGGTTTTGAAAGAGGAGTGTTGTGGAACGTTTGGGATACCGAAACAGATTGTCGTTTACGAACCGGACAAGTTGAAGGAAGTGGAAGGTGTGTTGAAGTTTCCGGTGATTGCCAAGCCGTTGGTGGCGGATGGGAGTGCGAAATCGCATAAGATGTTGTTGATTTTTAGTAGTGAGGGTTTTGAGAAGCTGAAACATCCTACTGTGTTACAGGAGTTTGTGAATCACGGTGGAGTGATTTTCAAAGTGTATGTGGTTGGGAAGTATGTGAAATGTGTGAAAAGGAAGTCGTTACCGGATATATCCGAGGAGAAATTGGATAGTTTGCACGGTTCTTTGTCGTTTTCGCAGGTTTCGAATTTGACTTCTGATGAAAGGAATGATGATAAGTATTATAAGATGATGGATTTGGAAGATGCTGCTATGCCACCAATGAGTTTGATTACTAATATTGCTAGAGGCTTGCGTAAGGCGATGAAATTGCATTTGTTCAATTTCGATGTGATTAGAGATACTAAAGTTGGGAATCGATATCTTGTTATTGATATTAACTATTTCCCTGGTTATGCTAAGATGCCTGGTTATGAATCGGTTTTAACTGATTTCTTTTGGGATGTGTTGAATAAGAAAGAGGCTAGGTGTTTCAATAGTGAGAAAGAGTGTATGAAGTTGGTGGATAATAATAACTTCGGGTGTGGTGAAAAAGCAGGGTCGGATAATGTTACTCCTGCTTAGAGGAAAAGAAGAGCAGTTGAACATCTAGTAATTGCTCAAATGGACGCTGATCGTTGATCTTTGGGTTTGTTGATCAAAGGGAGGTCTTGCTGTGGGCATTTTCTTCTAGATAGTTGTTAGTACAGGGGTTATGAAATAGGGTTGTTGTTTACGTTTGGTCTATCGTTTTAGCCTCCTGACGGCAATTTACTTGATGTTTCTTGTTGATCATGTACATCTCATCGTTTGCTTTGGAGATAGGTACTTTTTAAAATTCTCTTGAAATTTGTAGGAAAGTTAAGTCTCTTTAGTCTTTACAAGGCATATTATATTCCGTGTTCTTGGAACTTATATAAACTGTGTGCCTTGACAGCTTTGATCAATGAATTTTGCCTTTTGCACGATGATACCAGACTGTTATATTACTCGTACTGTAGTTGTGAAATGTGTTTTATTTATATTAGTGATTCTTGAAACTCTTGCATATCACTATCTGTCTTTAGTTTGGTAATGTTGATTAGTGTTAGGCCTTCGCTCATTGTGGTGAAATAGTATGTAGAACCGAGGTAAATTGCATTCGATGCTACTACTAAGTAGGGTGTTTAGTCGTGCATGGGTTATTAGTGTCGGTTTCTAGCGATTTAAATGTAGTGAAATTTTATGACCCCAATTAGCTACTTTTGGCTACCGGTATTGTGGCTTTTACTCTGGAAGTTGGCCATGTTGGATGGTTCCCATTAAAGGTAAGAAAAGTGGGTTTTCTTTACAACAGATCAGTAGTCATATGTTGTACAGGGCCACGTGACCCAAATCTGAATTCCTTTATGCTCTTTGGCAAAATTAAAGCAAACAGTTTAGCATATAAAAGATGCTTTCTTACATTGTTATTATCAACACTGAAAATAAAAGCCAGCTTTAAAAATGTATCTTTCCTTTTCACATGGGTTTGGGTCGTAATAGAGGGAATATATGCAAATGTATGCAGTCAATCTCGGCGATATCTCGGCGATATCTCGGCGATATCTCGGATATCGGACCTAGAAAGTCATCTCGGTTCCAAATATCGGTCCATTATATCGGACCCGAGAATATCGGCGATATTAGGCGAGATTTTGCCGAGATTCTCATATCGGATCTCGCTGTTATATCGAAAATCTCGTTTTTTTACTTTTTTTGACTTTTTTTGACTTTTTTTGACTTTTTTCTTTGACTTTTTTTTTTACTTTTTTTCTTTCTGGCAGCCCTTTGGCAGCCCACTTCTTTTTTACAGCCCACTTTTACTTAAACCTACTTTTAACACTTTTTTTTTACTTTTGTTTGAGACTATTATGCTTATATGTTATGTTAAATGTTTAATTTTTTATGATTTCATATATATATATATAATTTTCTAAATAATATAAAAACCGATATCTCACCGATATCTCACCGCGATAACCGATATATCGTATCAAGGTCCTTGAACGATATTCGATATTTGACCGAGATAACTGCATAGAATGTATCTTACTCTGAAAATTTATGTGTGGGTTTTTAAGTTCTGTTACTGTTCAGTTTCGTATCCCTGCCACGGGGAAGAGAGAGGAGAGAGAGAGAGAGATAGAGAAAACGAGGGGGGTTGATTTTTGGGTATGTCTGATTTCCACCTTGCTTGATTGGAATATGACAGTCACACGTGATGGATAATATTCTCTTCTGTCACATCTTAAGATTAAAAATGTTGTACCTTAAAGCAATGCTGGATGTTTTATTCTCAACAAAGCATTTTTACATGATAGGAAGCGTAAAGTACTAGGAGGTTTTGATGTTAACCTGGTCATAGTTAATCCCTGAATCTATATTTTCTGAAAGCCTGAATTACCAAGAAGACAAACGTGTTTCATTTTGGCTAGTTTTGTACACATGTCCTGTGTAGGTCCTTGTTCGTGTCTTCTGCTAGCGAATGTATTGCTTAACTTAATTGATTTGTGTTGCTAATTATACTTTGGTTTTACTGGTGGTTTGTCGTAACATCGAGAGAAAGTATTTACTTGTTCAGAGATTCATAATGACCGACTCAAGTTAAAACATGTTCAGTTTTCTTTTTGTGTTACCTTGAGATGCTATATGACTATATGCCAACTACGTAGCCTTTTGTTTAGCTTTCTCATTCTTGGATGTTTTATGTAGATGGCAAACAAATGAGTTCTTGCTTTAACTTGATTGAGAAAATCTATGAGCTGTCCTTCACACAATTGTACTCTGGCTTTATTGGTTTTATGTTTAAACGCAATCTTACACGAGTGACGACTTTTTCGAGTTTTTTGTCAATCTAATGAATAAGTTACCTTTCCACCGAGACTGCATTACACTTTTGCTCTTTGAAGTCAGCTCGAGTTATACTTTGCTATAATATTAGGGATGCTTGCTATGTGGTGCTTTATAACATCTCAATACATACAATGAAATGTCTTTAACCATTGCTTGCCCAGATACTATTTCCAATATCTTTATTTATATTATTCTTTTCTGTTCACGAATCTGTTCATATATTTATGTTGATATATGATTTGTTTTACCATTAATATGCATAAAAGCCGGTTAAACACTTGCTAAAGGTTCACAACTTATAGCCTAAGTCTACTTACCAAATGTAAATTTCCGAGCGCATCAGGTTTGTCTTTTCATAATTTATTTTGAATTATAACAATTATGAACTATTCGTAGTGTTACGCTTCACTCATGTGATTATGCATTTGAGACAAACTTTATTGTGATTTTGTTATATAGGAGTATTATTTGTATACTGTGGTTGGGTTGTGTCCGTTATCAGTTTCTTTCATAGCTTTTTCTTGATTATGTTCTTTGCTATCGATTATGTGTTAGTCCTGCACATTGATGCCCAACGTTTTGTCCTTCTGTTTTTGGCCCCTACACTTATTTTCCTCTCGACTCAACATTTGATGGGCATGTGTCTCATTTTGCAATTTCTTGATGCTGCCATTCTTTCAATTTTATCCTTCTACTTGGTTCCACATAATAACTAACTGGAGCTAGAGGTGGCAAAATGGGCGGGTTGAGTAATGGGTCCAAACGTTCAACTCAAGATGAATAAACGCCAGAACTACTTGACCATGAAATACTTTCTGGCCAATAAATTTACTTTTACAATCTAGTGTTTTATTGGGGGATAATGCATAACCCATATAAACGGGATGAAATTCTTCCGTCTGATTGCAGTTGTATCAGGTATTTTACCCATAACTTATCTCTTTGGCATGAAAAAGCTTTCATTTTCTCATCATTTATGTAATCGTGCTCCTGTAGATCTTGTCTTTGGGACCTTTGAAAAACTTAAACGAAGGTATAATGATTCTTTGGCATTTTCAAAATCTTATAGAACACTAAGAGGGTCCAAGTATGTATACAGAGCAAGTATTATAACATTACTGTAAATACATCGTCTGACTATTGCACATCTGTTTCGAGGCAAGATCACTCTCAGTTCATGGACCTCCTTTCATGTCATGTTGTTGAAAAGCAATTTAGCCTTTATTAACATATTATTGTTCCAAAATCACAACAATATCAAAAAAACTTATCTTATACGTACCGGGGTCAAGAAACCGCCCCCTAGTTGGGTTCCATACAGACAAATGTTCCCTTCGAAAATGAAATAGATTAAATTAAGTGATCTTAAAAAATATCAAGTTCTTGTTGCTTAGTTCAGAAACATGAAATGTATGTTGTTCAACAAAGGCAGCAAATCTGATGATGAAGAATAGTCTGTTCCCCTCACGGAAAACAAATAGTGTCCTCCTACATCTTAAGATCGTACTTGTTAATCATGAACTGTATTGAATCAACCAAACTACTACAAAACGATCATTAAATCTTAATTATTACTATGTAATAATGATACTACAATGACGAAAATTAACCAAACTTTTTGCAAATTTATACATTACGAATACATGATATTGTCACCATAACTAAGATTAGAATGTTTATTCTTAAATGGTTGGGAAACGGGTTTTGATCCGTTGATTTTGAACTCTAAAGTATAATAAGCGGAACCCCGTTTTATTTTGTTAAAACAAGTGGGAATGGAACATGTAACATCTTTGTCATCTTCTTCTTTCGTTTTCATACACGTGAGTTGTAGAATAGAAGAACATGACCAGATTGTTTCGTTTGAAGAATAAAAAAATGGCATTGAAGATGTGTTGTTACAAAAAAAAAAGTGACCAAAATCGAAGAGATTTAATCGGACAAATAAAAGAATAACACACATTACTGCCTCCTGCAAATGAGAATGTTTATGTGAGGTGGCGAGAACAAAGTTTTACTTCTTGGTTTCTTTTAGCTTTATGATGTGAATGTTTGCTTGCTCGGGTACAATTAACATTTCGTGTCTTCAGCAATGCCTAGCATCTACGAGAAGGCAAATATATCTTAAATATATGGTTGCACCCAAACATCTTGGTAACGCGCTAGTCCCACCGGTGGCAATTTGAAGAACTAAACATAAGACTCTTCAATGGAAAAAGATGCTTTACATTTGTTTTTGCATATTCAAAATAAGTTGGTTGGCTCAATTTAAGCCAATCTTCATTTGTAATTTCTAAAACTGAGGATTGGAGCGGTGAGACAGCCAAGACTATAGTGCAACGTCAAGGCGACTAGCTCACTCGCAAAGATCCCAATAGCAAATTATCGTGGTGGGTCTCTCCCTATAAAAGATAGATAAACATGGAGTGAGCAGATAAATCAAATATCATATAGCCAAAATGCCGAGAAAAGTATGCTTATTTCATTCCTAACTAAGATAAGAAAGTCCATTTATAAATAGTTGTGAACCAAGTTTTGAGTCGTTCATTTTTGAAACACGTGGGAATTGAACATGTAATATCTTCTTCCTCATCATCTTTTTTTTTTCTTTTCATAATCATATGCATATACATAAACAAACATGACCAGATTTTTTCGTTCGAACAACAAAAATTTATAGAATAGAAATAAAGGCAATCCAATTAATGAAAGGAGTTTGATAAGGAGTTCAGACACGCATTATAGTGTTGATTGTAGGAATCCAATTAATGAAAGGAGTTTGATAAGGAGTTCAGACACGCATTATAGTGTTGTATGTAGGAGTTGTTATCCATAAATACAGGGGCGGTTATTCATATAAAGAGACGCTTATTATCAAAAATCGAATACAATTATGCGTGTCTAGACTTTTTAATCATAGCTCCGGGAGTTATGTTTAGCAAAATCCATAATGAAATGTAATCAAACAAAAATTAGCAGTGCATGAAGAAAGACGGAAAGTGCAACAAATTATAGTTTTACTGAAGTGAATATTTTCCATCCCACATCGGCTGAGTGAGTTGAACAGACAAGAAGAGAGCAATATAAAAGCAAAGGCTAGGGAGTGGAATAAGCATACCTTTCTCGGCCTTTTGGCTAAGATCAAGTGTAGTATCTGTTCTTATCAGTTTAATATCTGATATGTGAGCCATCGGCTCACTCGATATTAATCTTATTTTTTTATGGGGAAAGATCCATCACAATAGCTTGCTACTGGGGTCTTTGCGAGTCGCCTTGACGTTGCACTATTGTCTTGGCTGGCTCACCCCTCCAATTTTTAGTTTCAAAAACTGCATCTTTAAATTACAATAGAAAAATATTGAAACGTGATGTGTTTATTGTACACGAACAAGCAAGCAAACGTTCAATTCTTAATTTTTAGCATATAAAAGCACTGATGATTTCGCAGTCTTATAATAGGGCAATCCTGAACAAGCCGAACATCAACTCTTTATTTTGTTTATGTAACAAGAAGTAAATTGCCGCAAGTCTTATAATAAGGTAATCCTGATGATAGTCGTTCCAGTAGTAATAAACCCTTGTCGAGATTCTTACCGTGGTGAAAACTACAATAAGCAAGTTTCTTATCCTTTCAGGTTAGTCGGAAAACAACCAACAGGAAGATGTGGTTCGCCAGGCTACGAAGTACGTTGTGGAAATCATAGCACAATGCTTATCGATCTACCAAAATCTAGTACGTTTGGAGTACGAGGCATTGATTACATTTACGAAACTATAGAGATTTACGACCTCTTGAATTGCCTTCCTGCTCGTTTGTTAACTCTCAATCTATCAGGTACACCTTTCTCAAATACTAACATGCAAGACTTCACACTTTTAACATGCCCGAAAGATGAAAGTTTGTCTGGTAGTAATTTTTCAACCATTTCCATTGGTTGTCTTGGTAATTCGACTTTTTCTACTCTAGCTACTACTGATTCAACGGATATCGTGAGATCAGTATTAACACAAGGTAATCATACATCTTGTGAGATCTCAGGATTTTTAAAGGTCCCAACGCAAGAGCGACGACATGATCCTAAAGTGTTTTCATCTCCATGGAACCCCGATAATACTATATACTTGACATGGTCTCATGGCGGTGAAACTAGCTCTCGTATTATGTTGTTGATCATAGTATATTGTGCACGGTTGCTTATCACATAATCATGAACCAAATTAGCAGTAGCAATGAATATTAGCTAGACAATTGTTTTCCTTAATTATAAATTTATAATCTAATTCTGATTTTTGATGTGGCCTCAATTTTGTTTTTCTGATATTATATGGGCTTACACTTGATACCCATAACCTGCTGCTAAATCGCAATATTCAAAACACTTATATTCTTCTAATATACCTATACTTTTTATATCGGTATATTAAAAATGTCACGGATTTTGAACTTAACCAGGTTAACTTTTTTGGACTTCCGAAAATGGAGTCAGACAAAAACAAATCGGTATTTTAGGCAAAACGTTATATACAAAGTTCACGAACTAGCTAAAAAGTATCCGTTTTGACCAATCACCCAACATGACCACTAAAGTTGATATAAGAAAAGATGGAACTACTTACAACTCTGCCAATAAACTTGAAGTATGAAAGATGTTATGTTTGGTAAACAGGATTTGGATGTAAAAATCAAAGCTCTCGATAACAGATGATACCATTCCCTAGTGAGTCCGCCTGCATCAATACCTTATTCCCCTTGAAAATGATGCGTAACTGATTATACGAATCTTCAAGCATGTATGGTCTTTTCATAATGGCCCTAATGCAACATTAATGTCATTTACCAAAGAAAAGGTTTCGGTGTTCTCCTTTTCAAAAAGTGCTTTTTCTTTCTCTTGATTAAGTAAAGTGAGTGAAAAGGAGCAAACCGATACCGTTTCTTTGGTAAGTGCTTTATCTATTTCACCAAACACGTGATAAATCATCTTAAGATGTAGATATAAAAAGCATATTCAATTTAACTGTTACATTTGAAAATCATTAAAGATTAAGAGGCTCAACAACAATGTTATGGCCACGAAACCCTCTTCATACTGCTGTTTTTCTGTTTCGTCATCTTGAACAATCATGACAGCTATCCCACGAGTCTGATAGAGATTTGTATTCTAAACTGTAGCAAAAGTTTCGCGACAAACTTATGATTCCTGGCCAGGTATGTTAGAGTTTCGAGAACACGACGTGACACCAACGATGGTACACCTTAAATAAAAGCATTTAGGGGTAGCCATTTTGACCTATTTACTAATGAAATGGTCAATTTGGACAATGTTTCATATCAAACGGGTACACCAGAAAACAGATTCGAACAACTCAAAACAGGCTGAAAGTCACCAGAAAAGTAAGTCTAAAGTATAAAATTAAAACCTCCTAAAATAAAGGCAAGATAAAGTGGCTTCCAATAGCTGCATATTAGTAGCAATTTTGACCCATTTACTAACAAATATGTTAATTTTGGCTAAGGTTAATTACTAACGGGTCAAACGGGTAAAATAGAAAAAGTCGGCACTAATAAAGGAAATGACTCAAACGGCAGAAAGTTTCCACAGGAGCAAGTTCAATGCATAAAACATTAAAACCTCTTAAACCAACTTTATTCAAGAAACTAGATCGGGATTGAAATAATAACTTCTGTAATCATATATAGCACACCGGGATATATATATAAATACATTTGGAAAAAAAGTGTTTCCAGTCAACCTAGTCTTCCCTGGCCTGTTTTAACAAAATCACAGCAGATCTAGTGTCAACAGCCGGGAACAAACACATAAAGAACAGAACAATGAGAAACTGTAAGCACATATGCAAATATAAGGAACTATTCCGTTCCAGATTACTACTCGAAGCAACGAATCATTGCATTGAGATATTCCGTGTCAACTAAAGCAAGAGTGACCAAAGTAGAAGACAGAATGATTAAAAAGGATGATTAGAGACACATCGACATTATTGCATATCTGTAACTTATTTATAATCAAGGCACTCTTATTGATATAAAAGAGCGTAAAGAAAGTGCAGTAAATTATGGTTTTGCTGAAGTCACGCATTTTACATCCCACATCGTTAAGTGAGTTAAACAGCCAAGAGGGAGAGTACTATAAAATCAAAGGTTCAAGAATGAAATAAGCATACCTTTCTCGGCCTTTTGGCTAAGATCAAGTGTAGTATCTGTTCTTATCAGTTTAATATCTGATATGTGAGCCATCGGCTCACTCGATATTAATCTTATTTTTTATGGGGAAAGATCCATCACAATAGCTTGCTATTGGGGTCTTTGCGAGTCGCCTTGATGTTGCACTATTGTCTTGGCTGGCTCACCCCTCCAAACCCAAGTTTTAATTTGTTTCTTTCAAAGTATTTACTGATGGTTTTTGAAACCTTTTAGTTTTTGCAATCAGCTAGTTTTAATTTGTTTCTTTCAATGTGTTTAACGATCACTTCTGATGATTATGAATTGTATTGTATCGATTTCCAGATACGTACCAAAATTATGTGACTTGAATGCTATAACATCGCACCCTAAAGGTATTGTTGAAGTTATGAAATGTTAAACTCTACCTGAGCAAGCAACATTCATTTCATTCTGATATTTACCTGTCTTATAATAAGAATATTATGAAGAATTCAAACATCCAGTTATATATACAATCGATTCTGGGTGTGGATAACATTATTCAAAAGACATGAAACTTCATCAAAGAAACGAAACAAAACTGAAAAGCCATAAAAAAAATGTCGAACAAGAAGCCCAACTCATACCTAACTTGGTTATCTCTGAAAACACGAAGATCTGATGATAACAAGTAGCTTTTTAGTGAGGGTCAAAAATGGAAAATTATCAATTTCTCAGCACAAAATCACTACTAATTCATACAATTTCAAATCAATTAAAGGACCTGTTCTCTCTAAGAACTGGAATGGACTAAGAAATAGCAAAAGAAAACTCGCCATTTCTTATTTGACCCTTGTATGAAGAAAACGGCCCATTTTCAACCATTTTTTTTTGTGTAATATCCTTCACTAGCTTGCTTTGTGTGGTCGTTATATATTGCTTAAGTATTAAGGATGCTTGCTTTGTGTGGTCGTTAAAGCATCCCGATACATGAAATGATCCATGGAATGTCTTTAACCATTGCTTGCATATATATAACTAATTAGGAGGTTTTTATGAATTAAAAATACCCTAAGCCACTTTAGAGTCGTTTTCTTAATAAGTTAATGTGTTTTTACTCGTTAAAAATAATGCCTTACCTTAACCCATACCGACCCACTCATAACTAAATGGTTTGAAATTATTACCCATATCTTACCAGTTTGGCCTTTACCAGTTTGGTAATATATGTAACATCTTCATCATATAAGCCGTAGAACGAATGAACATGACCAGATTGTTTATTTTGCAAAACAGAATAATGACATTTAAGATATGCCATAATGATTCATAAAGAATATACTCAACTAAGAATCTAAAGTACATGAACTTCAATAATGGTAGCTCACTGTCATCGCGTTGCTGCTATAAGATTAAGATAGAACGATTCTTTCACGAGAGCTCTATGATCTTGTTACCAACATTAGAACATTTCATTTTGAGTGGCCTTTAACTTTTAAGCTCGCATTTAACGTTCATAAAGAACAAATTTACAGGCACACGTAAAACATGGGAGTAAACAGTAGCTCGTGAAAGTCGAAAAAAGGGAAAATGGAAGAAAATGCTAATTCAATATATATCCCACATCGCTCAGATGAAAGAACTACAAGAGGGAGACTGCTTATAAAAACAAAGGCTCAAGAATGAAATAAGCATACCTTTCTCGGCCTTTTGGCTAAGATCAAGTGTAGTATCTGTTCTTATCAGTTTAATATCTGATATGTGAGCCATCGGCTCACTCGATATTAATCTTATTTTTTATGGGGAAAGATCCATCACAATAGCTTGCTGTTGGGGTCTTTGCGAGTCGCCTTGACGTTGCACTACTGTCTTGGCTGGTTCACCCCTCCAATTTTAGTTTCAAAAACTGCATCGATTAATTACATTGTGTTTATTGTACCCGAACTACCATGCAAACATTCAATTCTTCATTTTAAGCATAAACATGAGCAAGCTGAACATCCACTCGTTATTTTGTTTATGTAACAAGAAAATTTGCCGCAAGTCATTTTCATATGATCCTAGAATTTATGCAAATCGATTCTGGGTGTGTTTTACATTAACACTAAAACATAATAGACATTATCAAAGAAATGACTAGCCGAAAAACAAAATGTCAAACATGAAAGCCCAGCTCAAGTTGAAACTGATTCCGCTTAAGGTTGTCGACAGTTTTATAGTATCATCCTTTTCTGTTTGTTCAATCTTGAAAGGCTTTATCCTTCAGAACAACCAAGAATCTGGAGGTGAAATCCTATCACCAAATAAGCACACCGGCCCGTTTCCTGCAGGTGAGAATGTTTGTGTGAGTTGTTTTTAATCCTTATAAAAATATCTATGTATATGTAAAGGGCACGAGCAAATACTAAGAATTTTTTTTACCTCTGAAGACACGACGATCTATTTGATTCTTCTTTATTTTGGAAGTCTTTAACGTGGTTTTTTTGATCTTGACTGGACACTCTAATTATAAAAAGAAGCGTTTCTAAAAGCATGCTGAAAATCAATCAAAAACAGAATATTTTTAATTATAATGTATTTGTGTTCAATAGTATATCAGTATTAGACAAGAAAGTCGAAATGTTTAACGTTACTGGACTATGGCCAAACAGCGCTCTGAATGTATAATATCCAAAAATTGAATCACATTTCATGTTAGTTGCTCAGTACCATGAAAACTTCTCAGCTTGATTAAATCTTAATTATTACAATGTAATAATGATAACCAAACTTTCTGCTAATATATACATACGATATTGTCACCATAACTAAGATAAGAATGTTTATTCCTAAATGGTTATGAAACAAGTCTTGATCCGTTGATTTTGAACTCAAGTATAATAAATAGTCGGAACCTCATAACTAAATGGGTTAAAATTATTACCCATATCTTACCACTTTGGCCTTAATTACCCTATGGATCACGACGTATATAACACACTTTTTTCATGGGATCCTTCCTTATTTGATATCCTCATGTAATCTAGATAGTGAGAGTCATGCTTGTTATTGATTTGTCAAACCATACATGTTTAACCTGATCTCATCTCATAATTATCCGTGACTGTTTATGTCTCTAGCATGACCACTTGACGTTATACCATGAGAATGCATAAACACTTGCCAAATATTGAGAACTTATAGCCAAAGTAAATTTAGCAACACACAAGTCTGAAATCAGGCTTATCTTTCCATTATTTATTTTGAAATATAACAATTGTGTAGTTTTTGTGTTGGTTATGTTTCATTAGGGTGAGTACTTCTGAACTATTAAAAAATAGCAAAGAAGTCGGTACGTTTATAATGAGAGGCAAAGTTTACTGTCATTTTGTTGTATAGGAGTACAAAGTGTATACTGTAATCGGGGTTACGTTCATTATTTGTTTTTTTTATATCTTGTTCTTGAATGTGTCTTTTGCTATCGATTTTGAGTTAGTCTTACACATTGGTGCATAACCTTATGTTATCGGGCTCCTGCACTTATTTTCCTTGGGCTTGACATTTTCATGTTAGTATGAGTGATTTGCAACTTTTTCCCGAGGCCAACCATCTCTTTAATCAATCTTTTGACTTTATTTGAGATACTGATTTGAGATAAAGGTGGTTAAATGGGTGCGGTTTGGGTAATGGGTCAAAACTGGCACAAGTCAAGAATCAAGATGAATAAAGTTTGAATAAATAAGGTTTAATTTTTTGTTTTATATATAATAATTTGTGTCAAGTATGATTACAATGATTTTTGATTACAATCTGATTTAGGAGGTTTTATGTATAAATATACACCTTGGGCGACTTTTGACTCGTTATCTTTTAAGTTTGAAGTTTTTTTAGCCGTTAGAGATGATGAATACCATTATTACCCATATCGTATCAGTTTGGCCTTTATCACCCTATGGATCACAACTTATGTAACATATTCTTTTCTGGAACTATCGGTTATCAGATAGTGAGAGTCATGTTTGTTTCTATTTTGTCGTATAACTTATGTAACTGTGTTCATGAAAATCCTGTCGGTAAATATCTGATTCACAAACCTTCGATAGTTTGCCTTCATTGAACCGAGGAGGCTAATTGTGTGTGTTCAAAACACTTAAGCTACTATACTGAAAATATACCGAAATGGGTAGGTAATCAAATGATCCTTGTATGTTTAGAACACTCAGAGGGTCATATAATTGTTTCTTTTGATGAACCGAAAAAAGACATTTAAGATATGCCACAATGATTCTTAAAAAATATACCGAAAAAAGACATTTAATAGTGATAAGAACAAAGTCGAACAATCCTATAATTTATACAAATCGATTCTGGTGAGGTTTACATTAACCCTAAAACTTAAAAGACACGAACTCTATCAAAGAAACCAAAGAAATGACGAGCCAAAAAAACGAAACATCACACGAGAGCCCAACTTATGTTGAAACTGGTTCAACTTAACGTAGTTGACAATTCTTCTATCTTATCATCTTTTGTGTCTTGTTTTATATCTGAAAATGTAGGGTTTCTCATGCTTGTTACTTCAGAAGAACTTAATAATCTCGTGATGAAATCCTAGCAAAACATGAAGATGGAAACAATTTGCTGAGCCAAGTAAACACACCTTCCCGTTTCCTTCAATTGGGATTGTTTGTGTAGAGGTATTTTACAGGTAAAGAGCAAGATATATTAATTAAGTAATACATATAAGAAAAAATTACCTCTAACGACACAAACATCTATTGATTCTTCTTTATCTTGGAAGTCTTTAATGTGGTTTTTTGATCTTGACTGGACACTCTTATTATAAAAAGAAGCGTTTCTACAAGCATGCCCAAAACCAATCCAAGAATGCCACCAGCGGCATGCTGAAATCAATCAAAACAGAATATTTTTAATTATAATGTTTTTCTGTTCAATAGTATTAGATGAGAAAGTTACCATTACTGGACTATGGCCAAACAACGCTCTGAATGTATAATATCCAACCAAATAGCATGTAAACATCGTAAGCGCCACATGTAAACCTGATAAAGTTCAAGATCAATGTTAGATGCACAGAATGTGTAACAAGCTACTTTTACATGCCCATACGTCTTACTTTCTATTAAAAAACTGCTGTTTCTTGTCACGAGTACAAATAGGAGCAGAATAATCAAAGACACACTTTTCTATGTCCGGAAAGTAAATTCATGAGCAAATAGTACTCAGAGGTTCAATGACTAAATATATAATTTCCATCATACAATGTCAAAAGATATTTTAGTCGATACAACAAAGCTACATATTTCATTTTCCACAATGCCATCCTTCTCAACATGACATGTATTAAGGTAGAGTGAATTAGTGATATACCAACTCTGTTCAAGTTGTTAAATAATCTTTTTTTTAACGAGAGTTGGGCAGGTTGGTAAATGGTTCATAACAGGTCATGACAAGATGAGAAGTCTTTTATTAGTGCGGGTCAATACGGGTAGACCCACATACATTTGTCGGCTTATCTTTTTTTAATTTAATTAATTAATGTGCTAGAACTCATATATAATCACAAAAATCAATTCCTACAGTAATAGTCTATGTTTCTTTTTCAAAAATAAATAGCCTGAGTTTCTTAATGACACTTTTGAAAGGGCTTTATTCATTTTGAACTCAGTTTTGGAAACTTTAGGCCACTTGCCGTTTCTATCTTAACACAAAAAAGATCTGACAATTCGACAAAAATAAAACCCAAATCAACCTACTTGCGCCTACATGGTTACATGAGTCGAATTTTGTAATCTTCAAACATTAAAATATAATTTTCTGCAAACTACTAAAAAATCAAAGCACAAAATTCACTTCTTTGTACAAATGCAAATCACTTAAAGGGCCGCGTCTTATTTAATAATACATTTAAACTAACACCTAAACAGAAATAAAGAAAAACTCACCAAATCCTATTTGATCCTTGTACGACGAAAACGGCTCACTTTCATCAATTTTCGGCGTAATATCCTTCACTAGCTCCTTATAGGCTTTCCTCTCCGCCACCTCCTCAAATTTCCTTAACCTTGCTTTTAACTCCTCGCTCTAATCACATAAACAAAACAACATATCTATAAATCATCACAACTCACCCGTCCACCACTTTCATGCTATATACATTCACTATACCCAGTTCCCTAATCCATTAATCCCATCTACCCCTGCATTTTCAGCGGTCTACTCAATTGGTTTGTTTAAATGTGCAACTTAATATCAACTAGTTACTACTTATCCAAGTAAGATTATTCAACAAAATCGAATCGAATTCGGTTTCTTCAAAATACTAACTGCTTTTTATTTTAAGAAGTTTGCTAACCATATTCCCGGGGCTACATATCAAATATAAACTAAAGGACAACCCGGGCTATGTTTAAGAGCAGTTAAACGGTTATAGTATAAATAATAAAGCCTGACCCCTGCATGTTTATTATTTGTACTTTAACCGTTTAACCGTATTTAAACATAATAAAATTGAGCATTTAGTTACCTTTTCGCGAGGTTTGGGACTGTTGAAGATAAACTGTGACCCGGATAGAAGATTGGACAGGGTGGGTCGGGTTGATGGATCCGATTCGATCCAAATGGATCGGAGAGATTTATAGGGTATAGAAGAAGAGTGATTGAGAGATAGAGATGATGCTATTTCTCGGAGGTCCGGTGAGAGATGACTGTTGGTGGCTGATGTGGTAAAAAACGATTGGAGAATTTCGGTTTTGGATATGATTAGTCCGCCGGCGGTGGCGGTAGTTGGGTTGTCCATGGTTGTCTTAATGAAACTCAGATTGCGATCGATGCTACCGGATTTTAGAAAATGGCTGTTAACTCACTTTGACACTGATTTTATAAAAAATATTTATCGTTTAGTTTCGTTCCTGTTTTATATAAAATGTCTAATATTTCTAGTGATGTTATCAACAAGTATGTAGCTATCTATGCTTCGGTATGGGACCGAGTTTTTTATTTATTTAGTTGTATCGATTTCAATTAAATATGTTGAGCTGGCGTATACGCTTATTACTATAGATTCTTGTTTGGAAAAAAAGAAAAAAGAGAACTACAAAACTTAGAACAAACATAAACATTGAATATTTTATAAACTAAATTGGGATTTGAACCTTCACCAATCGGTTATATAGCATCAGGTCTAACCATCACGTCACAATTCCATTTTGTTATAATTTCTAGTAAAGCTTAAATATAATAAAGAAAATAATGTGAAAAAAAGAAAAAGAAACTTTCACCAATCAGTTATATAGCATCAGGTCTAACCATCACGCCACACTTCCTTTTTGTTATAATTTTTAGTAAAAATTAAATATAATAAAGAATAATGTGAAAAAAGAAAAAGAAACCTTCACAAATCGGTTATATAGGAAATGATCGAACTCAAGTCACCGAGTTAAATGAACATGGACATAACCACTCTAACAACAAAATGTTTTGTTATATTTTTCGGTAAATGTGGTATTTAAAAACAGATAAGTAAATCAATATGATAATTTTGACTTTGTTGACTTCTAAAACTTGTTATATTAATTTTTTAATCATGAAAACGCCGACTACAACCAATGAAACGGCGACATGTTTTTGATAAATATATAGCATAGTAAACGGCAATCTATCTTTAATAAATGTATAGTATAGCAATAATGTTCTTATACTTAGAGCATAATGTTTATATGGTTACGTTTTTAATAGTTAGCAAATAATGTTCTTATACTTAGAGCATAATGTTAATATTGAGTAGGGGATGTAGTATATATGGGGTTAAGTCTGTAAGACTAAGTGCTACTAGGCCAAACTATAATCATATTTGATAAGTCTGTAAAACTATGATTTCAAATCATTGATTTGCAACCATATTGATTTCAGTATGAAATTGTAGAGTTCCATAAATAGCCAAGTGGAAGTAACACATCCATTGGATGACATAAACCGCTCAAATCGCTTGAAGACCCCTTGTAAAAACATAAAGCCTAACATAACAGTTATCATACCCTCACGGGCATTTTCATGGAACAACAATTACTAACACTACTTATTGGTAATAACTACTAGCATTAAGAAATATGATAGTATTATACATTTCTTGAAGATATATTGTCGTTTTGGTAAAACAATTGCGGTTTAAAACCATTCCTAAGGGCTATTTTAGTAAATTTTACATATATGCTTCTTTATACGCGTTCTTAGCTTGGTATCTACACTTGTCTCTACCATCCACAACCGATTAATCAACGTCTATTATCATTTGTTGCATCGTAAAGACGACATCCTTCTTCTAGGTCTTTTAAAGCTATTCGAAGAGCATGTACATTATATATCAAAGTTAAAAAACCCCGAGTAGATGCACTTAATTATTTTTTGTGTATTCATAAAACCAAACAAAACTAAAAAAGTACTACCGTGCATTCTTCCACTGTGGTTAGACTTGTGTTGTTCGGATGATAAATTTCCTGTATTATCTAGAGAAGTGAAGCTTTCGTCTTCCAAACTCCCGTATTATTTTTTGTATAATCATAAAACCAAACAAAACCAAAAAAGTACTATCGTGCATTCTTCCAAAAAATTTTTAAACGTTTATTCATGGTTTCTGATTGAGATGATATATTCACCTTTTTTTTAGATGACGAATTTCTCATTGTTCACTAATTATATGTGCAATATGAATTCACAACTTTCTCGTTTTTCTAGGTACAGTCAATCACTAGAAATTTAATGTTTTGTTTAGGAGTGTGAGACCTTATATCCATTTTATGCTTTCTGATATACGCCAAAATATCTAGTTAGTTAAATGCTTAATGGGTTTGACATGAACGATTATAATAAAACTTTACTTATAAGCAAAATATTAATACATGTTATATAGGCAAAAGGTCATTATAAGTCCATTAAACACCAAAATCAAAATTAATTAAATTTATTTATAAAATGAATCGGAATATTTTAGATAAGGTTTACTCTAACAAACATTTTGTGTGACACTGTCTTTGGACAACTCAAATGGCAAATCAAATTGTCGAAATTCTATTTTCAATTTTGTCTATACAATATTACAATTTATTCATTTTATAAAATTTATATATTTGAAATTTTATCCTAACAATGTTAAAATTACATATAATATTATCTTTATAATTTTAATACTCATCAAAAGCAAAAAAGAAAAAAAATATCATTGAAGAAATATATGAAATTTATCCTCTAATTAAAAGAGGTTAGCAATAAGATCTTAAGGATTTAATTTGTTTGAGAAATTTAATTTCAAATAAATATATAAAGATGAGTTTTGATTTATATTTAAATCATTGAAATAAAAAGAAATGGAATGTCAAATTAATGTCTTTACCCTTAAAAAAAACCAATGATTAATAATAAAAGATATTTTTGTAATTTCAATTTACGGTTGCATCTACGTATTTATAATAATTTTCTAAAATGTAATATAATGAGTATGGTTAGTCCATGCTTTGCGGCCGAATTATTTGCTAAAATTGAAAAATACGGAACCTCTATAAAGAACAAAAATATATGTAAGACATCAAAACACTAAATAATCTAACGCAAATATAAAAAATTTAAAACTAAATAAAGAAGAATGAGACTATTCATTGGATAGAAAAACAAACCAACTAAATAAAAAAACTTGAAATTAAATAAAATAATTAATGAATTATTAACACCTTGTCATTCTTTTGTTGTGGAGATATTATTCATTCGATAATAACTCCCTTTGTACTAAATCTGTTAAAAAGAATATATAAATGTCAAAGCAAAACGTTAATAAAACGTGTTTTGCTCTAGATTTATTTTACTTTGTTATTTAAATATGTTTATATAATAAATTTTTAACAAAGTGTAATAACCATTTTACTATTTTACCCGTAATAACTTTTGATATTAAAATTTGTACAAAATAAGTTTTACTTTCAAAAGTATACTAACCTTAACTTAATGACGAAATCTATAACTGGAGGCAAACATTAGGAGCAAAATTTCAGTAAATAGGGGCAAATCTTAGGGACGAAAAACGTAATTAGTTTTCGAAAATGGTCGATTTATTGAATTTTTTAAACTTAGGTACGGAATACGTAATTAACTCATAATATATATATATATATATATATATATATATATATACCTGTTATGCATATAAACTTAAATGCAAAACCATTACAAATCACGGTATTTTGTTACAAATTATTCAAATCTATATAATTTTAAGGAATGATTAATTTTTAGGCCTTATTTAATTAATATACAATTTTAAATAAAAATTTTATACTAAGACACGCTAAAATCGAAGGCCCTAAAAATACAATAACCCTGTGCAATTACAAATATCACACTTATTCAGATCCTCTCTACCGATGATACTTGACATCCCCGACATAAGTAATATCACATCTCTTTGTTCTTTTGGGTCATTTTGTTCTATAATTATGCTTGTTAATTTGGAAAACAAATGAAGAAAGACTATAATTAAAATGTGATACTCATATCTTTAATATAAAACCAAACAAAAGTAAGAGAATTTAATCAAATCTCTTTAAACTAAAGGTAATTTATTTGGATTACCTAAACGGCTTATAACTTATTAACATTTTATTAACATTTTGACTTATATTTTATAAGCTCAAATCTTTTAGCTTATGTAACCTGCTAACCCTAACCCTAACCTTATATAATTCCAAACAAACACACGCTCTTTTCCATACCCTCAATCGCCGGTTTTCATGGTCGACACCATATCCATACCCTGTTGCTGCAATCGCCGGTTTTCATGGTCAATCTCTGTTTCTAGGGCTTTTTAAACCTCCTGTTTTGCTCTTATTTACATATCTTAAACTTTGAATTAGACCTGATAATTGTTATAATTAGGCAGTAACTTATAAATCTATTCGGTTTATCCCCTGGAATATTTGAGTTTCTTAGCATTTGTGATTTGTATTATTTGTGATTTGAGTTTATTAGTTGTGTCCAAATTACTGAGTTGATAAGGGATATGTTCAACCTCTTTCATATTGACTACCCGAGTTTGTTTGGCTCACCGTTTGAACATGCTCTATGCGGTTAACAAAACGGGTTATTTCCGTTTTTGGTAGGTGGATGGAGCTTTGATATAATGCAAACTGATATTAATCTTACTGTTAATATATAAACTGTTATCCTATAGTTCATTGATTTCAGAATTTGCTCGTTCCCAATCTTTCCATGTAAGATTGGCACTATGCTTTAAACCCGCGTTGATCCAGGTGATATATGTCCTACATTAACTGTCATCCTTGGTTAAATTTTCCTTTCTCATTGTCATTACTGCTCTTTTGTTCTTTAAATTTAGTCGTATAAGCGTGTCAATATTACCAAAGTCGTTAGATTATACTCCCTCCGTCCTATATTTATTGTCCATCTTACAATTTGGAATTGTAAAGATAATTTTTTATTGGTTGCACAATGTGATAGTGGCACTTCTATTAAACTGTGTGATTTTTGACTGTGGACAATATTTTTGGGACAAAGGGAGTAACTGTTTTCATGGCGTATTTTTCTTTTGCTAGTGTTTTAAATGCCCTTGGTTGTTTAGATTATCGTGATATACTCATGAATCTGCTATTTAGATCTGTTTCAGTGACAAAGATTGTATCGATCTTAAGATTTATATCTCGTTCTGTTTGTATTCCCATTCTTGGTTGTTACATAGGTAGTTATGTTGCTTCTTTGATCGTTGTAATCTTAGATATCACAGATTCACAATCTATATGTGTTTTCACCAATGCCGTATTTAGCCCTGTTCTTAATTATACATTGAAATGCAAGTGACAGTGTCGGGTATGTTTGCTTTCTGTTTGCATTTATACTATTTAATGCTTTATTAAACATTTAATCATATCATTTTTGTTAAGTAACAATAAATTAGTTCTACGACGTCGTTTTTGAAGTATTATTACCTATATATACCCGTGTATCTCCTAGGGTTTTACCTACCTGTTTTTAATATTGGCGTTTAAGTATATTCTGAGGGTTTTTCGCCGCCTCTAAAATGGATAGTGGTAAAAATGTCATTCACATAATTGGTGGAGATGAGGCTGATAAGCAGGATCATAAGCCGATTGCAGCAACAGGGTACGGATATGGTGTCAGATCTGGTGGGAATGCAGTGGCGAACATGTTCTTCAAGACAGATATGTGTCGGGAAGTCTTGTCAGGAAGAACCTGTCCGCATGGAAGCAACTGCCGTTTTGCTCATAGCATTGAAGAACTCCGAAATCTTGAGCGGAATTATCAAGAATTTGGCAGTCCTGACGGGGATTTTGATAGAACATCTAAATACCGTCATTGCAAAAAGTTCTATTCAGAATTAGGCTGCCCTTTGGGTGACAGATGCAGCTTTATTCATGATAATCAAATCAAAGGCCGTGAAAGCACCACAATAATTTTGGGTGGTGCGTATGCAGGAGATCCGGCAGCTCCATCACCATTAGCCACACTGCCGCCATTAACCCCAAGGGCACCACTGTTCAGACCAACACCACCTTTAGCACCAATGCCACCACAACAACAGATATCCCCTTTAACCAGGAAGCCTATGAACTGGCGAACAAGGATATGTAAGAAATGGGAATACTCTGGTTTTTGCCCGTTTGGGAGCAGTTGCGGTTTTGCTCATGGGGAAGGAGGTATACTTGATTTTAATAATCTTTAATTGCTTTATCGCTTTATATATTTATGGTTTTCTGTTGGATATCATAGTTAATTCTTTGGATTTGTTTACTTGAAATCGTACTTGTTAACTATGAAGAATTTATGTTTTCTATTTCGAGTAACTGACTCAAATCTGGATACAAAGATTGTTACTGTTTTATACAATTTGTAGTTATTATTTTAATACTTTCGTAACAGAGCTTTCAACTTATATATCCCGTTGCTTATATCAACATAATTTAATGTAAAAGTGGCTGTGAAGGTAAATTGTGCCTAGTTGGCAGTGTCCATGGACACATCCCTTAAAATTATTATTTTAGTAATATTAGTTCTTATAAACTGTTTAGGCATACCGCACAATTCAAATTTTAGAGTGGATACACATAATACATTGTTTGGACTTGCGTGATTTGGAAAAATAGAAAAATGTTCCTAAAGTATTTTTGTAACAATTCAAAGAAGACCATAGTGAGTATGTGAACGGGAAACTTAAAGTCCTAAAATCGATCTTAGTCTCCTCTTGATTTTACAAAATTAAGTAATCAAATCTCTTTTCAGTAGTTGCTAAAGTTTGGGTGTTTCAGTTCTTTTGTGTTCATTTTGAATTAGTTCCAACTTTTTGTTGATTACTCTTTTCTCCTTGAATTAAATATTGCTCAACTTAATTTATTTCAATTTTTTGTATTTCTCCGTTCTTTTATATTATTGTTCTGTTTCATGCCGAATAAAAGGTGAATATATTTAGTTTGCCTAAGCCTTTTGAATAACACGTAATTTGCGCATTTAGTTTGTTTTATGCTAATGTAGTTTATGCTAATGCTTGTTTAGTTATGTTTTTTAACGTGTTGTAAGTAACGACCCGGTCCCACAACAAATAGATTTTACCTGACCCGTCTGACCTTTTCATTTTGTCTCCCCAACTAGTTGGACACACTTGGATTTGGAAAAGTAACTGATTATAATTGTATTCACTTATGCTCTAACGTTGTTGATCATTATATGTGCTCATATCAATAGGAGAGGAAAAAGCTTGGAAGTAACGTTACTTGGTTAAAACCATGTAGTTTGATCAGTCTATATCTCTATGCTAAATTAGTTTGACATAATTTTGACGTCGAATGTCAATTACTTGCTTTTATTTTTAAAAGATAATATGAATATGTGGAAAATACCAACATCGATAGTACAAGAATAGGAAATAGTAACCGTAGTGATTTTACAATTCTGAAAAGATATATAGCAGTTATCTGTTTAGCTCATACACGCCCGGAACTCAAAGTCAAACAACAAATACTAATTGGGAGCACAGCTTGTATGAGTTTAAAGACGTCTAAACACTTTTATATGAATGACGTCATACTTTTATCAAAATCGCTTTCGTGGTGAAACATTATACCAAATTTCAACTTGTAAAAGTTTGACTTATCAAAAGTCAACTGTATTTTTACTTATTTGGATATATGGAAACTAATGATTCTTTTGGCAGAACTGCAACACTTCGGTGGAGGGCTTGTTAACCCAGAGGCTAACGTCAACAAACAAGAGTATGTTATAGCAGGCGCTGGCTCACCAGCTACTCGTGTTGTAGCAGCCCCTGGTTCATCAGTAGCTGGTGTGGGTGGTTCTGAGCAGCCGTCAGGTTCAGTAAAGAGACGCTGGAAGGATCTCAACAAGATTAATGGTATTTATGGTGACTGGATTGACGACCCTGAGTAAGTTTTACAGGCTTTAAATGCATCTTTAAAAGGCGAAACTTGAATCCGTCTTTTTGGCTGCAGTAGTTCATGTTCGTGTTTGCTTTAACTTATTTAAGTTTTTTTTTTGACTATTTTAAGACCATGGTTGCTCAATTTGGTGAGCTTTTGACTTTATGCGGATTGGATGGTTTTAAACTTTAATTAGTTTTCTGTTTTTGTCGTTGAATGGTTTTTGATTTAGAGGTTTTCTTTACTTTAATGTTTGTTCTTGAACTTGCATTGTTGTGACTTTCGAGATGGGAAATGTAGTTTGCTGTTCTTAACATTTTTTTCAAAGATGAGAACGATCAAATTCACTTTGTTTTTGACCAAAAAATATGACCATTTAGCATGTTCGTTCCTAAGTGTTTTTTTTATTTCAAAAGATCATTTTCATCTACATTACATCTGTGCCGTTGTTTTTCATTGGTCTTAAAGTTTTAAGGCATGTTGCGTGTGAAGCAAGTTTCGATTGCATTAAGTCGGTTTATAATTCGAGTTCAGCTTCATGTTTTGAAGCAATGTATTCAAGATTTGGTGGTTTGATAAGTAAATAATGATGATTTTCAAATCAAGTCAATGAAAAGGAAATTTGTGGTCCTATGGGTTCACCATTGCAGGTTGGTGGGTGTCAGACAGGTTGGACCCTGGTCCAAGGGAGACCGAACCATCATCACCCTTTTCAAACTTTGCTATTGCTTCTAAACATGACCACATTACTTGCATAAAAAAAATGTCAACCTTGCCCATGTCTCAGAGATTGTCGAACCCGACATGATGAATTAATACAAGTAGGGTCGTTAAATCGTGAGATCGAATTCGATGAAAGTAGTTTTCCTACTCGTATTCAGTTGAAAGAGGAGGTCAAACTTTGAACAGTTTAACTACATAAGCGAGCCTAGTTGTTTTTTTTTGTTTTTTTTTTTCTTCCAAAAACCAGAGATGAGCTTGAATAGATTTGGGTTGAATTTGAAACCGAAATTCAGTTTTTAGGACTTAGGAACCAACTTGTTTGGTAATGCCTATGCTCGGTTTGGGGGTTGGGTTCAGATCGGACCGACTTTTAATCGTTTTTTTTGGGTCAAACAATTTTTTTTTTTAATCTTTTTGGCATGTAATGATGTAAAACCATTTTGGCTCAATAGTTTCAAGTCGAAAAATATTTTGGTATACTTTATGATAAAATTGCTAAATGTGGTCCTAATGGCTATAAATAAAAAAGGTTATGGACATTTAACCGTTAAAGAACACATAATAAAACATGAACCCCTGTATGGTTCGGGTTTTTAGTTGTTTCTTGAAAACTTTTTATCTGTCGGTTAGGATACATTTTGTTTTAGCTTGTGAATTTAAAGCTATAATTAGCAAAATCTCTTATACTAAATTACCATTTAAATGGTTTGTTTCAAACCTCGTGGTTATATTTTGGGTGTAAATCAAAATAAAACAGAATAGTTCGGGTTTTCAATAAATCAAATTGTCGGTTATTGTTTTAATTCAGTATTTTTTTGCAACTATTTTTCTTTAAACTATCCAATTGATGAATCGATAATATGTTTATAACATGGTTTAAACCCTTAACCAAAAGTTTATAGGAAACTAATGATACTATTAGAGAGTTAAATAAAAAAGTTGCAACCTAGAAGTACACAAATGTTATTTCACAAAAATGTGACAACATTATATGATCATTTTGGTTTCAGAAAAAAGATTTGATGGAAAAGTTGACTTACTTTTATTATTGGGATTCATATTTGACCACATAAAAAACAATAGAAAAACCGACCCACCACAACAAACACAATCCAACCTAGTCTACTTTTACTTTAACCATCATAATAAAGTAAAAATGAATGGTTCGAAAATGTTAAAATGAATTAGACTTTCCAACCTGGAAGACGTACTACTCTCTCACTCAAAAGTTACTTCACTTTTTCAAGGGTAAAAATGATAAATGGATGAAAAACAACATTTTGATGTAGAAAGAAGAAAAATAGTGTTAATTGTATAAACCGTTAATGTCATTTGATTAGATTGTAGTTTTCGTTTCTACGGTTTTAAATGTATATTTGTAGTTCACTTGTAAAAACTTTTATGCAGATATCCTCCATGTGACTGTTTATCTACACATTTTATATAAAGTATTTATGCCATTCACGATATGGGAACTAAAAGTTTTCCAACGGAACTCTGATTGCATATTTAAAAACATAGAGATGAAAACTAAAGTCTGGGTAAATCACACGGACCATGCAATCGAGTAATAAAAATGATGTAGTTACTTAGACCCCCACCAACCGTAGGCGTTAAGTGACGAATGTTGGTTAATCAACATCATTGACACCAAATTCGTTGGCTGGAAGGTCGGTTGAAACTAGTCGGTATACCGACGGAAGAAATGACGAGAAATCTGGACATATTAAAACACCCCTTTTAAAATTATTTCAGTGTGTATTAATATAGGCCCTAAAAAATAAAGTGAGAAGTCGACGTTGATATAAATTTAATCGATTTTTAGTTATTTTAATGTTCGATGATATAACGTTTAATTATAAAATCTGTTTGTCAATTGGTTAAACCTTGAATATGGTCTTATAGTCTTATGTCATGATCATAAAGAATAGAGAATGTATAATTGTATGCAAGAAATTTAAACTAAAGTTATGCATTTAAATCAATGCTAGTTAACTATTATTTTTTTTACTTTATATATAACAATCTTTTGGACTACACATTTATATTATAATTACAATATTTTACCATTTATACTTATAATTTAATTAATTACAATATATATTTCTTGAAGGGTATAATGATCATTGATTTTGTTGCTACATTTGCATTCCAGAAAGTATGTATATTTGAAAAAAGTAATAATAATAGTTTTTCTAAGTATAGAAATTAAAAGAGTTAATTACATAGATTGTTTATGTGGTTTGTCGGGTTTTACGAATCCGGTTTCTGTTTTTTCCTTCTTCTTTTGGATCTAGTTCTTACGGTGTCAGACTTTTATCGGTTCAATCCATATGTCGTTAATTATGTTGGTGTGTCGTTAAATGGATATAACAAATCCGTAAATCATGGCAAACCATGACCATTTATGTAATTAACTATTTTTAAAGGAAATTATTAGTAACTAATTAGATTAAAAATTTATGTATAAAAAAATATCAAAACATAATTCTTTATGGATCAATGTAATTTCAACAACACATTTTAAAAATCGAACGGACAAAGAGCAAGAAGTTGATGATGTCAATGAAAACCCAACTTTCACGTTCGAGATCTGCAAACGGTAATGTAGGAACAAAATTTTTAAAAGTCGAATTCTTATGGATGTTGGGTACAATAGAAATGATAATTGTAAGTTGGAAGAAATGATGATGGTGTATGTATGGGTACGTTTGATAAAACTAGCTTGTAGTTGGAGCTGAAAGCTTATGCTTATATTAGAGTTTAAAAATGTAAAATGACTAAGATAAATTTTATAAAGGGTATTTATGTAATTTACAATTATATATATATAAGCTCAAACTACTATTTTAAGCTACTTAAAGTAGCTTATATTTTAGTAGCTTACTTTTCAAATAAGCCCCACAAAAAAGCTTCAACCAAACAAGATTTATTTAAAGAAAAGTTCAAGCCCCAAATAAGTCTCGTTTAAGCCCGTACCAAACATAGCCTATGTGTTAGTGAGAATGTGGGTGTTGACCTTACTTGATTTCATAAAAAGAAAAGAGTTAACTGAATAAATGGTCCTTATAGTTTGTTATAATTTACGAATTTGGTCCGTATAAACACAAAATTTATAAACAATACATGGATTGGATCCGTAAAAGTTTGAAAATTACATGGTCTAGATCCGGAGAAAAAAAAAATATTGTGTTTATAAAATCCGACAAACCATATGAGCTATTTCTATAAGTAACTCTAATGAAGATAAATTTTATGAATAAAAAGTTGGAAACTAACTCATAAGTGATAATCATAAAGTGTAATTCAAATGTTGTAAATTTCTTTAAAGATAATTTTTTTTTACCTTGCCTAGTTTTCTTTTATATCAATCCTTTTATTTTACTTTATTTTATGTATAAAGAGTATTTGTTTTAGTTTATTTTTGAATTTATGAATTTATTATATTCAATTTGTTTTATTTTTTATATTTCTTGACTTGTAAGCTTATTAACTAGTTTTAAGTCATATTAATCTTCTAAATTAGAAATAAACTGAAGCTAAAACATACCCCCCTATTTATAGGTGAAAAGCAAAAACCGGAACCTTAACCGAAACTGGTTTATAGAAAAACCAGTTAACAAAAAACCAGTTAACAAAAAACCGAAACCGGTTGGAGATAACCGGACCGGTTAACACCGGTTAAAGTTTTTTTGGGAAATCGGTTTTTTTCGGTTTTTTAACCGGTTAAAACCGGTTATTTTGAAAAACTGGTTATTTTTGAAAAACCGGTTGCGTTTTTTTTCCCCACTTTTTTGTTTTTGAAAAACTCAAGTATTGTTCTCTCTAAATCACCAAAAACTCGCATTCTCGCTATATATTATTTTTTTTCTTCCGAAAACACACAATCACAACTATGCATCTCTCATTCTTCTCTCAAAATGGAAAACTCACAATCACAACAAGCTTCCGCTTCCGAAAAAAAAAAACCAATTAAAAAACCGGTTCAAAACCGAAAAAACCGATTCCGAACATTTTAAACCGAAAAAAACCGATTTCAAAAAAACCTATTTAATCAAAACCGATTTTTTTAAAAACCGACTTTTTTAACTAGTCTTTTTTTTTAACTAAAAACCGATTTGTTGCACCTATACCCCTATTTGAATATGACAAACACATGAATAATAATCTACTATATCAGTTTGGATTATAGTTTTATAAATTGGGTCCTTTCCAACCTGCCTTTTATCTTGGCAGGAGACTTATGTCTCTCTGTCTTTTGATCATTTAAATTTATTGTTGACTTTTTCACATTAATTTATTATCATACGGAAATAATTTTAATCTGTTTTGGATATTTTAATATTTTAATTTTTATCATGAGATATCAAAAACTTAAAAACTTCGCAATAAAATACACATTTTTCGCAAAGTGTGTGTTTGTATACTTCCATATACACTCGTACATCAACTTTTCCTTATTTCATGCTTGTTTCACATAATATGTATAGGAATCTAACCAAACTATTTAAGATATCATATTTACTCTTATAGCATCCGTAGCGACACCGTTTCAACGTCATATCACTTATTTTCTCGCTTACCTTGTACCAATTACTAGTCCACCCTTACCATCGAAAACCATTTTTCTCATTTCTAACATATAGGAATAAAGAAAGAAAAACAAAACAATCTTTTTACTACTTCGCCTCCCTCCGCCCATCATGGTGGTAGTAACCACCGACCACATTCTCTCTTCGAGCGCTTGGTGTGGTGTAGTGGACCATCGACTATGACACCATGGCGGTGGGTTCAAACACCAAATCGTTGAAGAAATATAATCATTTATACAAAATTACATAAATTAATTACATATTTCGCCTTTATTATTAGTAACAAATTATTACCGACGACCGTTTATTTTTCACACAAGAAGTCTATACAACCTTTTTCTCTAAGGTCAAAAAATTACATCAACTATTCAATTACAAAAACTAATTACACATTCGTCTTTTTTTTTAAAGACATTTTATTTTCACCTATATTAGAGTTTAGAAAGTGGCAGAAGGGAAGCGGACAACAAGCTGCGTCGCTAATACTTTTTGGATTAAAAAGCCAATACGTTTAAAAGCTATATACTAGTACAAAGGTAGTTAGTTTATACAAATACGAGTAACAAAATATGTATATAAAAAAAAGGTTTCCTATATAAACACACACAAAAAAATAAAAATGTGTAGAAACCAAAAGTGAGAAAATGAGTACAAAGGCTTGTAATGAACTACTTAACTTGATACTCCATGACACCACCCCTTTCACCTCCACTTTCTTCCCGGAACTTATCACCTCTGATTATTTTCCGGCAACGGTGACACACCCACCGGAAAACCTAGCAGCAGAAGGCGGAGGAGTGAAGAAGAAGAAGAGGAGGAAAAGGGGTACTAGGGTTTGTAAAAACAAACGAGAATCAGAGACACAAAGGATGACTCACATTGCCGTTGAAAGGAATCGCCGGAAACAAATGAATGAACATCTTGCTGTCTTGCGGTCTCTCTTGCCGGAATCGCATCTCCAAAGGGTTTGTTTCTTTTTCATTTAATAAGGAGTCGTTTGTTTCGACTTATTTAACGGGTTTGTTAGCTCTTGTGGATTTTAAAAAGCTCATAAACTCACTTTTTTGAGTTTATGAGTTTATTAAAGTTAAACTTATGACTTATTTGATCAGTTTTTTCAAAATTTATATAAGCTCGTAAGCGTGTTATGTAATTCGAAACAAGCACCCCCTTAATTTTGGGTTTGAATCTTTTAATTATCTACCAAAATCCCCCTTAACCATAGTTTACACACATTATATTATAAGTCTTTTTCTTAATTGATAGTGTTTATTGCATATTTTAAAACACAAAATGCAAATTATAGTGTTTGGTCAAAACTACGTTTTAGCTTATTTTTTAAGAAAATAAACACTTATTTGTAAGTACCTAATTTTTGTTTATTTTAAGTGTACTTTTTATAAGTGCTTTTGAAATATGCAACCCCAAACACCCCATATATAAGACTTTACAATTAAAAGTTTTAATCAAGGTCTTTCAACTATATATATAAGAATGTGAGAATAATTTGACCCGATTATACCAAAATGTGGAAATGAACTCAAACCGGATTTACCTTGAGCTGATTACATAGGAAAATCAAGAAGGATAGTTGTTCGTTGCATTGTGCGGATATAAAACTATTTCTTAAGTGCATAATCATGTATAATTTCTATACGTGTTTGAATAAGATGAAAAAAGTTGCAAGGATCAAACTGCTAAAAAAATTCAAGTGACTTATAGCGATAAAATAGCAAAAGTTCGTTGCTTTTGTCCAACATTAACCTTTTAAAAGTGTGACAAAAACTACACAGTTTCATGTTTCTTTACACGTATAAATGCAAACATCTTTACGCGTTTAATATAAAGGTAATTTTTCAGGGTGATCAAGCGTCAATAGTTGGTGGTGCAATAGATTTTGTGAAAGAGCTTGAACACCTTTTGCAATCTCTTGAAGCTCAAAAGTTCCGCTTAACCCAACAACAACAACAACAACAACAACAACAACAAGATCCAATCATTCACGACCAAAATAGTAATTTTACCACCAACTCTTTAACGGAATGTGAAGTACCACAGTTACCCCTCTACTTTCACAAACTTTTCTCCTACCCACAATACACATGGTCTCAAGTTCCCAACAACGGCACTTCAATAAGCAAAACATCAATGGCTGATATTGAGGTCAGTTTGGTCCAAACACATGCCAATCTTCGGATCCTTATGCGAAAACGCCTTTTTCATCTCTCGAAAATGGTTCTTTTCTTGCAAACTTGTTACCTTTCCATACTTCACCTCAATGTCACCACATTGGACTCTTTTGTGCTCTATTCCATCAGCCTTAAGGTATGTATATAACTATACAAGTACTAAATGCAATAAGTTGATCAAATGGTACAACACTTTTTATGAAAAAGTTTATCGATGAAAACGACTTCACCATGCCAAAAAAAACACAGCTTTTTAGATGATATACTATATTTTCCACTATTAACCTTGCACATATGTACATCATGGTAAAAAGTAACCATATGATAAGAAGTAATGATGAGGGTGTTTTTGGGCATTCAGTTGCATTAGAACTATAAGGGGACAGTTTTGATTCTTTTATGTGCAAATGTATTAATGTATGATATAACTCATTGTTAACTGTTTTAAAGCGTTCGTTGTTCTGGTGACAGTTTGAAATTTGATAAATTATCACTAAATGTGAGAGGTCTAAGGTTCGATTCCCACCGGCTGCATTCCTTCTAAGGACATTTACCGGCTCAAATCATTAACCAAATAAAAATAATTATCTAAACCGTTTGCTAGGATCCATTTTGTCACTAACAATAAACGTATTTAAATCTGGAATTCATAGTTTTTTTAAGTGTTAACTAATTACAACGCTCATAATGTAGGTGGAAGAAGGATGCTTGCTAAATTCCGCAGATGATATAGCAGGTGCAGTTCACCAGATGATGCTAGGACTTATTGAAGAGGAATCTTGGATCCACCCCAACCTCATTGAGCAATGAATCAATGAGTTTTCTTGGTATATATAATATATATAGCTTATATATAGATTCAAAACTGAAACCCCTCTAGAAATTTTGAGTGTTTTTGTGCGACTACCAACGGGGCTAAAAGTTGTCAATGAATCTGTCTATAAAATCGATCAGTTTACTTTTTAAACCAATGAGTGATATTTTCAGTAGTTTTGTTTGACGACCAAAGTTAAGCCGGCATTTACTTTATATAACAAAGGCATTATCGAAAAGGTTATTGATGATATACAAGGGGACAATACTCTTAGGACTTAGGTTAAGGTTCGTAATGAAGAAATTCAGTTACCATTATTCAATAATAAATCAAAGAGTTAATTACATAAATCATCCCTATGGTTTACCCAAAATTATGGATTTCATCCCCAAGTTTAAAAAATTGCATAAATCGTTCAAGTTTAGAAATTAATTATGTTTTTCGTCCCTAATTTCTAATTTGCACCCGTAATTGGGGAAAACCTTAGGGACGAAATCCGAAATTGAGGACAAACCTTAGGGACGAAATCCGTAATTGGAACAAATCTTTTGGACAAAAAAGGTAATTAGTTTCTAAAAATGGATGATTTATGCAACGTTTTAAACTTAAGGACGAAATTCGTAATTTGAGATAAATGTTAGGGACGATTTATGTAATTAACTCTAAATCAAATTAGTTCCGAAAAATAATCACCTAACCGAAACACTAACATTAAAAAATCTTAAAGATAAGTAAAAAGGTGCTCTACTTGAAACTGTTGTTTATGTATGTTTTTCCATTATATCGAGCTTGCTAGTTGCTACAGAAAGGAGGTTGAAAATCTGGGTGATGTATTGCGTCCGGCTTGGCTATATCTTTGGAGCGTATCTTTATATAGGAAGATGATGGCATTTTCAATACAGCTCGTTTAGGTGTTCCAACCCGACACTTTTGATTAAACAAAACAGATCATTTCACATATAACTCGGAGTGAACGTGTTTCTTGTTTTCTTGTATGTTTTGTGATCGGAACGAGGGGAAGAGATCATTACAACTGTTTCAGCACTCATTGAAGCAACTAATCTTGTATAGAAATGATAAATCAATTTGGATCAAAACAACATACATATTTCCACATACCTTTCAACAAAATGGTAAGTTATGCTCCGTAAGTTATATATAACACATAATTCGCACCATATTCTCTCGTTCAAGCCCACCTTCCACCTATGTATTGTATCGAGATACTTCGTGTGACTACCCATCTACTCAACATACTACCCTCCACCTCAATCAACAATGACATACCATTTACCAACTTGTTTAGCAAATATATATTGCATATTTGGGTGCAATGTGGAGCTTATTGTACATGAGGGAAGGCTTAGGCCCCTACAAAATGTGTCTCTTATTATTTTGGGTTATAGTAAAACTGGCATAGCGTTGGAGCTTATATTTAGAGTTGGAACATAGTAGATTTTATTTTGTTGTAGTTGTATTTGTCAAATTAGTTTGAGCTTAAAAATATAAAATGACATAAAAGTTAATAATAACAACATAGTAGACCTTATTTCGCCATGTGTCATTTAAAACCACTCTTTTATTATATATTAAAGATGGTAGAAATAATCACTCTAGAACTAAAAGAAACGTGTTGAAACACATTGTTGTCATAACCTTCTCCGACTTTCATACCATTTTTGGTTTTCAACATCATTTTGATAGTATAATAAGTTGTGTGTCTTGATTTTTACTCATTTTATTTGCAAAATGAGTGTTGACATTTTATAGCTTTAGATTTTAAGTTTGAGTATCAAAAAGACATTTTATAAATATAATTTTAAACAATTATTTATGACAAACTTTCGGTCTTCTATTCATTCTAAGTTTATACAATTATTTATGACATATCACTACAAATTAATTTTTTTTAAAACTAAAATAAAGAAGAAACATCTTGAAATACATTGTTGTCATAGCATTCTCCGACTTTCATATCATTTTTAGTTTTCAAGATTATTTTAATAGTAAAATAATTTGTATGTTTTGATTTTTACTCATTTAGTTTGCAAAATGAATGTTGGCAATTTATAGACTTTAGATTTTAAGTTTGAGATATCAAAAAGACACTTTATAAATTAATTTTAGATAATTATTTAGAACAAACTTTTAGTCTTTTATTGCATATCATTACAAATTATTTTTATTTCAAATTTACAATATACTTACTTTTTATAAAGGTTTTATAATTATTTAGATATATGTTGCAAAAATTAATCTTTTAAATTGACTTGTCAAAATATAGTTAAATCACAACAATTTATTTTATATATAAAGTCAAACTTTTATAATTTTGGCTAAGTTATAATCTACAATTTATAAAAATAAGACTATTTATTTATTTATTAAAATTACTTTAATTAATTATTAATTAATTTATTTAATTGTTTGAAAGTGAATTTAGAATGCTTATTTATATTTATATGTTAACTTATATGTAAACTATTTTACTATTTAAAAATATATTCATCATTATGTTACTAATAAATATTTAATAATATATTTATTACTATCATTTATTACTAAATTCAACTTTTATATATTATAGAATATTTATTAGTAACATATTTTTAAAAGCTTATTTTTTTAATAAACTCGACAAAAGTGTAAAGAAAACAAAGCTAGTTGCTTATGCCTTTTTAAAGTAAATATAACGGAGTATATAATATTAACACCATATTTAAATATTAAAAGTACAATCAAAAGTATCAAAAAGTACCATTTTTTTTATTGATTTCTTAACTTTTGATACTTTTGATTGTACTTTTAATATTTAAAAATGGTGTTAACATGTGCCCCTAGGGCACAAGTTAGAAAAACCCTATTAACATAGCTGGGGATACGTCAATAACCCAAATAATAAAAACTCTGAACCAATATAAAAATATAAAAGATAGACGGAAAAACAGTTTTTTCGGAATTATCTACTCGATTGAGCAATGATCCATTGAGTTTTTATAGTTAAAACGGCATAAAAGATTCACGACATAGTTTTTGAGGGATTTTGTGCGAATTCACTATCATTGAATATGTTTACAGCATATCGAGATCATTCATTTAGTAATTTAACAATAAGGAAATTCAAATACCAAAATATATAAGTTACCAAAACAATATTCCAAACAATACTTGTTTTCTGAAATAAACACACTAAGTAAAAGAAATATAATGATAGTTTAAAAAAAAAAGGAAAGAAATGGTAGTACTTGAAGCTCTTGCTGTTCATGTAAATTTTCCCATGCTCTCGAGCCTGCTACAGAAAGGAAGTTGGAAATCTTTGCGACGAATAGTAAAATACTTCTGTTCGTAACGACAATATTTCTTGAGCACATCTTTGTAATGGGTGACGACGACACTGTCAATATCAGCTCGTGCAAGACTTCCAGCAGGATACCTACGACTAAACCAAACAGCCGATTTCACATAAAACTCGATTCCATATTCCTCCTTAGTAACCATTGACATCGGATACTCTTCGTTTTTCACTAATGAATAATGTGGTGGCCTTTTTGGCGTACATGGAACTAAAGGATTAAACAAAGGAACTAATGTACCAGCAATGCTTAATAAAATAAAAGTACAACTAAATATCCTGTTAAGGGGGCTCCGACGCCGAGGCTCGAATGCCTTGCTTGCTTTCGTGTATGTCGTGTGATCGAAACACTCGGAACATATCATCTCATCTGTTTCACCACCCATTGAAGCAACAACAATACCTATAAAGGGAGATACATTAACATAGGTATAGGAAATCAGTAATGCTAATTGATCAATGTATACCTTGCGGCTGGCCTTTTTATCTCTATTTTTCTTATTAGGGTTTATGGCCTTTTTATCTCTATTTATATATCTCTAATCCTAACAAATGCATGTCTAATACGTTTCTAGGAATTTGAATTTAATAAAGATATAATCAAGCTAACATTATCTTAGTCCACAAGTACTTATCTATAAAAATATAAAAATATTTGAAAGTTTTAATTTTGAATACATTTAGTCATTTAGGAATTGTTTGTTTCGGTTTATATAACGGACTTATAAACTTATATAAATTTTGATAAGTTCATAAGCCCAGTTTTTCTGGCTAATGAGTTTATCAAGTTGATTTTATGGTTTATTTAATTTCATAAACATAACTTGATAAGCTCATAATTAGGCTTATGAGCTTATCAAAATTTACATGAGCTTATAAGCCAATTACATAAGCCTAAATAAACATCCCCTTAGTACACAAGTACTTATCTATGAAACTATAAAAATATTTGAAAGTTTTAATTTGAATACGTTTAGTCATCTTAGTACACGAGTACTTATCTATAAAAATATAAAAATATTTAAAAGTTTTACTTTGAATACATTTAGTCATCTTATAGAGTAAATATAGGTGGTTTTAATACAAAAGTCAAAAGGTGTCGAAAAGCTTTTTGGAGCGATAGCTTTTTATTTTTAAGAAAATAAATTTCTAAATAATAAAAACTTTGTTTTGATAGTAGAGATTTAGCATTTAACTGTAGAAAACAAAAAACTCTAAAATAAAAAGATACCTGAACTAGTTTTAAAAAAGAAAAGGTTCGCTTTCAGGTCTTAGTTCCAACCGATCTCTCAAGGTCTAACTTCAGTTGCCAATGTGAAATGAGAGTTGAGATTCAAAATGTTTGAAACCCCATGGGTCAAGCTAATTGTTACAAGCATAATATCGATTGCAATGGTCGGTCCGAAACATGTGTATGGTTTGAGATTGTACAGGGATAGAAGGCCGGAAGGGGCATATTTTTTTCTCCTATACGTATACATATGCCTAAATAGTAAAAAAAAAATATCTATATTTATATTTAGGGGACGTTTTTATACAAAATATGTTCTATAGGCAAAAACAATTGTTTATAATGATTCATTATTTGATTTCGTATAGGACATCCATAATTTTGGAACCGCCCTATCGATTGCTTCTCGATAATACGTCTTTCTTTGTTGGGTGACAATCTTCAAAAGTCTTAATGGTTGACATATTTTTAAATTATTAGAAAGACAAGTTTTTCGTCTGTTTTATTTTTTGAGTATGGGATTCGCGTTTTGAAATGTCTTTAAACAACACTTACAAGATGAAAACGAAAATAAATATAAAAAGACTACAAAATTTGGTTTTATACAATCTAATTAGATGCTAGAGCTTTATTCTAGGACTATAGACGAAGGGACGACGATCATGAACATGTACCACGAAAACCAAAACCAACACGTATATAGTTGTGAGTTAGCTTTATTCAAAATCAAAACACTACGTAGTACAATTTATCATGGAATCAAACAATCATTCAAATGCCAAATATTAAATAAAACGTAAATATAAAAAAAAAAAAAAAATCAAATGGTTCTTCTAAGACGGTGAACGAGTTGGTACAACTCGTCGTATTCTATGATGTTCTTCTTCAAGTTCCGCCATGCTTTCAAGCGAATTCTATGATGTTCTTCTTCAAGTTCTGCCATGCTTTCAAGCTTGCTAATTATATAGTGGAAATCTGGGCGCCCTATAAGCCACCCAACTTGATAAAACGAAAAATATTCAAAATCGTAGATGATGCTTTTCTCAATATCGTCACGTTCAGAAGTTCCAACAGGATACTTCTTATCAAACTCGTCAACTGAATTCACATAAAATATGATTTCATTTTCCTTAGTCATCATCGAATATTGATAATAATCGTTTTTCTCTAAGGAATAAGGTTTTATGACCTCTGGTAAATAAAATACCAATATTAGAATAAAAGCAACAAGCAGAAATACAAATACAATAGATTTTTGATATTCATAAGAGAATCGACTCATCGCCTTTTTGAATTTGTCCTTGATCGATTTCACGTTGTCTACACTAGGGGGGGAAGAGATCAACAAAACCGTATCAGTATCACCAGGTGAGGAAGAGATCAACAAAATCGTATCACTATCACTAGCACTAGCACTAGCACTAGCACTAGCACCATCCATGATGCAAATTATCGAATTATTTGTTTATAAAACTTGAGCTCACGATCTTGAATAGTGGTCTTTAGTTTTTCTTTCTAAGATATTAAAATTGTTTTATAATATGATGGTGCATATATAGGTGAAGTAAATTAATGCCGATACCAAACCTAATACGAATCTAATTCAAAGACGTGGTTTTAATAAGTAATGGACTGGAATAATATAATTACAACTATTAATATTGATTGCTCTATGATTCCGAGTATATACTATGGATAAAGATGGAAATAAAGCCGTACCCTATGAAAAATCTAAGATCCAAATCAAATTTAACCATGAGTCCTCAAATTGATTGCGGATGGAATTGTGTTTAAGGATATAATGGTCTTTTCATGCATTAAAAGCTTTTTTTTTGTAATTTGTTTTAAAGGGTTTTCGTTGAGAGTAGAAAATAAAACTATCACTGTTCCTAAGCCGCATGAGCCGTGACTCATGTTGCGGGTCGGGTCTGGTCGGTCTCCGGGTCGAAATAAAAAATATATTTTTTATTTTTTAATTTTATTTTATTTTATTTTAGAAATAAGGTTTTATGTCAACATTTACGCGTCGGGAATCGCCGACTTATGAAATTGGGGATGGAACGTGAGAGAATAGATACATCCTTGGCCTCATATCCAAATCTTTACATTTTTATTAAATTATTATTATTATTATTATTAGAGTTAATTACATAAATCGTCCCTATGGTTTACCTAAAATTACGGATTTCGTCCCTAATTTTAAAACGTTGAATAATTCGTCCACTTTTAGAAACTTATTACCCTTTTCGTCCCTAAAATGGATATCCGTTAATAATTTCCGTTAAAATTATCGCTAACTAATTTCACATTTCGTCCTTAAAATGGATGTCCGTTAGAAATTAGGGACGAAAAATGTAATTAGTTTCAAAAAATGGACGATTTATGCAACATTTTAAACTTAGGAACGAAATCCGTAATTTGAGGTAAACCATAAGACGATTTATATAATTAACTCTTATTATTATTATTATTACTCTCACCATCCTAGTTATTACCTATTATGGTTAAGGGTATAAGAAGCCCTAACCGTTGATACTTGTACCTGTTCATTTATCTTAATCTTGTTTGTATTGGGTAGGGTAATCCTTTGATTACAAATAAACCTTTGTATAATAATAAGCTTTTGGGTATTTCTTGTGGTACGGATCTAGTTGTATGTATATTTCTACATTTTTTAACAAATATTCAACATGATAAACATATACACAATATTTATGAAAAATGGTACATAAAATTAATGGATACTATTTCACAAAACAAAAAATAACACTTAAAACAAGCGCTTTGAATATGATCTTTTCATATCAAAGTGGCTTTCATTTATAAAAGTTCAAACCCTTGTTGTTAATTTCCCTTCAAAACAATTTCTAAACGATCCACCATCGCACCAAAATCGGACTTCTAGCTTGTACGGTTTCTTGACTTGATTAAAGAGCAATACTTGGGCTATTGAAACCCACTGGTTCATAGATTTCGATCTTCGAATCTTTCGGCCAACCCTCTTGGGTCTCTAATCTCATCGTGTTGTGCCTCTTTCTCCTAACTCACTAGTTGTCGCTTGTGGTTGTGGTGAAATAGGTGGTGTATCATTAACCTCAAAACATACGTTCGCTCTACATAACGGACAATTCAAGTGAGTTTTAAGCCAAGTGTCGATACAATAAACATGGAAAACATGACAGCATTTTGGTAGAAGCCTAATGCTCTCATCTTCTTGAAACTCTCCTAAACAAACCGAACAATCCGTACACAAAACCAAACCATCTCCTTTCTTGTACTTACATAACGTAATCGACTTAATCAAACCCTCATCCAAACCCTTACCTAAAACAAGCCAAGGTACATGATTCGAGCTATCGTCTTCTTGATCAAAACCATCCATTCCAATTTCCGAATCATGAGTTCCTTGATTCTCAACTCCTCTACTTAACAAAACAGACGATTGATCATTGTTTCTTAAACAATATCGTGAAACTATAACATAGGTACAAATCAAGAGAAAAATACTTCCAATTAGAGAAATGACCCCAATCACAACCGGTGAGAGAGCCGCGCCACCCATATCATCCTTAGATAGTGTTGGTGGTGGCGGCGGAGAAGGGAGGATGATATATTTGCACCACTTTGTGCAATATATGTTGCATATCTTCTTGGAACAATCTTTAGGGTTTACATGTGGAATCCATGTCTTTGGATCTTTTAAAGACCCCATAACAACAAAAGTTGTGTACAAAAACCCTTACTTACACTCAGACTATACATTCAAAAAAAAGTAATAGAATCAAAACTCAATAGAATTTGAGTAATTCTTAAGAGATATACACAAATTCCATAGTTGCCAAATTTTGATTTTTGTTGGTGATATGATAAGTGGTTGTGTTAGTTAGGAAGTCAAGTAAGTAATCAATGTTTTTTAATTATTTATAGAAGGTAAGTAGTAGTTGAAGTTTTTATATTATCCATCTATTTATTAAAATTATTATAATGATAAGAGTTTATCTATTTATTAAAAATATATATATATATATATATTAAAGTATAACATTTTTTTTAAAACTGGATTTTCTTTAAATAAATAGTAGATAAATAGAAATATATTTTTAATAAACTACAGAAATTCCTTTAGAAATTCCTTTCTATAGTTTATTAAATGCAAATATAACTGTGAAAGAAATGTTGCGAATATATGTCAATAGGTTAGTAGAGAGAAAAGAAAAAAGAAAAAAAAAACCTTGAATTGATGAATTCAAGTACATAGTAAACAATATAGGTTTAAAACAACGGATTTTCTTATATATCCTTACGTTTCACAAATCTATAATATTTATTGAACTAAAACATTTTTGTTTTAAAACAAAAGTTGAATTCAAGTACATAGTAAACAATATAGGTTTAAAGGTTATTATTAACAAATTCAAATATATTTATGTAATGTACCCAATTAGAAATCATCCCTATCTACATGATATCACCGCAAAATTTGAAAGGAAAAATTAGTTATAGGGTCGTGCCCAAAATTCCGAATGTCCTATGCAAAAAATAAAGTATAGGTTCTTCAAAATACATGTTCTTGCATATATATAAACAACATTGATAGTATTATAATTATTTTATGTAATATAAATGGAACTTGAACATATATATATATATATAATTCGAGAAAAAATGTCCCTAAAAAATTTAAACCGTATAAGGCTGAGCATCGGGCCAATACCGACCCGACCCGACCCGACACCGATTAATACCGAAACCGAAAATAGGCAACACATCAAACCGAAACCGAACCGAATTTGCTTCGGTCGGTTCGGTATTGTGACGGGACACTTCGGGGTGGATTTCGGTCCACAACCAAAAATACCGAAAAAATACACATAAATTTTTTAAGTAAACGCCTCAATCAAACCAATCGAGTTGTAGTCCCGCTGCACACAGTTACTAATTAGCACCACTTGAACGATAGTCCCGCTGCACACAGTTACTAATTAGCAGCACTTGAACGATCATTAGCAACAGTTGAACGCTGCGTAACTGATACCGATTGATCCATGAAAGATGATTCGCTTTTTTTGTCCTATTTTGTGAGCAGACTTTAGCAACAGGACAGCAGCAATGAGCAATGACCCAACAAATACCTAAATCCCTAAATATATTTCGGGTGGGTCGGGCCAGTTTCGGTTTTGGTCGGTATTTCGACCGACCCTACCCGAAAACCGAAAACGATGATTTTTGTTGTCGACTAACGCCCGGATGCACCTATTTTGGTCTCGGTTTCAGTCGGTATTGTCGGTTTCGTTCGGGCCAGTCGGTATTTCTCAGCCCTAGAACCGTATGATGTCGTTCATATAACACTCCATTAAACCCGGGTCTGACTAGTTAATGTATCAAATTCAAAAGAAAGGTACGAGTTTCTTTTTAGCAAATTTAAGATAAGTACTATATACATTTTGCATTTTCAATTAAAGTGTGAGCATTTGCATATGTCTAAGTTAAAATTTATTGGACAATGATTGTTTATTTTCTCAATAATGTTGAAATTTATTGTGATAATGACTGGCTTATCGTCTCATACTCAAAATGAATTTTGATCAAGTTTTTTTTAGTTAAACAATAACATATTACACTTAATATATGTGTAATAAAAATATCCGTTATATTTTAGGAAAAAGGGTTAATTCCACATGTTAACATTTGATTGGCTTTCTAAAAAGTTTAATGAGATTGAAAAGAAATTGACTAAAAGAGTCAATGATGTAGCTTTCTTGGACCATGAATTGAGTGGATTGTAAGTTTGAAAAATTTAAACTTGTAGAATTAAATAAAAAGTTATATTAAAAAAATAAAAATAAAAGTTTTGCTAAGAAAAGAAATACCAATGGGTAAGAAAAGTTTAAATTGTCACATAAGTCATTTAAATATTAATTTTTGAGTAATCAATAATTTGACATGACAAATTATAGGATATTTTAAAAGGGGTACCTTATTGATAGCACGTCACAACTTACAAGTAAGTAGAAAACAGAACCGGAAATGATTAGAAATCTCTTTATAACGTGTAAGTAATCACTTTTCGATAACAATAATTTTAGATTACACAGGATTTCATGTTTTTTTTTGTATTTTTTTTGTTAAATTAGGTATCCGACTCGCTTTACGAACTGACTAATCTCATAACGATTTGTTTTGTAGGTAGCACAAAGTCATCGCATGTGAACCTCCGTAGCTACAAGAGAGTTTATTTGTTTGCTCTTAGTTTCGAAATTGGGACATCCAAATATTTTCACCTTAGAGATCAACCACTAGAACACCACCAAGGTTTCGGGAATGATATAAAGTATTTTCTCGTTCTTTAAAACAAATTATTTCTTTTATGAAATCTACATGCTTAGGGGGTGTTTGTTTGGGCTTATATAAGCGGCTTATGGCTTATTGTCATTTCGGCTTATGTTTCATAAGCTCGAATTTTCTGGCTTATATAACCGCTTATGGGCTTATTACTGTGTATTATGACATAATAAACAGTAATAAGCCCATAAATTGTTACATAAAGCGGAAAATTCGAGCTTATGAAACATAAACCGAAAAGTCAATAAGCCATAAGCTCTTAAACAAACACCCCCTTAATTACATTGTTCAACCATAATTTTGTTTACGATATTTAATACAGAGTATAATATTTTCAAATACTATGAATAACATGCAAGTTTTGAGTCTTACTAAAATGACTGATAAACATTTGGGTCATGTTATGCCAACCCTCCCTATCCCCAACCCCTCCTATCCTACTCTTTCACCTACACTATTACATCAATCATTTCACTTTTTAATAATCTATTTATTAATATTTTATTATTACTATTATAAATAACATTATTACTATTATTATTCTTCTTTCTTTTTTATTATTATTATTATTATTACTATTATTATTATTATTATTATTTTTTATTTTTTTATGTTTACCTTTTACTATATTAGTATAAACTTACAACATATAACTTGGTATAATTATAAAAAATGTGTTTGACGTAATTTCTTATTTTGCTTAATTTTTCGTATTTTTTTTTACAAAAAGATAATAGAAACTTGTGTCTTATTACATGTTATTATTTGATATTTATAGGTTTACATACTTTAAATCTAATAGACTCAAAGCCTACATGTCAGACTTTAACTAAATCTAATATTCGTTTTCAATTTGAGCACCCAAATCACGAAAACTTAACTTCTCTCCTAGCTAGTGACCCCACACCCCACTATCATACACAACTTATTATTTTATATTTTCTATACCATTTTGCATCATAATACGTTTATCTGGTTAAATATTTAGTAAACAAATTTGAAATAAATATATATTTATAGTCTCACGGTATATGAAATGATTTATAAATTTATAAGTTCTAGATTCAAATTTTATAGAAATAAAAGTATAAGGTGTGAATATTTATGATCTCTAACATAATATTTGCATATCTAAGAAAAAAGGAAAAACGATAAATATTTTGGAAATAAGTTCTACTTTTCTTTTTTTTATCTACTAGATTATTGTTCCGCTATAGCGCGGAAAAAAATAAAGTTTGACTCGTAAATTTTTGTTTATGTAAATTTTAAATTATTATGAGAAGACAATGTCATATGTATAATAACATATATACGTTTATGTTTATACCTATGTTACTTATAGTTAAACTAATATATACCTTTTTACGTTTATATACATGTTTTGATATTTTTATGAGGAGATTTTAGAATAAAAATATGGTAAATTATAGTCTAAATTGAGCGATTTATAAGTAAATTAAACTTATATTTTTTTTTATTTCAGTGGAGATGTAAATGAAAGAGAAAATATAATTATGTATTGTAAGAGGGTGTAAAATAAAAATAGTTTTTAATAACATCATCAATCTGATCTAACGGCTGAAATCAAAAAAGATAACTCATCCAAGGGACCTTACTTCACTGATTTGTATAAATCTTAGAAAATGTAATTATGTATTGTAAGAGGATGTAAAATAGAAATAGTTTTTGATAACATCCAAGGGACCTTACTTCGCCATTTGGCATTTAAGGCCCATATTTTATTATATATTAAAAATTAAAGATTTGTATAAATCTTAGGAAAATGTTATGTCAAATTTTATCTATATCTATAATAAAACATTTGATGTGTTTTTTTTAATGTTGAAAATTAACAATAAAATTACTAAACTATATATTGCATTTTAATACACAATTTATTTTTTTGTTAAATTATGTATAATGTTTTTTATTTTACGATATTTAAAAAATTAAAAAAACGATAACAAAAAGACAAAAAATGGCACATCTATGACACATATGTGTCATAGATGGAAGTTATAGATGGAACACAAGTGAGTCAGGGGTTGAAATAACCATCCGACGATTTTTTTTTATAAAAACACATTACTTTTATGCAAATATTTCTCTCGTGTTTTATAAAAAAAAGTGAAATTATTAGGTTTTATAAACAAATATTGTCGGGTTTTTAATATTATTCAACAATATGAATAACTCTCCGTTTCACACAGAACAAGCATTTTATTTTTACAAAGGTGTAATTTGTAAAAAATGAAGTCAAAAATAGTAGTTAAATACCCACTTGGGTAAAATATAGCTCGAAACCTAAGTTTTGTTATTGTTAATCGAAGAACCAAACAAAAGAACGGGTATACACATAAGATCGAGTATATTTGTGAAAAGGGTGGACACAAATTCGACAAGATTTGTTGCAACTTATATATCTTAATAGAGATTTTTACACCAATATGTACTGTTTTTTATTATACCGAATATTAGAATAACAGAATACGAATGTTGCATTTTAATACACAATTTATTTTTTCGTTAAATTTTATATAATGTTTGTTATTTTACGATACTTGAAAAAATTAAAAAAAAAAACGAAAACAAAAAGACAAAAAAAACAAAAAAAAAACAAAAAAAGGTCACATCTATGACACATGTGTGTCATAGATGTGACATAAAGACATAGGGAGGGTTGATATAACATTTTAGGGAGGGTGGTAATAACCTAGGCCTAAACATTTACTATCATATATCATGATTAAAAATTGTTTGTCAAGCAATGTGAAGTCAGTTCTCTATGAATTCAAGTGAGTGGCGGATTCAGTATTTAGGTAACCGGTAATTTACTACTAACGGACTTACATTCGAGATTTGTTTTTCGTAACTTTTTTACCTTACATGAGTACACCGGGTCATTATGGCGTAAATCAGTAAGACTTCATTTTGAATGTAAATTTCCCGGTTGAAATTTTCTGCCAAGTGGTACATCGGGTCATTATGGCGCAAATCGTAAGGTGCTTGTCTCCTAACCTAAAGGTCACAGGTTCTACCCTTTATTTATTTTTGCAACCACCCTTTATGAACCGGTTTGACCCGCTCCGAAATAGCCGGTTGAACTGTCGATCCGTGCAGCGGTGCAGTTAGCCCGGTTCATCCGGACAATATCGGCCCGTTTTTCTCCAAAACTCCGGCCCGATCCGGGTTTAACAAGATTGCTTATTAGATTAAAACATATTATTTGTTTAATTACATATAAAAGTCTTTAAGAGTAGCCCAAACTGATGAAAACTGGATTCAATTAAATGGGCTTTAATCAAAAAAATGCACAAACCATCTAACAAAACATTATATGCATAACACTCTCCAATCAATTTAATTAACCCAATAATAATAAAATGAAAAATAGATACATCTTATAAAAAGAAGAAAAGAAATCACAATCTTTCAAAGTTTATTATAAAATTGAAAATAATTATGTAGTCAAACTCATAGGAGACTTGTGAAGTTGACTTGAATGAAAGAAATAATATATAATGCTAATTTCCTTTTTCACCAACATTTTGTTGACTTATAGAAAAGGTCCAAATTATCATGGGGTCATCTAAAGTATGGTCCAATATAAGAAAAGTCAACATTTCCTACTTGCATTAAAAATTTCATGTTTCTATGTCATTTCATTTGGTTGTGTTAGTTATTGTATTGATTGATTGATCTATTGTATCATGATTTTGATATAAACATAATTAATTAGTCTTTTCTTAGGTTCTAAATAACGCATTATGACGTCGAGACGTAGCGAGAAAGTTATGAAAACATACAAGCTGTATTTGTTAGGCGTGACGGCAAAAACGTATGGCCATGGCGCGCCTTAACGAGAGTTTTTTTGAAACGCGTTACGAAAATTTAAACAAAAAAAGTTTAAAGATAGTTAAAAATGGCTATGAAGATCATTTGATTGTAAATTGGTGTCTATATATTAAAAAATATATATATATACTTAAATGTTAACACATAGGTTTTGATAATTTATTAATATTTATATAACTTAATAATAGTAAAAATATATATACAAGTATATATAAAATTATAAAATATATTAATTTTTTTGCCGCCTTGTCAAGCTTTGAAAAACGTCATATCTCGCTGTTTCTTGCAAAGCTTGAAGTTTACTCATGTCGCAACATCATACCTTACGTTATCTATAACCTTGGTGTTATCTATCAAGCTGTAACAGAAAATTAGATTTGGAAGTGGTATATTATGCCATTAAGTTAAATGTTGGTGGGTATGTTAACTCAAGGTCCTACTCTTTTAATCGTATATCAAAAACAATTTTTCAAAAGTAATATCCGCGACTCTATAATTGTCTACGTATTATAAAATCCATTTTTCAAAAAGATCGGAACAATTATAGTTTGGTCAATAAAATCAACAAAAAAGAACTCTCAAAATTTGTTAGCAGTTATACGTGTGGGCGTATAACTACTGATCATGTAGCCGTTAAACATATTCTGACCAAAGCTAGGTTGTTGAATATTGAACATACTCAATCACCAAACAAAACCACAAGTCGTTTATGTTTTCCCGTTAATACTTGATACTATCTAACTAGCTGATAGATATCAACTAGTGTAGTTAATGAATAACCATCAATAACCAGAAACCCATAAAATAAGCAGCTTAACGTTGCAGCTTGCACTTTACTCTCGTATGTTATGATGGTGTAAGTTGACATATTAGCGAGACCCAGTAAGAGCGTGACTCCCTTGACGCTATCATTTAAAGTTTCGTTATAACAATGTTTTGAAAAAGAGCGTATACTCTCATTTTCTGTAGATGCTTATTATATCTAAAGAAAGGGAATCTTAATGCTTTATTTATGAAATTGGGTGCTTTCTCTTAATTAGGGTGTTTGTAATCCTTACGTCTTATTAACCATTAATTAAGTCTATTTCTTGAAATCACATCATTCTTACTTACTTTATTCTTATATATTTCCGTCCTCAAAACTTTGCAAAACTTTATATCATTATTATTGTTAATATGCCTTTTTTCTTTCCCACATAGGTAAATTTATATTTTTGCCTTTAACCAGACTCGACTCTCACATCCTCGACTTTCACACCTTTAAATTAATAGTCGAACTTAGATATCGGAAGACAAAAACTTTCATATAGGTATCAATTGAACAAAATTAGAATAAATCTTGTACATTTATATCGTTTTAACTTAGAATATTTAAAACCACCTATAAAGTATAAACTACAATTTTTTTTCTCATAAAATCCTTAAAATAATTTATAAAATTCAAGTCGTTTCAATTGGTTCAAATGATGAATCAAATCCTAAATTGGTTACAATAATGTTAAGAACGTCAAATCTATCATATACGATTTTTACTTCATGACTATTTGGGTAATTTACCCTTCTAAATTCTTACCAAATTAACAATGTTGATGTTGATAATCGATTTTATGAATAATATTATCCTACCTATCTCTAAAAATATTTTCGTTTCAATATTTTCTTGTTCGATTGCAATAAATCTTGATAAAACTTTTATAAAATATTGAAATATTAAGATTTGATTCACGTCGACTTCCTTGGATATTTATCGGCTAAAAAAACCGTTAACGAATATGATTATAGTTGAATTGTATCATTTTCATTTTGAAAAGAAAAAAGAATATAGATAAATGTCACGCTAAATGCACGTGTAGCATATTGATGCAAATATGTAGCCAAGAATATCTACGTGTCGTGTTAATATTCGGTTGTTTCTCCTGGATGCTGGTGAGTTGTACCTTATTGACTACTCTCTTGGTCGACATTTAATTCACTAAAATATAAGTACTAGCAACATATTTTAAGGAAATCGATAATAATAGTCTTTTGGACTATGTTTAAAGAGTTAATATACATTTTGATTAATTATATAATAATAACTTTTTTGTATTTTTAGAATCAAAAATATATTACGAATGTACAATCAAATTATATATATATTTATTTTTTAAAAACAACATATATAATTGTTGTTATGAACACTCTATTTAAATATGTATAAGAAGTAAAACAAAACATTTATCCACATAACTAGTTATACTCCTAATTAGATAGAGAAATATATATATATATACATATATATATATATATATATATATATATATATATAGGGGTGGGTTATTGTAAAAAGGTTTTAAAATAAAAAGGATAAGAAGGAATGTGGGCCTCTCATTTAGTCAACAAAAAGGGATCAAAATAAAGTCAACGCGGTGGCATTTTGGTAATTATTTCGAACTTTCATGCCCTTTTAGTAATTTGCAGAAATCTTTTTTTTTTTTTTCATTTTACTAGATTACTTATTTTCTGAATCTCTGTGCATAACTTTTATCAATACGTGTGCATCGATTTTCTTGTGCATCGATTTTCTCAAAATAATGTGTGTATTGATTTTACGTAAGTTTTTTTATACAAAACATATCCACCGCCGGAAAATCCGCCGGAAAATCCACCGGAAAATTAATCCACCAAAACAAAACAATCAATCAACCAAAACAAACAAAACATGTGTATAAAAATAAACATGTGCATAAAAGAAATCATTGTGCATAAAAATCAATCCACCAAAACAAAACATATACATAAAAAATTAATGTGCATAAATATCAATCCACAGAAACAAACACATGTGTACCGGAAAATCCACCGGAAAAAAACATGTGCATAAAAAAAATATACAACTTGTTATGCACAACTTACATGTTCATCCCAAACTTACAACTATTATAAAACTTTATTTACTTCTTTGTAACAAAAATAAATACTAATACATAATATTAAACGATTTTTATATAAATAACTAAAAAAAAAAATTGTAAAAATAAGAAACCGTGATAGGGATGCCATCGTCAGAAAGGATCAAAGAAGAGTGAGTGCAAGCTAATTCACCGATCGACATTTTTTTCTCTGTAAAATTAAATAAATAAAATTAAAATCCTAATAAATTATATAAAAACAACAAACTGAAGAACAAAATGAACCTGAATTAAGCTTTGCTTTCATCTGTAAAAAAAAAAACTATTCAAGGACTTGTGTTCCAAAATCATCAAGTTTGTGCTCAAACTGGCATGTTGACGTTTCAAATTACAAATGTAATTAACTAATTTACTTTTTGTAGGCAATTAAACTTTTTTATCTATTAGTAAATGCGAAATAAACGACACAAAAAATGAAGAATATAAAAATACCTTGATCTATATGGAGCAGCAGCATAGTAACCACCGCCTCTATTAGAGCTGGACGCCATCAACGAAAGTAATATCTCTGAGAGTTACCTTAAATCGTTCTATTTAAAAAGTGGATCGAACAAACACATCCAGATCTTCATCCGTCAGCTCCGTCAGCTCCATCACCGGCGGAAATCATCGCCGTCGTCGCCACTGTCACATATGTGGTGGTAGTGGCTGTTGCTGCGGCGGTTGTTGCATCATCTGCGACGGCGCGTGTTGTTGCTGCCACATATGTGGTGGTAGTGGCTGTTGATGCGGAGGTTGTTGCATCATCCACTGCTGTTGTTGCGGTGGCGCCGGCGGAGGAAGAAGGCGGCGGAGGAAGAAGGCGCCGGAGCTGCGGCGGAGGAAAAAGTCGCCGGATTTTGGGCGGATAAACAGGCGGAGCTGCGTTGAGAGAGAGAGAGAGAGAGGCGGCTGCGTTAAGAGAGAGTTTGGTTAGGGTTGATTTGGGGGTTTAAAAGAAAAGTGTGTTGTCTGACCATTATACCCTTATTGTTATAATTATGGGATTTTTTTTTCCTTGACACGTGTCAACACCATATTCCTTCTTATTCTTTTTATTTTAAAAGCCTTTTTATTATATCCTAATTCTATATATATATATATATATATATATATATATATATAGAGGTGGATTCATTTAGGAACCATCAATTATTTAGGAACCATTAGGAACCATTTTTAGGCAAGGTGGCAATTTTGTAATTAAGTCAAATCCCCAAATTGGAAATCAATTAAAACCCACTTTAAAATACTAATTAACTTTAAATTAACATATCTAGAGTATAACTAGGTTTTAGGAAAAACTAAATACACCATTAAAACAAGCATTTAATTATCTTTCCAACGAGCACCCACTTGATATACTTTTGACGACTTTTTTTTTTTTTTTTTTTTAGTGAGTTTCGGTATATACACTAGTGTATATACTAAATATTCACCAGTGTATATACTAATTCACCAAAAACACATCTAAACCATATACACTATACACTAGTGTATACACTATATTCACTAATGTATACGAATCTTTATATTAATTTCCTTTTAATTGTGAATACGCAATATACAAAAGTGAATATACAATATATATATACACAAGTGAATATACAATATACACCAGTGAATACGCAATATACACAAGTGAATATACAATATACACCAGTGAATACCATGTATTCAATAGAGAATACATCTTATACATTAGTGAATATAGTGTATACACTAGTGTATATTGTATAAATACACTAGTGTATAACTATACATTAGTGAATATAGTGTATACACTAGTGTATAAATACACTACTGTAGTGTATAAATACACTAGTGTATAACTATAAATTAGTGTATACACTAGTGTATAGTATATATGGTTCATATGTGTTTTTTGTGAATTAGTATATACACTGGTGAATATTTAGTATATACACTAGTGTATATACCGAAACTCACTGTAAAAAAAAAAAAAAAAAGTCGTCAAAAGTATATCAAGTGGGTGCTCGTTGGAAAGATAATTAAATGCTTGTTCTAATGGTGTATTTAGTTTTTCCTAAAACCTAGTTATACTCTAGATATGTTAATTTAAAGTTAATTAGGATTTTAAAGTGGTTTTAATTGATTTCCAATTTGGCTCTCAATTTTGACTTAATTACAAAATTGCCACCTTGAGTTTAATTACAAAATTGTCACCTTGCCTAAAAATGGTTCCTAATGGTTCCTAAATAATTACATGGTTCTTAAATGAAACCAACTCTCTCTATATATATATATATATATATATATATATAGTGAATGGTTCCTGCGAGAACTCAAAATTCTGCGAGAACTGCGAGAACTCGTTATTAACCCTTAGATGAGAGATCAATGGTTAAAAACTGATGTGGCATTTTGGTAAATAAGTGTAACTTGAGGCTGGTTCTTGAAAGGGTTCAAAGGGTAATAAAGGGATTTCACTAAAACCTAATATTCCTTTTTCTCTCACACGTTTCTTTTTTTAATTCTCTCTCTCTCTTCACACACAGTTTCTTCTGCATCCCTCTCTCTACACACACAATTTGGAGAACTCAAAATTCCGACGTCCTCATGAAACCTACCACCAAACTGTTATCAATTTTATTATAGGAGGATTAAAGAATCCGAAAAAACCCCGAAGCAATCAAGTAGTCGGGAAAAAAAAATCATCAAAAAGTACGATTTGTATTCGCATATCTTCATGCTAAGGTAAATTCATTCAAATCTCTCACTAATTTATTCATTCTCCATGGGTATGTATACTAATTCTTCACTAATTTTGCTTAATTCTGTGTTTATGGTATCAATTTATACTTCAATTGAATCTGATTTTTTTTTTTTTTTTTTTTTTGATTTTGATTTTTTTTTTCCAGCATCTGACAAGAAGATTAAGATTGGAATCAACGGTATGTATTTTTTGCTAATTTTTGTTGATTTTTTGTGAATTTTTTGGAATTTCTTTTATAATATGTGGACTGATTTGTGTGGATCTCGAATATGTGATGTAGGATTCGGAAGAATCGGACGATTTGTTTATGTAATTGGTCTGTTTCATATGACCATAAAGCTATTAACTCTTTAATTAATTGTTGTTGTTTAAAACTGTTCGTAAGGGTTATTTTTGTAAATTATTTATTCATTTGATGATTCTGCTCACATTTATGCACCTTTTATCATAAATCCTTCACGCCTTACAGATGGTTACATTTTCCAGTTTCCATTAATGGTCATAAAAAAATTCTTATTTCTGGTTCTATTCATTATCCAAGAAGCACTCCTCAGGTAACTTATCAATGCACTTATTTTCTTCATTTTTTTAAATTAAATAGTTTTATCAAGTTTTAATATCTGGGAATTTATTACTTTTTTGGAAAAAAAAAAGTTAATATATTAGGTCAGATCTTATTCAGAAAGCAAAAGAAGGTGGTTTAGATGTAATTCAGACTCATGTAACATACAAAGTCAAGTGGTATTTGGATTAGTTAACGGTTCTTTTAATTTTTATTTTCAGATAAGACATTTGTTTGGCATAAAAAATCTTATAAGTAATGTGCCAATCAATTGTTATCTATCTTTAAACTTCCGCTTCATTATAAGAATTGAAAAACAAAATGCTTAAAGTTTGATTTTATTTTAGTTTTTTGGAAGATATACGTCGTGTTGTTACATGATTTCTTAGATTTTGCTAATATAGTAATATTCTTGTTTACTTTTGTTATGTTTACAGGGAAGTGAGTGTGAACGCATAGTGACGTAGCGTGAGTTAACCCAAGGGACTGCTTTTACTGGTTAAATGGGAACTGCTTAAATCCAAAATGCACTTTCCGCCATCCTGTAAGTATCCTTATACTTTTTTGTTTTCGGTTTCATCGCTAACTATGGTGTATGAAGATGATGATTTGATAATTATTTAAATAGTAAAGTTTAAGTTTTGTTTCTTAATTCATCTATAATTTGATTATGAATTTTTGTTCTCAATATGTTTCATAGAGTTGTAAAGTATGTTATTACAACATATTACCATGTTCATATGTATCCATGCTAAGAAAAGATGAGAGATAACATACTTTAACAAACATACACTTGTGACAGATGATTTGTTCATATGATAACACCGATTTGAAAACATATGAACATTCAAACATATATATGAACATTTGAATTATTATCTATGAACAGTGCAATAATTAGTTTTCATTCTGTTTTTCTAATATAATTTTATTTCAAAAACCTTTTAGCTTATTGAATTAATAGTTTTTACTAGTTTTGGTCTAGAATATGTATATTATTTTAGTTTTACTACTAAAAATTGCGTGTATATTTTCTTAGATTATAATATTGTGTTAATTTTTTTTGTTTTTAGGTACTTAATGAAGAATATTAACAATATGAAGATGATGAAGATCTAGTTTGAACTTCAAAAATTTACTATCGGAGGATTATATGCATTTTATGTGGTTTTGATGTTATTTAAACATCAAGAAAATTTATGATCATATGTTTATACAACTAGATCATTAATGAACAACAATATGAATTCTTTTTTTTTTTGCTTTTTATTTTATACATTTATTTAAATATCTGTTTAGATTAGTTTTTTACTTAAAACTTAAAAGAAAACGAAAATGCAACAACTGTGATACGAAAAATAAAGTTGTTCATCTCTGCACAACTAAAAACAAAAAATTGTTCATATATGATCAACGAAAACTATCATAAAACTTATTGAGAAAAAAGGGAAAAAATAAATAAAGAATAAGATTAATTCAAAAGAAAAAACAAAATTACTAACTTACCCTTTTGATTAAAAAATAAATATTTAATATTTGAAAAAAAATGAGTGGTCCAGAACGAGTTCTCGCAGTTCTCGTAAAAATATGAGTTCTCGCATGAATCACTCCCTATATATATATATATATATATATATATATATATATATATATATATATATATATATATATATATATATATATATTTCATGTTGCAAACGTTAAATGCTAAATGCGTTAGATATACTGTGAGTAAAGAAAGATAAAGAGGGATTGAAATGTGTTCCCCTAACAAATCTAATTTTTATAAAAAGAAATTCAACTATCATCCATGTCTTATGCAAAAAAAAAAAAATACATAATGATGCTTATCGGCTTATATTTTATGTATTGTTTAGATAATACGTAACAGATTTTAGATATATTAATCATTTTTAAAAATTTTAAGATTATTTGTTTTAATTAAAACTTTCTATTTTTTTAAATCAATAAGATTGTTTATTTATTGATTATATTTTGCATTGTTTAACTTTATTTTATGTGAAAAAGACAAATACATAATAAAGAGAATGTAAAGTAAACAAAAAAGAGAACCAAAAGAGGGACAAGCCATTTATACTTTTATAGCCCCTATGCTAAAGAATCCACGTTTTAAACATACTTAACCTGGGTATGTCGATAATTACTAGGACCGATCTACATGATTTAAAAAAGAACTTAAAAGGAAAATTATTAAATAAAAGAAAGAAAACATGTTTATTTTTTGAAAAAATAATTAATTAAATCGTATTTATACATATATCTGGCTAAAGGTCCTAACACACTAGTCATAGTTATGTTGTAATTCAGTTTTATTAACCGAAACTGATACACCGTTAAGATACATTGAACTAGGTAAATTAGTCTAAATATCATAAAAACAACCCCATTTGACGTACATTTATTCGTTTGCATTCAGACCATAAAATCCGCATACATTTAAAGAAGGCGCGAAAGGGCATCTAATAAGATGAGATATTTTAAACACCGCGTCAACTTCATTTCATCAATTAAAGTAAAGCATTTTGTCGATAACCCAATCGCAACTTCACACATATAATCAACAATACTTGTCAATACCATTGATAATAGTTATAGAAATTTACTCATGACAATGACCAAAATCATACAATAATTATTTCATTTCATTATAAGGGTACCACGTTTTTCCTATTTCACAAAAGGACATTACTTTCATTCCATATATTTCTTTCCATCTACCACATTTTTACCCTTCACCTAATTCAAATTTTTCAACTTTTTTTCTTCTTCCAATATTACCCCTCTAAAAGTACACTACCAAGGAAAGTACTACCAAATAACTTTATCATATTCTGCGTCTTTGTACAAAGGGTAAAAACGGTATTTCCCAGACAGAAAGTGGGTAAGGGGTGTAATTTGAACAAGATCAAAACTATAAGGACTTTTATAGTAAGTTATACCAAATTATAGGGGAGTAATTTAATACTCTATAACAAGTCCTCCCATTGGTGCTCTATGAGGAATCCCTTTTCTTCTTTTCGCCGTCCTGAATGTAGCTGCCACCGTCGCCAGCGGCGGCGTTGACGGCGTAAACCAACTTCGTCTCCTTCCGTCACCGTCACCGTTACAAAAATCCTCCGAGTCAGAAATTGCCGTTAACAAATGCCGATTCACCGGCCGCTTCGATATTCCAGCAATCTAAAAACAAAAATTACACAAAAATTAATAAAATATATATACGGATTTGAAAAATTAATAAACTGAATTGAATAAAGTACCTTGCATCCGAGAGAGCAATACCGAAACGAATCGAGAAGACTACGCTCACAAACTTCACAAGTATTGGTAACGCCTTTTCCAGGACGCGGTTGCGGCCGCTCATTAAGAAACACAACCTTAGCACTGTTGATTACATACGTCTGTACCGAACTGATATCGAGGTGTTTTTGAATTTCATTAACCCTAATTACATCATGATATGATGATCTACGAATCTGTAGGTACAAAATTAGTCAATTAGAATCGTTAATTGCATATTGATATACTGAATTGCAGAAATTAGGTTGAAATTGAATGTTGACCTGGATAATACGGTGGTCCTTGTGATGAATGAGACAGAGAGAGCATAGAGGATGATTCATACAGTCTAGACAGTACATATTACACTCAGATTTGTGAGAATCTGCGTGTAATTTGCATTGAACGAAGAAATTCTCACGGAGTAGAGGTTTAAGCCATGGCGGCCAGTTGTTGTTTTTGTTTTCTTCATCAGGTCCTCCACCTCCCTACATTACATCAAATTCATATATTAAACATAACAAATTATATAGATACAGATATTATATGCATAGGTTAGATGACTGACCATGATACGGCGGTGCATAGGTTTGATTTCACGGACGGCGGAGGAGTGGTGGTTGTCGATTGCCATTGGTGGTCGAGGGCGGCGGAGGGGAATGGGAGAAAAAGAGGGGGAGTTGTTGTTGGTATTTGGTCACACAAACTGAATTTGTATTGAAATTTGTATATGGAGTGGACTATGACTAAACCTAATTCCGAGCCTCGATACGAACCTGGGTATGGACCCGAACCGGGTTGGAGAACGTCGGCCGCAAGGAACTCACCTATTTCTTTCTCTTTTCAAATTGTGTGCCTTTTTTATTTTGTTTTTTTGAGTAATAAAGTTATTTTTTTTCCCTTTTGAATTATTATTTATCATTTTTGCTATTGTGTAATATTATCGTCAACTTTAATGCTCGGTTCGTGTTTCATATTGATTGTTCACGTTTTTATTTTGGTATGTCTCAAAACTAGTATTCGATTTTAGTTTTATATAATCATAAAAGATTTAAGTGGATGAGAAAAATTTTGATTGTTTAACATTGTAATTAATACCTTGTTCTAAAACCGTGTACATTGTAATTGAGACGGAGGACAGTTTTGTTTTAGTTCAAACTCGTGAACTCATTGTACGAAGATAATAATGATTCAGATCAAGCTTTTAATGAACCTGAGATCAGGTAATTTGGTTTATTTACACCTCTAAATTCAGTTTAACCGATAACAAAAATATATAGATTTTCTTTTTATCCGGAGGTTAAATCGATTACACTAATGAACCCAATCACATTGATTCTATATGATTTCTTTTACATTTAGTGTGTCTTACATGGCTTTAATATAGAATTTGTCCTTGCAAAATCTATTCAAAACTTTAAAATTTAAATCGAACCCTAGCAATACCTATGAGTATTTGCCTAGTCCTAGCAATCATAATTCATAATTGATCAAGATGCTTTATAAAGGACATTTTCATAGGATATTAGGATCTAATGTTACTTTAGGAATATTATTATGCAACCAAATTAAACTTTTTGTACAACTTTTAATTAAATATATGTTGAGTTCATATAGGTTTGCTTGGAAAATTTAGAAGTAATTATATAAATTTCTCATAACATTTGATCAAATTGTATGTTTTAGTGCTATTGTTTTGAAAGTGTAAGTATAGTTGATGTGAAAAAAAAAATTATATTGATAAGAACATGTTTGATATAAAAGTTGAGATTTGTTAATTCATAAATTGTCTTTTTCACTATTAGAGACGATATTCACATAAAAGGGTATTTCATATTAACAATAAATGCACTTTCAAAATTTCATAAACGAGACTTACAATTTGAACAAAATGTTAGATATTATTATATAAGTAATTAAAAAAGTTATATATAAACAAAAAAAGCCTTGGAAACAAATTATATAAAAGCAAAGCAAAAAAAAAAAAAAAATATTTTAAACCATACTTATTTAACATTAAACTTTTTTCCAAAAGAAATAGATAACCATTCCATTTATTTATTTGTGGGTGCCAAAAGATGAGGTGGCCAATTATTCTTTTGTTGATTTTCTCCAGATATTTTTAAATTTTATTCCCTTTCATGGTATTGATGCTTGTAAAGCCATCTTTTTGGCATACCATTATTATTATATTATTTCAATGATAATTTCAATATAATTTCAGTGTAATATTTAATTATTATAATGTTGAATAATGGTCTTCATCCTCATTTTCTTTGTTTGTTTCTTGGTTGTATTGTTCCAAACTGCCCAAATTATGGACCTCTTATTTGGAAAGCAAACTTCTTTTTTGTCCAAATGTACCATAAAATAAGCACTTTTTATTCCATATCTTAAAAGAGAAGGAGATCCTTATAATCTTTTAGGGCTTATATTGTAACTATTTACGAAGGGAACGTTAAAGTTAATGATGTTTGGACATTAATTAACGTTTAACATAGCATATTGATCTTGAAAGTATGCAACAACAACAATACAAAATTTCATGAGGAATGTGTTGCTGTTTGGATTGTTTTAGCAAATGTGTGTCTGTAAATACGTGAGTCTACGGAGTTGTACACATTGACATTTAAACACGATTATACGTTTATTATTTACTAATTATTAATTAAATAAGTTAATTGTAATAATTAATAAATGGGAGGATGTATTATGTAATTATACAGGTTTTTATAATTAGAATACAGCTTGGGTTCTAAGGTATTGATTGACTATATAAGAAACATCAGGCCCTTAATTTCCTACACCCTTGAAAATCAATTTCCACCTCCAAAGAAGCAGAAACCGATCGGCTTATTCCTTTAAGAGGAACCGATCGGCCAAACACCCTTGTGGTGAGTTTTGGTTCGTTTTCTTGGACAATCGTTGTGGAAGTTTTAAACGTGTACTAGTATGCAAGTTTGTTGCTAAAGAATGTGTCGTGTACAAGCCTATAGAGGGATTTCACTATAAATCATAAAGAGGTAAATTAACAACAAATGTACAATTCTTAACTTAGTTAATATTGATTATGTGTTTGATTCTAAGTTGTTTCCGTTGCATGTTGTTTGACAATCTGATTAAATGTATATCCATAGAATAAAGTATGAAGGAATTAAGATGTAGACTGTCATATATCCATATGATGTTACGTACTACTTTTAAACGAACTCCGACAAAACTATGTGCGAGAATATGTTGAGTTATTTACTAAATTTTCTTAGCATACATTTTGCTCATTTTGTCATATGTTATGTGAATGTAAAAATATGTCGTTTGTGATTTTTACGACTAAAAGTTTTCATATACTTAAACCAAAAATAACATATCGATTAAATTTTCTCAACGTACATTCTCTTTGTTTGGTCATATGTGTATATATTTATGTATATGAACGAATGTCGCGTGTATAATTCTATGGATCGTTTTCATATACTTAAACCTCCTAAAAAAATTAGATTATTTTCCTTTTATAAGCTTTTAATATAATAGTTAATACTTTATGGTTCAAACCTATAAATTAAAAAACAATGAATGTAAAGAAATCGCAAAGGAGTGAGAGACCCTTTTTTGCTATGACAGCAAAAACAAACACTACTTTCATAAATTTTCGTTCTTTACTGGTAAGCGCATATAGTATGAAGAGTAAATTACATAGATCGTCCCTAAGGTTTATATGGAATTACGGTTATCGTCCCTAAGTTTAAAATGTTGCATGGATTGTCCCAAAGTTTGGAGTAATTACGGATTTCGTCCCTAATTTGGACGTCCGTTAATTACTGCCGTTAGACTTCCCTCACGTGTAAAACACGTGAGGGTATTTTAGTCATTTTACAGCCTTCACCTACCTTCCCTTTCCCTTCCATAACCAGATTCAACCTCCATCAAATCAAAAACAAAATCAAAATCAGATTCCTCCTCCATCAAAATCAAAATCAAAATCAAAATCAAAATCAAAATCAAAATCAAAATCAAAATCAGATTATAAGCTAAAACAAACACCCGCCACCACTCGCCGCCGTAATCAGATTATAATCAAAATCAAACAAATACCCAAAATTGCACATCTTGTTGTTGTCGGGGGCAATCACTAACGCCCTTCTGTACGCATCTTCCGCTTCGATATAGTTGTTTTGTTGCATCAGTGCCCAACCCAAATTACCCTACAAAAAATAAAATTCACAACTTATCAAACACACATTCAGATCCCGAATTCATTTCTCGAGTAAAATACAAAACATATGATTCTTACCAATAACCGAGTAGCCTCCTGCTCAACCGAAACTTGAAATTTCTTCCCTTGGGATCTCGCAGTTTTTGTTCGTTTCCCATTGAAAGCCATCCCTTGTTGGATTAAGAACAGCTTATGCTTCAATAATCCAATTTGGTCATCCAATCTTCCACATCTCTACAGATTCGATTAAAATTAATTACAAAAAAACATATTTTGCTTCTTATAGAAATGTAATCGAATTCGATTTCTAACCTTATAGAGATCCAAAAGGTTTGACCATCCATGATACATCATTAAACCTGTTGTTAGTGTGTGTGTGACTGTGTGTGTGTGTGTGTGTGTGTGTGTGTGTGTGTGTGTGTGTGTGTGTGTGTGTGTGTGTGTGTGTGTGTGTGTGTGTGTGTGTCTTATTTTTTTTTTAGGGTTTATTTGATTTTGGGGGAGAAGAATGAAAAAGACTAAAATACCCCTCACGTGTTTAACACGTGAGGGAACCCTAACGGTAAATTAGACGGACGTCTAAAATAGGGACGAAATCCGTAATTACTCCAAACTTTGGGACAATCCATGCAACATTTTAAACTTAGGGACGATAACCGTAATTCCATATAAACCTTAGGGACGATCTATGTAATTTACTCTAGTATGAAAATGAAATCGTAATCAAAAGAGCGACATTTTTGTTAGTACACTTTTCTTTTTAATTACATGTGATCGTCAAACCAAACTTTACCAAACTCTTAGATGAAATCTATGGTATAATAATCCTATCATGATACAAATTCCAAATACCGGATCATATCTATTCTATATAAATGTTGGTTTCTCGACTATATCAGCTAGATCATGTTAGATCATCACATTGTCATCACGTCAGCACTAAATCAAGCTTATACATAGGCTTGTTATAATTTCGGTCTAAATAACTATCAACTCATTTAACCTCAAAGATAAAGAGAGAAAAAATATTCTAATGAGTTGGGTTAAGTTTTTGTTAGTCGAAATGTAACTTTAGGTCGAACCTTAGGACGTGCAGTATGGACGAATACATACGCCCCAATATATGTTGTGGTACATTTTGTTTTTCAAGTCTAAATTAGTATCCTACTATTTAAGTTTGCATAATGTATCTGTAAAATCTATTTAGAGGGCTCATTGTTACTCTTCAACATGGACGGAGTCAGGGAAGAGACAGAGTAGGTAGTTGTCCTCTCCAGTGCAATTTTTTCGGTATATAAAAAATAGTTATTTTTATATAACTTTTTAAGATTTGCCCACATATAAACCATAAAAAATTATTTATAAGAAAGACACTCCTACTTTATTCTTATATTAAAAATTTTCTGGCTACGTTTTTGCTCTTAAAACATAACATTTGAAATTTCGAGATCAACCTAATGGAACTTATAATCATTCTCAAAACCCTCATTTTAATTCATGTTCCGATTACCTTTGTAAATTATTTTATTATAAAATTACCCTCTAAAATAAACTTTAGATGGCGTATAAGCCATTAAATGAGTAGCTTATGTTATTTAGCTTTAAAGTACTTTGATATCATCTTTTTGCTTTTAAGTTATTTTAATAGAACCTAATTTGGCTTGCCACAACCATAACATTCTCATAAAACACCTATTATTATTTGATTAATTAATTAACTAATTAATATAAATAATAATGGAATACCGAGTAGGTTAACCACTTGTTGAAACCCCTTAAATATCACTATAAAACTGCTAACTTAAGAAGAGAAAAAATCGAAAATATATATTTAAAATTAAGATTTTATGTTTAGTTTTTTTGTATTGTTGTGTTGAGTGTTGGTCATGAGTAATATAAACTAAAAAACAATAAAGCTTTTCTAAAGTTTCTATTTATTTTTGCTATTAATTAAGATACATGATATAATCAAAATAAAGATTGTAACTAATATAATCTATTCAATCTTCCAAAGAAACTTTTGTATGTAAGTTCAAAAAGTGAAATAGTTATCGGAAGCTTTGTTAATGCACACACCGAGAACTAATCTCACAAGAACTTGTACTCGTTAATATCATAACGAAATGAATACATTGGATGATGATTTTTTTGGAAATAAATTTATCGTGTCACCATTCCCTTACTTTAGGTGAAAAATATTATTTTTGACTCATGAGATCCTTCTTGTCGTGTATTGAACACCTTCTGAACTCCGTGATGATGTTCATTAGATTAAAATCTTGATAAGATAGATATTATATCAATCTTGATATTTATTTATACGGTACTATTGTTCAAAGAATCCATTTTCGATCTCTTTTTCACTTGTTGAATGTATCATTGAATAATTAGTCTCAAAAAGCGTGCGAACTAATCGCTTATAACTTACTCCAATAACTAACATCAGATACGCGAGTTTTAACTATAAGATACTAGTAACGGAACTAGTCTTGACAATCGAATCTATCAGTAAAAGTATTTTCACATCAAGTTTTATACTTTTTCTCTATTTATCTTTGAAAATCGTTCGTGAACAAAAATATACTTCCCGACACATACCGAATTAGTTAAGATTATTTGAGAAGGTGTTTATTGACTTGAACAATTTTTAATGACTACATTTTTTTATTTTATCTTTGATTTATTTCCTTTGGTGCATGATTTTTTCTTAAATTAATTGTTTAATATTCAACTTTCATCACATTATATTCACATTATATGCTATAATGTCACCTTTTTAAACAAAGGGATTAATAAAAAGTTACTTAAAAATACAAATAAGAAACGTGTAATGTGCAAACAAGTAATTTGTTTTAATAATAAAATGGTATCTTTATTTCTAGCCACTACTTTAAATAAAAAAAAGATATTTATTTGAAGTGGCATCTCATGCCTTCTATTGGCCATTATTTTATCCATTTGAATATTTTAGGCACACATTATTTTATATCAAGGTTTAATTATATGGGTTGGAATATGTCAATTTTTTATGGTTTAATCATATACCTAGTTGTATTTGAGCATCAATTTCTAATTTCCATATAAATTAATCAACATTCAAGTTAATAAGTTTAATGCATTATCAAACTATTTTAAAAATATTGAAACTATAATATGTAATACAATTAACGTTCACATTCTTCTGATTTTATTTTAAAAATCCACTTCTTAAACCGAGAAGGAAGCTATTAGTATTCATGAAATTAAAACTTTGTTATATGAAATATGTTTATCTTCCTTAAGTGCGAGTAACTGACAATGGATACGTAATATTATGGTTTGCATCAAGAAGATCGTCTACATGAACTTCGTTTCAAGGGATAGAACAATAATTTTTCAATAGAGTACGAGTGAGTGTTTCTTGCAATGGTGGCTGTTGACTTTTTTGCTTGAAAAATCAAATAAAAGAAACATTAATGTCCAAATTCAACTTTGATTTTAAATGCTATGAAGAACAAGGACAATGACATTGACTTTAACGATTGTGCCATGACCCATGACCCTTTTGAAGTGGATCATCTTCTTTCTTTAATAAATGGTGTAACTCTTGTTATCACTTATTGAAATGAAACCAATCGAAACGGACCGATAGAAACCAAGGTTTTACTTTTTGGATTAACAAGCACTACAAGAAAAATGGGTTTTTGGGACCCTTTCTTTGGGACGATTTAATGATATTGTCCCGATAAAATATCTAATAGGACGGGTTAGTTTTTATGTCCTTTTATGATTGAACATAATAGAACAATTTAAATGTAGGTCCTAAAATCAAGTTTATATGACACTTATTTTTTAGAGTCTTATTATGGTATAACCTAAAATGACACATTAGACACACGTCCTATTATATTAGGTTTTATAGGATGTTTATTAGTTATGGTCTTATCATAATCAAACATAATAGGACACTTGACAAATAAGTCATATTATATTATGTTTTATAAAACGCTTATCCACAAGGATTTTATTATGAAATAATATATAGGACACTTGACAAATAAGTCATATTATATTATGTTTTATAAAACGCTTATCCACAAGGGTTTTATTATGAAATAATATATAGGACACTTGACAAATAAGTCATATCTATATTTACTTATAATAGAGAGTCGTCGGATAGCTAATGTTTGAGATATTCCAAATACTGGAATGGTATGCATTTGAAACTCCTGACTCTTTAGTTGTCCTGTGTTTTAATTACCATAATGAGAGGTATAATGATACGTAAACTGTTCAGTGACCCTAAGTTAATAACACATTTGAAACTTCTGACTCTTTAGTTGCCCTGTGTTTAATTACCATAATGTGAGGTATAATGATATTCCTGACTCTTTGGTTGCCCTGTGTTTTAATTACCATAATGTGAGATATAATGATTTTTTAGACTGTTTAGTTACCCTAAGTTAATAACACGAAACTCCTGACTCTTTGGTTGCCCTGTGTTTTAATTACCATAATGTGAGGTATAATTACTTATAATAGAGAGTCGTCGGATAGCTAATGTTTGAGATATTCCAAATAGTGGAATGGTATGCATTTGAAACTCCCGACTCTTTAGTTGCCCTGTGTTTTAATTACCATAATGAGAGGTATAATGATACGTAAACTGTTTAGTTACCCTAAGTTAATAACACATTTGAAACTTCTGACTCTTTAGTTGCCCTGTGTTTTAATTACCATAATGTGAGGTATAATGATATTCCTGACTCTTTGGTTGCCCTGTGTTTTAATTACCATAATGTGAGATATAATGATTTTTTAGACTGTTTAGTTACCCTAAGTTAATAACACGAAACTCCTGACTCATTGGTTGGCCTGTGTTTTAATTACCATAATGTGAGGTATAATGATATTTAAACTGTTCAGTTACCCTAAGTTAATAACACATTTGAAACGCCTGACTCTTTGGTTGCCCTGTTTTTAATTATCATGATGTAAGGTATAATGGTGGTTTTGTGTTTTTCTATATAAGTTCTTTTGCATCAACAAACCACATAACCACGTACAATTATGTCTCTTTCGAAAAACATGTCTCACTCCAAGATTGGCGCCCTTGACCCAACTAGAGAAGATTGGGTTGTTCATGTAAGTATTTGTAGAATGTGGGAGGCAGTAAATACGAAATTCGGTGATGTCTTACTTGGGTTGGAGATGGTTATAACTGATGATGAGGTAATTTCTAATTTGTTTGAAAATTTGAAAAGCCGGAAAAATGGTACGCCACGAAAACAGTTAATATACAATAATTTCTACCATGTTTTTTATGTACAACGATGGAAACCTTTAATATATTATTATAAATGTGTAACTGACCATGTTTTCACTATTTTGGCAACAGTTGGTCGTCATGTTTTCACTGTTTTGGCAACAGTTGATCGTCTATATACTCAATCCGGTTGGTGCTACAAGAGTTGTGGAGAGTGCAACAAAGAGTTAGTTGTAAACGATGGTTTGTTTTTTTGTGATCTTTTCAATGACTTTTGCAAGTACCCTATGATAAGGTTGGTTTTTTGAGTTGTTTTATGTAGGGACTATGGTATTAACCTACCCAATTATTGCCTTTTGTAATGTCTGTTTTCGTTGTTGCAGGTATAGGGTCCATGTGCATGTTGTTGATTAGACAAGTGATACAACATGTTATATTCTTTCTATACCTTACTTGAAAACATGCAGCAGTTTGCTGAATTATATATGTATCTAATCTAATATCTAATATTGTACGTAGGAATGTCTTTTTATTTTTACATATGCATTTGAAAAGTTTGACTTTTGTAGTCAATCCCTTAGCTATTTGAGTGGTCACATCAATATTGTTCTAATTCGGTTTCAGATTCATATTGTTCGAACTCCCGATTCTGATCATTGTTCGTGACAAATCTCTTTAGAAATTGTCACCGCGCAACGCGCGGGAATACGCCTAGTTATATTATGTTTTATAAAACGCTTATCCACAAGGGTTTTATTATGAAATAATATATAGGACACTTGACAAATAAGTCATATTATATTATGTTTTATAAAACGCTTATCCACAAGGGTTTTATTATGAAACTAGCTTAACACCCGCGATAGCAAGGAAAAATATATGAAAAATAATGATCCAAAAACATTAAAATGTATAATAACATTAATTAGTAAACTTTCATAGTATCACCTTTATAATCACTTTGTTTAAAGTTTAACATCTAAACATGTTTCTATATGTTTAACAATTGATCAAACAAAATTACGATTAATAAAAATGTATGTTACAAAATAGATATTGTAACGTTTATGAAATTATATCAAAACAAATAAGTAAAACCTTCAAGCTTCATATCTTCTACACATTCCGCTTTGACTATCTTTTTGACCGGCCTATTTTACCACTTTAACTATGTGTTTCAAATTGAACTCCACCTATAAAAGACAATTAAGAGGAATTAAGAGGTACACAAATAAAAAAGAATTAGAAAGAAAAAGAAGCCTAAATTTACTTTCTTTTAGAGCTAAAAAATGGATGGGTTGGATAACGGGTCAAAGTATGTGACTTTTGAAGCTGGTATCACTTATCGAGTTGATTCAAGACAATATTTGCTGAAAAATTAAGATTATGTGTAAACAATTATTGTACCAAATATGATTACATTATTTGAATGGAAGTATTATCCCAAAGTTGGCTTCCAAAAGTCAATTTTGAAACAAATTGCATGACACAAAACAGTAAATTAAACTAAGATTCAAATTTTCTTACATTTTCATTACATCCTCAGTGACACACATACGAAGTATATAATATGGATTCACGCAACATTCTTAAACTCCATTGGAGGGTCAGGCAAAAACAGCAAGTGGTGACTCATTTTGCTTCACAAACCAAATTGGGTAAGGAAAAATAAAGAAAGTTATAAATTTATATTGATGTTAAAAAGATTTGTCTTATCTCTAACGGGTCATAAATGTTAAGTTGAAAGATTTGACTAAAATAGAAACGGGCCAAATGAGTTTATATTGATGTTAAATTATATTTACAATATTAAGGCTATTATTTATAGTACATATTAGGATTTTATAATTTAGGGAAAATGCCTAGGAAGTCGGCAACAACCAATATCAAAAATTACACGTTTTGACATGAATCCATGTGACCCATTACCCAAACCGCCTGACCTATCCAATTTTCAAAACCAAATAGAGTGTTTTAAAGTCAATGTACAAACTTGTATGTATATATGTTTGATTTTGAACATGTTTAACCCATTTGAAACACTCACTTTTTAGTTCAGATTTTTATATGAATCGTTCAGCTAAAGCATAATCCAAAACATCCCATTACTAAGAAAATGGGTCATTTTACGATTTAGTAGAAAGGTCATTTTACGGCTTGGACCAAAAATGATTATAAACAAAAAGCTTTGTACATGCTAAATATCTATATTTATGATTTAGTAGAAAGGTCATTTTACGCTTTGGACCGAAAATCACAAATACGATGATTGTTTATAAAATAAAATACATATACGGTATTTAGTAATATAGGTAAGTATTGTGTGTGATATAATTGAAGATCTCAAATATGAACGATAATCCAAGGTTGATTACATACAATCACACACAAACTACAGTTGCTAAGTTAAGTTCCGACTTATTAGTTATAAATATATCATACGTATCCTTACTCGGCTAGAATTGCTAAACTTGAAGTAATAATGCAATAACGATTTGCACATTATAGGCATTGAACATTGTACATTTGCTTCATGCTTATCGATTTCAGCTCCTCAAAAGGGTTACTACAAACAACAACTACTGCTTCGATGGTTGGTACAGTTTTCTAAAATCTGCAAGAGGAATTTAACATTAGAAATGCGTTTTTATATACTAAAAAAATGAAGATTATAGAATAGGAACGCCACATCTTGATATTTTTGTTTAAAAGATCTCGAAAATTTCACGAAAAGGTGATTAAACAATGGGTAAAAGGTTTAACCCATTTACTCGTGAATGGGTCAAATTGGGTTGTGTTTTATCTCAAAGGGTTTAATAAAAAGCTTAGCTAAAAGGGGGAAAGTCAAATGGCTTGAACGAGCTGAAATTTGAAAATCAAAAAAGTCTATTCTTAACGCATACGGGTATACAACCTCCTAAATTGATTTTTTATTCAAAGACTTAGATCATTATCGTAACAATGTTGTTTTTGAAATCATAATTAACCCATTAACTATTTTTAAAAAGATGGACAATAATTTAGGATCAACCCTTCCGTTATGTAATGTTTCAAACCGTACTAAAAAAAAACCCACTTCGAACAGAAACGATTACCTAACCCGCCCACCTTGCCTCTTTAGATAAACATTCAATTCGGAATTCGTTGGTGACATAAGATGACGTAAGATTTTTGATCCAATGGACTTAAATTAGTTTTGAACCCATCCAAGGGTTATAGCTTTGACAAGTGAAATTTCATGCTTCTTTATATATATATATAATGTAATAGGATATTTGATATTATATAAAAGTTTATAAGACACTTGTTTATTGGGTTTTATTATGATAAATTTTTATATTTGATATAATAATTAAAGTTTATAAAATAACTATTTATTAATATCTTATATTATCATTATTATTATTATAGTTATGAGTAAGGGTAGATTTTGGTTATAAGGATTATAATCAGGATCGGGGCTAAGAATGTGCAACGTTTATGACCGGACGACCCAAAGGAAAGAAGGGTGTGTTCTTTTATGTCGTTGCATATAAATATATGGTAAAGTAAAGTCATGTAGAAAAGCTAATTAAAGAAAGAGATCAAACCTAACAATCTAACAAATTGGGTTATTTTTTGAAAAGAAAATATCATATTTAAAGGAATTACAGGGTTTATTTTTCTTTTTCTGCATCAAGCCTTCTAAATCTCGAAACTAGACCTGATTATAATGTATTGATAAAAATATATAAGATCTATACCGAGTATATGTGAGTGTTATCACACAAGTGCAATCAAACACCAAGTTGAAACTATGGAAATGAAAGTTCATCTTAAAAACTTTATTTGGTTAAATAAATAAACTCGAATAAATAATAGATAGTCTATCTTTTTTCCTCTTGTGTTGTTCAAAAAATAAAATAAAAGTGAAAGCTATGTATATTTTTCGCATAACAAAATAAACTACCTATATGTCTCTTATGAAATGAAAATACGTGATGGCTTTATTTCCAACATACTCATTATCGTTAGACGGGAGACAACAATCTACATCTACCTAATACTATGTTGACATACTTATTACCTTGATTGTGCAAATTAAGCTACAATTCGAAAGATATAAGTGGAAAAATCAACTTAAGCAAATGAAATTGCATATCTCAATATAGTGAGTTGTGATTAGGCCAATTTAGTGTTAAACCTAACCCCATCGGCTCTTGATCTCACTGAAAAAAACAATTAACCATAATACGAATAAAAAATCTAGCTAATCTCTTCTAAACTAAAAAATAAAACATGAAATATGTAAGGCCGTCACCGTAGAATATAAACAAATATGAGTTTGACCCCATATAAGACCGACAAAAATGATCCAGTTTGATTGTTAGAATCTCACGAAATGTTGTTATGATCGATATGTGATCACGAGAAATGGGTAAAATGATCTTTTAGTTTGTTACTTGACAATTAGTTTTAAGTTTGAAAATTTAAAATCAATTATTAAAGACTTTTTCTTTTATTTGGATATTGTTAAGGTAAATTTCGGTATGCTAGACCCTTCGTCCGGCTCCAGACAAAGGGGTTAAAATGTGAGCGAATGAGTGTTATATTAAACGAATTCACAAAGGCATTCAATGGTAGGAAATGATTGGAAATTGAATGCAAGGAATGTTTACAATTAACAGAGTCTGTATCTGGAAATAAATGTATTACAAGAGCTAACTTAAGTCATTAATTTCTTTGCCTTGCCCTTATATAACAGGCCTTCGGTTATTACCCTCCGGGTAATCTTTACGGACCGGTCTGTCTCACCAGTCTTCTCATACGTGTCAGCGACGTGGCCGCCTCTCCTCCACATCAGTTGGTTGACTGTGACAGTCATTTAATGAAGGAGCGCGTGGGCGGCGTTTTGTCTCCCACGCTCCTCTTCATTAAATGCTACCATCATTCTGTCTTGTCCATAATTAATGTTGCACTCTCTTCGATGTTCCTACTTCCAGGGTTGCTTCAGTATACCTTCGTCCGTTCGTTCCCCCTGTGCCGGTGCCTTAGGCCTTAATGGTACCTGACCGGACGAAGACCTGGTATGAGGGCGACAGATGCCCTATCCCAACATCTCCCCCCCTAGCCTAGGGAAGTGAATACGAAAGTGGGGGCCCACTTCTGAACGAATCTTCCCTAGACTATGATTGTCTGACGTTGCTACTCGTATTAAAGAGTCATTATTGCCTGTTTAATCATTAATGCCTCTGATTTGACGGGAGGAAATGACTGATTGATGTGGGGAGTTATTAATTTCCCATAAATACTCCTTAATCATCTTATTTTCATTTCCTTTTCACTTCCTTTTCTTCCTCCAACCTATAATCCTTGTTCGCTTGTTTTTCTTGCTTTGTTTTCATCAATTATGGGTAAGAATGACATGCTAATCTCTCGCTGTGCTATCACACCCGATTCTGTCTCTGATTTTATTACTGAGTTTGGTTTGAGGACAGAATGGCGAGTTCGTGATCCCTCTGCCGACTCTAACGTTACCAGTTGTCCTGAGGGTTCCATAGCGATGTATACTCGTTTTTTCGACGCTTCCAATGTTCGGATCCCCTTTACTCGTTTCTTTCTTTCTGTCATTGAATACTATCAAATGTGCCCCATCCAAATGAATCCCATGGGAGTTTTGAGGATAACTAATTTCGAATTGCTGTGTCGCGCCCTAGGTTTTCCCGCCACTTTGAACCTTTGGAGAAGCTTTTTTAGGTTAATCCGTTCGGGGGACTGGTTTACCCTCGAGCGTCGGCCGAAAGCGGAGAATGAGGGGTGGGAATGTTTTCTCCCATTACCCATTAGTGTGAAGCAATGGAAAGATAAGTTCATTTGGTTGGATGCTTCGGTAGCGCCGATACCATCACATTGGAGGCCCATCCTACCGGGCGCGATATTTGACCCCCCTCCCGTTCTTACCGTGGAAGAAGTAGAGTGTTGCCGACTGATTTCTCGGAACAAGATTGCCGTCCGGACTCATTGTGAGCCTGTGCTGGTACTTGGAGGTATAAGTCGTCACTGGCCTTTCGTGAATTTAAACCCTTCCATCCAACTGAATGGTGTTCGTAAGTTACTTCTCAATTTTTTTTTTTTTATTTTTTTTTTTTTTTTTATTTTTTTTTTTTAGTTAGCCGTCCTTTCGCTTGACTTTTGCTTTGTATATACTTTTTACAGCTATATCTTTGCTGGATTACTTAAAGCTCGATGCCTGGGTCGGAGTCACGTTTCCCAAGGTTTCTTTGGGGGAGAACGTTCTTAGCATTTTGGAGCAAGAGGTCGGGGACTTCGTCTTTCCCTCTGTTGAGGTGCGCTCCTTGATACCAGGTGTTCCCGCTTTGGTGATTGATTTCCCCTTTGCGTCCGTTTTGTCGGCGCCGTTACCAGGACAAATGTCCGAAGGTCCTGGTACTCGGGTCAAACGGAGGAGGCTTTCTCTTGCTAGTGGTAGGTTTTTATCCTGTGTCTTTCTTTTTATGCTCCCTTCTTATGCAGACTTTAATGTCCTCTTGGTATATGACAGATCCCTCTTTTCATAGCGCCGGTCTTAAGATGAATATTCCTCCTGCCCTGCGGGCCACCAGTTCCCATCCCCTATCTCTTTCTTCCTCCGATGAGTCAGATATTGAAAAGCCAATCCTTTCTAGTGGCCGAGGTAAGAATACTGATGGAGGGGATAGTGCACCTGGGAAACTTTTTACTGCTGAGGCTGGAGGCTCCTTTACATCTTGCTTGCCGAGTGATAGGGAAGGTCCCTCTTCATCTCGATACTTGCCTGGGTGGGGGGTTAAGTGCGACAGCGAGATGTTTGATCCCCATGTCTGTCAAGACATGTTGAACTACTTTGCCACCCCTGCCGAATCTATTCGTTGGAGGAGGTTTTCTGATGAGGCCCTGGTTGAGCATTTTAATGTGTTACTGGCCCAGTTGGCAGTAGCAGGTACCGAAACTCGTGGCCGTTTCGTGGCCTCTCAGAATAGTGTTCTGCAATTTGAGAGGTCTCTTACCCAGAAGAAAGGTCGTGTGTCGACCTTGAAAGCTAAAGTTAAGAACTTGGAGAAGGAGAATGTGAAGCTCCGGAGACGTACCAAGATCCAATTCCACAGGGTGGTACATGGTTTAAGAAAACATGCTGAGTCCCTACGTCGGATTAGGGATTTGGAGGACCTTGTTCGTGATTTGCAGGAGGTAAATAGTGAACCTGTGATAGGGCAGTCTTCTATGGCTGCGGATTCGGGAATGAAGCTAGTTTCCGTTGCTGAATGGGAAAGTTTAGTTGGAAAGGTGAAGTTGTTAGAGGTTGGTGATAAGAAGGCTACAGCTGGTGTAGCGATGGATGGTGAGAAGGTCACAACTGGTGACGCTTCGGAAGGGTCGGTCACATTTGAGGGTGAGAATCAAAGGCTTCTAGTTGAGAACGCCATATTAAGGGAAAAGGCTACGTGGCTAGTTAAGGATGGCATTAAGTTTTTTGTGGAAAAACTTCACCAGAGCCATGAGTTCAGCGCGCCTTATGGAGAACTTGCCACTTTGTTTACTGGAACCGGGTATACTCTTGGAGTACGCAACGGCTTTCGTCAGGCACGTTTGAACCTTCCCCTTCAGTCTACCCCCAACTTTGACCCTGATTCTGAAACCAAGTTGGACGAAGCCCTTGAACGTATGCGTCATCCTTCCTTCCCTTACTTGGAGGTACTCAGCCAGAGTCATGAACTATCGGTGGAAGATCTGAAGAAGCTAGAACCTGCTGCTCCGGCTGTTGAGTGATTTTCTTTTATGCTTGGTATTATATGTAATTTTTCTTTAACAATCTGTGTGGCTTTTGGACACTTGTTTCCGTTACTTTTCGTACTGTGTTTTTAGTATATCAGCGCCAAGGTGCGCGTTTTTCCTCATGTTTCTGTTGATTACTTCCTACTTTTTTCTTTTATTTATTTCGTCATATACGTATATATGGTTGTTAGGCTGGGAAGCGTCCTCCCCAGAAGAGTACTTTGACTCTTTTTTTTTTTTTTTATGTATCTTCACTAGGATAAGCATTCAGACTAGTGGATGTGAAAATTTCCGTCTCTATTCGAGAGCCGGTATATGTTTTATATAATACGAGAGATTACAATCGTCATATCATAATAAAGGAGATTACCTTTTACAAAACTAAACACGACATTTTCTTAACAGGCCCCCATATCCTGTCCGGGGGATGATCTATCGGCGTAGGGGGATCGCACGCTACCCTCTGATGTCTGGGAGGATGATTCTATCCTCTCTTCCTTCTGGGTGTTTATAGGTGAGGGGAGAAGCATTGGTACCTCGGCGATGAAGTCCGCCAGTACTCGTCCCTTCATGGCCTGTCTGGGCCTATATTCGATCAAGTAGGTCTTCAATTCTTTGGCCCATTTTGCCAACCTTCCTGATCTTTTTGGCGTTGCCAGTATACCCTTGAGGGGCTGTCCCGTCTTGACCACGATTGGGTATGTTTGAAAGTATCGGGGCAAGCGTCTGGCCGTGTGTGTGAGTGCCAGTGCGAGTTTTTCCCAGGGCGAATATTTTAACTCAGCTGCTCTTAAAGCTCTGCTTACAAAATACACGGGCGTCTCCCTTCCTTTTTCTTCTGTCATTAGAACTGCACTTATTGTGTTATTGGAAGCTGCAAGGTACACAAACAATTCCCTTCCTTTAGTCGGGGCTACGAGGGCCGGTAGTTGGTTTAAGTGTAGTTTTAACTCTTGGAAAGCACACTCCGCTTCGGCTGTCCAGGCGAAATCCGCCATATCGATGTTTTTCTTCAGCGCTTTAAGAAATGGAAGTGATCGTTCTGCCGACTTTGAGAGGTATCGGCCTAATCCTGTCAGTCTTTCATTGAGGCTCTGAACCTCCCCCCACGTCTCCGGGGACTTCATCTCTGTAATGGCTTTTACCTTGCCTGGGCAGGCCTCGATTCCCTTTTCGGTCATCATGTGTCCTGAAAACCTCCCTTCTGTTACACCAAATGTACATTTTTTCGGATTTAATTTCATGTTGATGCTCCTTAACTTCCGGAAGGTTTCATCAATGTCGTAGATCATGTCTTCTTCTCTATGACTTTTGATGACGAGATCATTCCCGTAAGCTTCCAGATTGCGCCCCACCTGCGTCTCGAAGGCTCTATCAATCAATCTTTGATAGGTGGCCCCGGCATTTTTTAATCCGAAAGGCATCTTTCTGTAACAGAAAATGCCAAAGCCCGTGTGGAACGCCGTTTTGTCCTCATCTTCCGGTGCCATTTGTATCTGGTAACAACCTTGGTAGGCGTCCAGGAAGCACTTGTATCTGTAGTCTATCAAGGAATCAATCTTCCAGTCTATCTCCGGCAGTGTGTAGTGGTCCTTTGGGCAAGCCCTGTTGATGTTCTTAAAGTCTACACACATTCTATCGGTGTGGTCACCTTTTTCGATGAGGGCTGGGTTAGCCACCCAAGTCTGATGTCTTGCTTCTCGTAAAATTCCTGCTTCCATAAGCTGGCACACCTCCTTTTTGATGACAAGACTACGCTCCGGAGCCATTCCCTTTCTTTTCTGCCTGATTGGCTCCACGCTGGGGTAGGTCTGCAACCGGTGTTCGGCCATATGCCTTGGTACTCCTGTCATATCTGATGGTGTCCATGCGAATACATCCGTGTTGTTACTGAGCAATGTGAACAGTTTTTCTTTACAGGGTTTGGATAAGTATGACCCTATGGCGATGGTCTGCTCCGGGAATTTGGAATTGATGACGAGTTTTTCCTCCGGACTAGGGTTTGTCTCTTGGGGGCTATCGATCTTTTCTGCTGAGGCGTACCACTTTTCCCTTTGTCTCCTGGTACGAACCGTAGCGATACCATGGGGCGTAGGGAACTTCATCAATCCATGAAAGGGGGATGGCACCGCTCCCAACTGGTATAGCCCAGGCCTTCCCAGGATGATGTCGAATGGGGCTGGTGTTTGAACCACCGCGAAACTCATCCATTCCGTCCTCATGCACGGGTATTCCCCTAGTGTTAGAGGGAGGGTTATCTCCCCCATCGGCCACATCATTTCGTTATCGAATCCTTGAAGAGCCGATATTGGCCTCCTCAAGCGTGCTTGAACGGATCTCCGGAAGGTTCGAAAGAAGTGTTCATAAATGACTTATGTAGAGCTTCCGGTATCAACGTATACCTTTGGGACGATGGCATTGCCTATCCGTCCTTCCACTATGATGGGATCTAAAGTGGGACGACATTCGCTTCTGGAGGGGAAAGTTATTTCTTGATTCATCCACGCTGGATCAGGCCCCTTTCTTTTCAGAGGCAATGAGTCCACCCCTATCATGTTAACAGTCCGGTTCCTGGTCCCCTGAGAGCCGTCTTCCTTTCCCCTACGGTTACTTTTGTTTCCTTGCGTTGCTCCCTTTTTTATGTCCTTGATCAGATGTGCAAGCTCTCCGGATTTGACCGCCTCCTCAATCTTCCTCTTTAGATGATAACAGTCGTTGGTGTTATGACCATGGTCTAGATGGAACTCGCAAAATTTATCCGACTGCTTTCTTTCCAGGTTTTCTAACATGGGATGAGGGGCAGGGAAGTTTTTCCCCACTTCCTCTGTGGAGAGGATCTCACAGGGGGTTTTTGTGAGTGCTGTATATACCTCCTTTCGTCTGTAATCGGTGGATACATTGGGTGCATAAGGATTAGGATACGGGCTTCGATTGCGCTGCTCTGGCTGTTTAGCCTCACTTCTATGTGGTCCCGGTCCCTCCGTTCGGGTGTAATTTCCAGCTTTTTCGCTTCTGTCTTCCCTGTTAGTTTTACCGGAACTGGCCTCTCTGCTAAGGTTAGCCGCTTCTTTCCCTCTAATGAAATCTCTTACCCGTGTCATCATCTCGTCTACGGTATCCGGAACCTTATTGTTCAAAGCTTCTATAAGTTGAGTGTTCTTTATGGCGTGCATGAAGCCGGAGACTCGCATGTCTTCCGTAGCGCCTTTTATCTCTAAGCTTTCCTTATTGAAGCGCTCTATGAAGGTCCTGAGGCTTTCGTGCTCCTTCTGCTTGATGTTGTGCATCTCCACCGACTTTCTCTCGCACCTACGTAGTTGCATGAAGTTGTTTTTAAACTTGCGTTGCAGGTCTTCAAAACTATCCACGGACTCCATGGGGAGGCTGTCGTACCAGAGTCGAGCCGATCCTAGGAGAGTTTGGACGAACATGTGACACCAGACGGGCATCGACCATTGTTCCACTTCTGCAGCTCCGGAGAAAATGCTAAGATGATCGTCTGGGTCCTGCGACCCATCATACATCTTAACGTTCGATGGCATCTTTATTTTTGAGGGAAACTTAAAGTTTGCTATGCGTTTGGTGAATTTAGTGTCTTTCGACCTTTGGTATGGCTTGGATAAGGCATTTATTTCAGGAACTGGTTGCCGGATGGTCTGCGATGGTTGCCATAAAAAAGGAGGACCCCCCGTGTTGGGCGCTGGCCCATATAGCTGTTGGCTGAACTGAAGTGGCTGCGCGTGCTGGTATGGAGGAGGTTGCACGGGTTGATATTGCGGAGGCTGCATGGGCTGATATTGCGGAGGCTGCACGGGCTGATACTGGGGAAAGGGTGTCTGCGGATGCGACATACCGAGGTTAAAGGGCCCCGTCTCGGGCCGGTGAACTCCGTTTGCATGTTGGGCGTTAAGGAGGCTAGCGAAGGTTCCCTCCTGCCTGGTATTAGGTGCTACGACCGTGGGTTCTCTATCAGACACCCTTCTGGGTCTCAATATCCGACTCTGATTCGAGTGGCTATCTGGTATAGAGCTTTCCTCCTGTTCCCTTTCTTCAGCATCTCCGTAAGAGAGTTCAACGGGGTTTCCTCTCCTGCGTTCCTTCTGAGCGTGCTTATTCATCATGGTCCTTAGGCTATCGTAGTTTTTGCTTACAAACTCCGGTGTGATTGGGCTTGCTTGCTCGTTTGCTCCTGGGGTGAATGTCGGGGGTGGCAATGTGTCTTCAGCAGATTCTTAGGAAACAGATTGGGCTATCCCTTCCTCAGGCTGATCTATGGGTACTTTCTCCATGCCTTTCTAGAATCTGTCGCTGATTAACAACAAAGGTCCCACGGATGGCGCCAATGTTAAGGTAAATTTCGGTATGCTAGACCCTTCGTCCGGCTCCAGACAAAGGGGTTAAAATGTGAGCGAATGAGTGTTATATTAAACGAATTCACAAAGGCATTCAATGGTAGGAAATGATTGGAAATTGAATGCAAGGAATGTTTACAATTAACAGAGTCTGTATCTGGAAATAAATTTATTACAAGAGCTAACTTAAGTCATTAATTTCTTTGCCTTGCCCTTATATAACAGGCCTTCGGTTATTACCCTCCGGGTAATCTTTACGGACTGGTCTGTCTCACCAGTCTTCTCATACGTGTCAGCGACGTGGCCGCCTCTCCTCGACATCAGTTGGTTGACTGTGACAGTCATATAATGAAGGAGCGCGTGGGCGGCGTTTTGTCTCCCACGCTCCTCTTCATTAAATGCTACCATCATTCTGTTGTCCATAATTAATGTTGCACTCTCTTCGATGTTCCTACTTCCAGGGTTGCTTCAGTATACCTTCGTCCGTTCGTTCCCCAAGTGCCGGTGCCTTAGGCCGTAATGGTACCTGACCGGACGAAGACCTGGTATGAGGGCGACAGATGCCCTATCCCAACAGATATATATGAATATTTTTAAATTCTTGTAAGAACATATATGATATTTTAAGTTTTACAAAGACATATACGATATTTTAATGTTTTGCAGGAAATTTATATATGAATTCCGCCATATCTTTATTCATTTAGATTTGTTATGCATTTATCAATAAAAGATTTTGAAAACGTGTATATAAGTAATGTCATGGATTTTAACATGTAATTTCATCTAGATGTCATGAGTCAAACAAAGAATTGGAATTTTGACTTGACCTAGCCCAACTCTCATGGCACACCAGACATGACCATTTCACACGAGCCATTAGCTCTCCCCATCATTTTAGCAATTTCACAACAATTGCACTTTGTCTTTTGATGATTTAACAGAAAATCGAAAAGCTAAGAATAGAACTTAAAGGGTGAATGAAGAGTGGTGCTAAAAGGCATAAGCAACGATCGTCAACCATCGATGTGGCCTTGAAGACAATTTGTGTGGACTAATACATCACGAGATAACAAATTTATCGCTATAACAGACAATGAAGTAACACATCATGACGACTTCTTTGTCACTATAAAACTAATGATACATATATAACAAACAATGTGTGTTTTCTCCGGTGGAAGTAAAATTAGGTTACCCAACTTATAAGTCGATGTCGTTTTATAAAATAGTTAGTAACTAACCTTTCTTGTTACTATCAACAAATCCCTTTCCCTTTCCACTTGCGAGCAAACACTATCTTACAAAATTTAGTTAAAAGTGACGTTGTTATATATAAGGAAATATCAATATTAAGTTAGTATCCAAATTGGCTCTTCATCAATTCTAACCCCAACCAAATTAAATAATCGCAAACTTAACCATTTACCCTTTTAAGTACACCATTAGTTAGTGATAACGGGTGCTTTCATACTTGATTTAAACATAACATTACGCATATATAAAATCATTTAGCAGGAAATGATTACGAACATTAGGGGTTATGTGTTAAACGTTGCAACTTGAAACACACTTCATTTTCTTATACGTTATAAAATAATTATCAATATATTGATGATTAGTACAACTCGTATAATTGTCAAGGTTATAATCAAATTTGGTCTCATCTAATCGAAAATGAAGTGATCATTTTAGAGTGATGGTCTCCATCATGATTTAAAATATCTCCAAATGCTCTTAAATTATTAAAATTATAATTCCAATAATTTTGAATGACAGAATTTTAATTATATCACTTTTTCTTTTTATGTATTTTGCTAATATTTTTATGAAGCATATTTAAATTTCTTTGTAAATTAAAGTTGATAATTACTAACCTCAAACATTGAGCTTAGCTTATTTACATCCCTTTAAGTTACAAATAAAATGTCCATTTTTCAAATATACAAATGTAATAATCATACATACTAGCATAATGTCATTTTACTTTTAAAGTTGTCTTGATCGACCGAGATAAAGAAATAGTCACTTATTTTTTTTGAAGAAAAAGAGAAAAGTAAACATTTAATTCGAACGGAAATATTATATATTAAAGACAGTTTTAACTAATAAATGATATAAAAACGTGAACCACACATCATAAAAGAAAATATTAATTCGTTTTTGCTTTGTTTTTTTACTAAAAGTAGTTCTTCCGACTGTATTGAAGATGTTCAAATATGCATTAAAAGATTGTATTCTTTAAATATTGTTGCATTTTCCTTACATATGGAATGATTTTTAAAATAAACAATATGTTTATATACGTGTAATGTTATATTAAACATAGTTAAAGTGTGTTGGAGAAAAACATTTTTAAGTTAATTGAAAAAATCGTTCATAACATTTATTTCATGTTTCGTTCATAGAATAACCTTTTATGTAAATATCGTTCATAATATTAAGATTTAGACATATTAGTTACATAAACTATTCCTTTTATAGTCAATATGCATCAAAAGATTGTAAAACTATTTATCAAAAACTCATCTTTTTTATCACCAAATAACCGGCAACAAAAAACAAATTCTCACGCTACCCAATACACACACACACATTTAATTTAATTCAACATTTTCCTCCGTCACCGAACCGTTAAAGATGACGATCACCACCACCCCCACCGTTAACGGCGTCAACCAACCCCAAACCCTAATCTTCTCATACGGCACTTTAAAGCAAGGCTTCTCTAATCATACATTAATGCAAGACCTAATCTCCAAAAACGACGCCGTTTTCTTAGGTAATTACGTAACGGACCTCCGTTTGCCGTTAGTCCGCGGTCCTTACGGCGTTCCGTTTCTGTTAAATCTCCCCGGAGCGTGTCGCCACCGTGTTCGCGGTGAGCTGTATTCGGTTTCGGATCGTGGATTGCAACGGCTGGATGTGCTTGAAGGAATTACGTTAGGGCATTATGAGCGGCTGCCGATTACGGTTTGTTGTGACGGTGATGGTGATCGGAAAGTTGTGGTGGAGGCGGAGGCTTATTATGCGCACCGGAGCTTTGCGGAGGATTTGTGGAGACGATCGGGACAGGTAGGATTTGAATCGTATAGTCATGAAGTTGCGAAAGGTTATGTTCGGAGAGATTTGAGGCCAAAGGATCGGAGTTTTCGTGAACAGATTTCGTTGTTTTGTTCGTCGAATTGAACATAACTACGAGGTTTGGTTTCGATTTCGTCTTGTAAATGAATTATGAATTTATGACTGTTCATCGTAATCTATTGTATTTAGGAATGTTTTGGAGTATAGACGAATTAGAACACCTACGGATAAGTGTATGAAAATGAATCAAACTTTGCTCTGACGTCTATTGTCTATATACGACTTAAAACGCGACTATTGTGTATATCTAGGCATCTAGCATCCATATAAATTGTCACACGTGGTGCCACGTCACTTGTTTCTTAGTTTTTATTTGGTCGGATGCATATAGTAACAATTTTGAATGTTAAATTTACAGAAAATCACGAAATTACCCTTCTGAAACATTCATATTTCAAAAATAATCACAAAATTGGCGAAAAGTTTTTTGCGCCACTTTTTTCGACGCGAATATTTAATGTTTCTCGCCCCACATTCTTGCGCCTAAAATGAGTGGTTTAAATTGTGCCATGTTCTCGCGCCGCATTCTCGCCCTATTTTATCAACATATTTAATTCTCGCGCGAAAACTTTTTGCGAGTTTTTTTTGATAATTTTCGAATTATGGTTGGGTAAGAGGGGTATTTTGGTGATTTTCTCTTTAATTTACACAATAGATGCGTTTTAAGGTGGATAAATAAATAAACTGCGGAGTAAAGTTGAATAAATTTTCAGATATTTATCCTGAAAACTGAATATAATATTTCAGTTGACGTGTTAGACGTTATTGTTTGCCTTCAATGTTTGAAAAATGAATATTTATCGGAGATTTATATAATGTTTTTACTGTGTTTGTAACAGTTTGTTGAAGAGGCAACAAAAGTTGCTATGGGGGGTCTGAATAAATCTTCATTCAAGCTTTGACAATGATGAAATTATTCTGTGAATCTTATAGAATCGCAGACAGATTATTGCAGTGTAAGTATATATTTAAGATTAAGAAACCGAGCTTGTTGAATTGTGTTTTGGTAGACAAAATCACGTACTAGAAGGATGAAGTTGTTACTACAGATCAATTTTAAAGATACTGTATGCATATTTGGTGTTATTTAAGTGACCCGTAGTAAGAATCTATTTACGTATATGAATATGCATCTGCAAATCATTGATAGTCTTTTACTTATTACAAGAGGTTACAAAATGGTGGGAGGGTTGGGTTGGCTAGATAACGGGTCAAAACTGATATAACAATCTATGAGATTGTATGTGTTATAAGTTATAACTGTTCTTTAGATGGTATCAAATCTGTTTAACACGTTATTTCCTAGCTAAATTTTTTTTATTGGCGATGAAACGTGACCCAATCTGACCCATTCATATGTAATGGGACGCCATTGCCACTTCTAATTATACCAGACATGATGATATGAGCACTAGAAGATTAGAATCGAGCTTGTATACTTATAAAGGGTGCACAAATAGCTACTTAACACAAACTTCATATATTACAGGATACACACAGAGAGCCAAAATACAAACTTCACATGCTTATTTCAGAATAAACACATTATTTTAAGAAACTTAATATCAGACGACTAGATACGGAATAAGATTGCATCTTTTGTGTGGTCTTTTAAGCACATACAACCTTCACACTGTTTGTTTCATCGATCACGCAAATGCAACCTTCACCACACTCAAAGTAGGTCTTCCCGGCTTCGGGGCCTTCAGTCTTGGATACAACACAAGACCAACCTTCACCACAGTCACAGAAAACTTTGGCTGCTGCAGAACTATCTACTGTCTGCTTCACAGATGTCTCACTGCAAAACCGTATTGGATTATTATTAGTTTATATAGTAATATCCTAAGTATGAGCAATAGAGAACGTACGTGACACATGTGCAACCGCTGCCACCACATTTTGAGAATGGTTTTCCTATCTTGGAAGGCTCTGTTTTGGTGATGGTGCATTTCCATCCTTCTGAGCACTTGCAGTTTGGCTTGTTATCAGTACTGAACAAGTAAAAAACGTTTTGATAAATATTTAGTATCATTTGCCAACCAATGATCCGACCAAATTTACTGATTAGTAGATGTTGCAAACTGGTCGGGTTGGGTATTGGGTCAAAATGTTGTTTTTTTGTATGGTTGAGTTGACCTGTTTGATCCTAAAAAATATTTTTTTGGGCGACTTTTGACCTTGTGATTCGTTAGATAAACGATATCCTTATTCGACCCATTCATAAGTAAACAAGTTGCAAGTGATGTCTACTAACTAGGGTTTGCTCTAGCAATTCTAAGTATTCTAAGAATTACTCTCTTCATTTCCAAAACATATTTGTAGGTGTAAAACCATCTACTTGAATATTATTCAGTGCAATAGTCACACTTTCTAAATTGTGTCACGAGTTCTACAACCTTTAAGTTGTGTCGTGGGTGTGGTTTTATTTGTTATAAAAGTTAAACGTCAAGAAACAGCATTCACCACATCAATATACAGAAAACTACTATGCATACGAAATTCTTTACGTTTTAAGATGGTCACATGATGAGTAAGTATCAAAACAGAAACAATAAATGAATAACGAAGACCTGGGAGAAGGTTGGCTCACACTCTGAGTCTCCATATTCAAGCTAGTACACCTTATGGTATTCGGCATCAGATATAGCTTTAACTAGAGAATTTATAACAATTTTTTTTCGTAATTATCATTTTCTTTTTTATTATGTGGCTGTTACTGTCTAACCTTTAATCAATTAAAAAGTGAAGGCCAGACTCCTTTTATCTCCCACTATATGTCTATCTTTAATCGTTTCTAGATTCCTCCACAGGCACCTAGTGATTTTACGAGGCTGGGCTGGGCTATGGGTCAAAAACCGGGGCTGGTTTATATGGTTCTCGAGATTTCATGGACTAGGGTCACCGTTACGGGCCAAATTTGAGCTTATGAATTCGGTTTGGTCTGCATCTAGTGTGTAAGCAATGTGTATGACCTGACCGCGTTATCTGTTATTTTACTGATAGTAAAAGAAAACGCGGGACGGTATAATTGGATTTAAGAGTGGTACATAGATGATTTTGAGTATGTATTATAGGTATACAACTAGAGTCATATTGTCAAACAATACATGGCAGCGGAATTTAGGATCACATAGTAAATAATAAATCGGATAAAGAATTTACCTTGAATTAGAAGCAAGCGAAAATCGTAGATCTAAGTGTAAGATCTAATCTACGGTTACGTACGCGACACCTTCTTTTAGCGACAGACTAGTATGCTAGTACTTGTTTAATTGCTTTAAACAACAATTGTCTAGCAAGAACTCTTATTACAAAAACCAAAAAAAAAAAAAAAACAAACCCTTTTATTTTAAAAATAACGATCGGCTAAAGGTTTCCAACCTTAGTCGACTTTTTATGTTTTGCAATGAATTAGGGTTTAGGGTTTATCTTCTATTTATAGGTTTTCAAATCCAGGAGTTTGAGTTATATTACAATAAGGAAACCTCCTTATTTACATAATAAACTCTCTATTTAATAAATATTTACACTTAACCATTAAGTAATATTTAATAAATAAATTAAACTTGTAGTCGTGTCTAAATGTCGATGTGTGCGCTCCCGTAGTCTCACACATTTACGGACACACATTTGTTAAAACTATTCAAATACCAACAGCTCCCACTTTTGAATAATTTTCAAACAAAACGTGATAACATTGATTAATGTCTAGCAACATATCAATGCTCCCATAAATGTACGAGTAAGTTTCTCCAAAACTCACTTGTGAGCCTAAATTCGGTTCATATCCTTTTGTTACAGATACTTAGTTAAAATCTTTTGATGGATCAAAATCATTCCATTTTAACTACTGTTTCTCATTTCGCGAATCACTTAAGATTACCTAATACAGTCGAGACAGTTCTGGACTTATTTGGGTCTGGCCAGACAAACATCTTAAGTATTCATGAGTGGCCCAGTTTGTATCTAGCTTCAGTTTCACTGAAGGAACAAATCCTATATTGACTACAATTGGTAGTCATCGTATTTCGCAACATTACCAAAAATAGCCTTTATAACACCCTTATTCAGGAGTGCGTTTGACTAGAATCAAATAATGCACTACGTACATGATTCCCAACTTGTATCTCAAGTCAAAGGACATTAAACCTTATGAATTATACTTAATGACAAGGATCCATAAGTACTAATTCATGTGGGATAATCCAGTGTTCATCTCCATGCCACCATCCGGGTTAGTGAGCCAAGCTGACTACTCAGATATTGTCTTAATTCAATTATGCTCCCACATAATCAAACGACAACGGATATTTAGAAAAATATTTAAACATAAATATAAATCAAGGATTAAAACATGCAAAATTTGGACAACAATTAAATATGAATTAAAATCACATATCCTTAATATTATTTAATCATAATAAGATTGTTTATACATCCATATATCCAAATACTTAATAAATTCACAGATTACATGGAACAACTAGACAAACGAAGTCCTATGCCCTCAGCCAAGTGAGTTTGTTTCGTCTTTGCCAAAGCCTTTGTAAAAGGATCTGCCAAGTTGTTATCTGTGTGAACTTTGAGTAGCTTGATTTCATTATCATTTATGCGCTCACGAATATAATGAAATTTCCTTTGAAAGTGTTTGGCTCCCTTTTGAACACCTGGTTCATTAGCTATGATTATTGCACCCGTGTTGTCGCAATACATATCCATGGGTAACTTGGCGGTAGGAACTACACCAAGTCCAGAAATAAATTTCCGGATCCAAACAGCTTCCATCGCAGCTTCAGCAGCTGCTATGTACTCAGACTCTGTTGCAGACATTGCGATGGTGGACTGCTTTTTGCTTTTCCAGACTACAGCTCCTCCATTCATTACGAAAACATAACCTGTTTGAGATTTGATGTCATCATGGTCTGTCTGAAATCCGGCATCACAATAACCAGTAACTTTAAGTTCTGCCTCGGGATTTCCACCATACACCAGAACCATATCTTTAGTAGCCCGTAGATACTTCAGAATGTTCTTTACAGCAATCCAGTGTTTTTCACCTGGATTCTGTTGAAACCTACTTACGATATTCTGCGCAAAAGCTATATCAGGTCTTGTACATCTTGTTGCATACATAATGGATCCTACTGCCGAAGCATAGGGAATCCTTTGCATACGTTCCACCTCTTGAGGTGTAGATGCACCATCCTGAATACTGAGTTTTAGTCCATCTTGCATTGGGATAAATCCACGCTTGGAGTTTTCCATACTAAACCGTTTTAGTATTTTGTCAATGTAAGCCTTTTGACTTAACTCTATCATCCGCTTAGATCTATCTCTCGAGATCTTGATTCCTAGAATATATGCTGCATCACCCAAGTCTTTCATGGCGAAACACTTTCCAAGATAAGATTTTACATCTTCAAGCATTGGAATGTAGTTTCCCATAAGTAATATGTCATCGACATATAAGACAAGGAATACAACATTACTCCCACTGGTCTTTAGATATACACATGGCTCATCTAGATTCTGAACAAAACCAAATTTCTTGATTTCTTCATCGAATCTTTTATTCCAACTCCTTGATGCTTGCTTAAGTCCATAAATGGACTTCTTTAGCTTGCATACTTTGTTGGGATGTAATGGATCAATAAAACCTTTTGGTTGGTTCATATAGACCTCTTCGTCTAGATAACCATTCAAGAAGGCTGTCTTGACATCCATTTGCCATATCTCGTAGTCATAGAATGCAGCTATGGCTAAGAGAATTCTAATAGCTCTTATGTCTGCCACTGGGGAAAAAGTCTCATCATAATCTATACCATAGACTTGAGTGAATCCTTTTGCCACGAGACGAGCTTTATAGACGTGTATATTCCCATCCATGTCAGTCTTTATCTTAAAGATCCATTTACAATCGACAGTCTTGGCATTTGGAGGTTTATCTACCAAATCCCAAACTTCGTTGTCATACATGGATTGGATCTCCAAATTCGCAGCTTGAAGCCATTTTTCAGCGTCTGGACCTGATAATGCAACTTTCAAGTTTCGAGGTTCATTAAGATCCCCTGATACGTCACCATCCTCTAGATTAACGTTTAAGTTCAACCTAGGAGGTGCACGTATCGTCCTTTCGGACCTACGAATTGGAGCATCAACAATTTGTTGTTGAGACTGAACTTGTGGCTCAATCACAACTTGAGTCGGACTAGATTGAGGCATATCATGAGACTCAACTCTATCCCCTCCGAATTGTTGATCACCAGTGTTAGTAGAAAGTGACGTATCTTCCTCTTGAACCTCGTCAAGGTCTATAACCCTCCCACTGTTTCCTTGACCAATAAGCTTTGTTTCGAAAAACTCAGCATATCGAGCCACTTTCACAGTGTTCTCAGAAGGATGATAGAAGTAGTAACCCATCGTTTCCTTTGGGTATCCTACAAAGATACACTTAACAGATCTCTGTTCGAGTTTGTCAGGCGAATCGCGCTTAACGAAAGCCTCACATCCCCAGACCTTTAAGTAAGACAAATTTGGCGCTTTGCCAAACCATAATTCATATGGTGTCTTATCAACTTTCTTGGTTGGAACCATATTGAGAATGCGTGCTGCAGACTCTAAGGCATAATCCCAAAAAGACAATGGCAAGGTTGTAAGATTCATCATCGATCGAACCATATCCAACAATGTTCGATTTCTCCTTTCCGATACACCATTGTGTTGTGGTGTATAGGGAGGAGTAAGCTGTTGGACAATTCCACAAGCTTGTAAATGATTCTTAAACTCTTGACTGAGATATTCACCACCACGATCCGATCGGAGGACCTTGATGGTTTTGCCGAGTTGATTTTCTACTTCGTTTTGAAATACCTTGAAGATTTCAAACACCTCATGTTTATGTTTAAGCAAGTAAACATAACCATAACGGCTGAAATCATCGGTAAATGTAACGTAGTAGTAAGCACCTCTCCTAGACATATGCTTAAAAGGACCGCATACATCAGTATGTATGATTCCTAGTAAGTCGGTCGCCCTTTGATTCTCATGCGAGAAGGGTTTCCTTGCCATTTTGCCCGATACACATGACTCACACCTATCAAATGAATCCTCACTTGATTTCAAAAGCCCTTCACGTTGAAGCCTTTCGATACGGTGTTTGCCAATGTGTGCAAGACGGCAATGCCATAGGAAGGATGAGTCTAAGTTAGACTTAGATCGTTTTGCGCTTAAATTAAACAATGAATTTTTATTTTGTAATGAAAGACGATCATGCAAATCAATTTCAAATATTCCATTAATAGCAATAGCATTAAAATAATGAATATTATTCATAGAAACAGAAATCCCATAATCGGTAAATGTATTGCAAAAACCATTATCTTTCAAAACCGAAACTGAAACAATTCCCCTAACAATAGAAGGTGCATAATAACAATTGTCTAATACAAGAATTATGCCCGAGGTTAATCGTAAGTCATAACTTCCAATGGCATCCACTGCTGCTCGTATGCCGTTGCCGACGTACAGGTACAAGGATCCATACTTCAGTTTCTCTTTCGCTCTAAACCCCTGCAAGGAGTTACAAATATGAGCTCCACAACCAGTGTCATAGACCCAAGTATTTGATTTAGCGAAAGAATATAATTCAATGGTGAAAATACCTGAAGAACCGGCCGTGCCGTTCTTTTTGTTATTTTGCACCTCGGCAAGCCACTTAGGACAGTTCCTCTTCCAGTGACTCTTATCTCCACAATAATGACATGTATCATCTTGTGCGACCTTTGCCTTCTTAGCTGGAGGAGTTTGATTAGGCTTGGAAGAATAAACAACAACTTGTTTATTTTTACCACCCTTTGCAAAGTTCCCCTTAGCCTTTAGCGGTTGCTTTTTCTTCTTATGAGCTTGGCTACCCTCAATCATTAAGACTTGAGTGCCTTTCACCTTCGTTTTTGACTTTTCGAATTCCACCAACATAGCGTGGAGTTCGTTGATGCTTTTGTTCATACTTTGCATATTATAACCTCGTGTGAACTCCTCAAATTCCGGTGAGAGAGAGTTGAGAACAATGCTCACAGCGACTTGGTTATGATATGCAAATTGCATCCTAGTCAAACGATCAAACAAGCTTTTCATGTTCATAACGTGAGTCCCAACGGGCGTTCCTGACACATGATGACATGCATGTACCTCTCGAATCAAGTCATTTAGCTCAAGGCCGGCTTGTTTCTCATACGATGCACGTAGCTCAGATATGATCTGATTGGGTTGCTTGATGTCAAACTGCTTTGCTAACTCAGAGGACATGCAACTCAACATAAGACATTGCACTTCTACGTGAGCTTTATAGGTTGCCCTATACAAGTCACGTTCCTCTTGAGGAGCCTCAGCAGCTGGCTCAGCACCCAAAGGTGTTTCAAGGATATGTTCGCGCTCCATCACTCTTAGGACAATCCTCAGTGATCGGTGCCAATCATTGAAATTCGGCCCAGTAAGAATATTGCGCCTTAACGCGATTTTGGTTTCATTCAAAATCTCATCAGTTGCGTTTTGTGCCATTTCTGCAAAAACAGAGTGAAAGTTCTTATTAGTACTTTCGACATAAAATTCTTAACATAAAACGTAAAACCCATGGTTTACTTTTAGTTAAGTCTAGGATCCAATTGACATATTACCGTTCCATCAGTTGATCTGCTAGGAACTAAATAATACTCAAAAGGTAAGTGACGATCCGTAATTGCATTTACCGGTGCAACTCCTAGAAAATGGGACTTAATGTCATAATTCGATCCGAGCATCAAAATGGTGATCGTGACATTAATCATGTTTCGTCGCATCTTATCGCTATCGGCGTTTACAGTCTCACTGCATAACCCGATTTAAGTCATCCGACTGAAGACTGCAGATAGTCCACCACAGTCTCACTATGAGTGGTAATCCGCCTTGGATACACTTCACCTACGTCTCACGTAGAGTGACGAGCAAGTACAAGTTGTCTATGCAATACGGATAGCAATTGACTTAAATTCCATGGGTGTTAAAAATCTACGTACGCAATTGCCATGCAACAATTTCGTAACGTAATTTAATTAAAAACAAAAGTTTTTATTTTACTGGTTATTAAACGTGTTTCTATGATTACCTAATTCATACAACTAATCGTAACATGGTCATCATTAAAACCCTTTCGGTAGCTCTACGAGGGTACGACCAGGAAAGCCTGTGAGGTGTAGCGAATGGTTCAACATTTCTTAATAGCATTGCCTCATTAGGAGTGTACCCCACTCCGCATAACTTTCCTAGACATCGTCCCCTATTGTAGGTGAGCCTAGTTGGGTAATAATACACTGAGCATGTACAATCTAGTTATAAATTACCAATCACACGCTTATTAAATCGATGGTTTTTAAGATATTTTGTAAATTTTTATACGTTCCGTCGCTGGACCAAATTACGGTATATAAACCCAACCAAATGCGTTATAGAACTAGAGTTATATTGTCAAACAATACATGGCAGCGGAATTTAGGATCACATAGTAAATAATAAATCGGATAAAGAATTTACCTTGAATTAGAAGCAAGCGAAAATCGTAGATCTAAGTGTAAGATCTAATCTACGGTTACGTACGCGACACCTTCTTTTAGCGACAGACTAGTATGCTAGTACTTGTTTAATTGCTTTAAACAACAATTGTCTAGCAAGAACTCTTATTACAAAAACCAAAATAAAAAAAAAAAAACAAACCCTTTTATTTTAAAAATAACGATCGGCTAAAGGTTTCCAACCTTAGTCGACTTTTTATGTTTTGCAATGAATTAGGGTTTAGGGTTTATCTTCTATTTATAGGTTTTCAAATCCAGGAGTTTGAGTTATATTACAATAAGGAAACCTCCTTATTTACATAATAAACCCTCTATTTAATAAATATTTACACTTAACCATTAAGTAATATTTAATAAATAAATTAAACTTGTAGTCGTGTCTAAATGTCGATGTGTGCGCTCCCGTAGTCTCACACATTTACGGACACACATTTGTTAAAACTATTCAAATACCAACATGTATGATGGGCAATAGTTGACTTAACATACTTTTTTGGATGAAACGAATAATAATGGAGTATATATATCACTAAGGTAGTTTAGGTATAGTGCCCACAATGAAAATGGGTTGTTAGCTGTCTTCAAATACACTTTGGTTCCATCATTTGATTTGTAAACCTAAATTGATACCATCATTCGATTTGTAACATTAACGGGTAAAATAACAGTTTTTCAGAAAGTAAACATGTCGTATTTGACCCAAATCTGTTAGCTAACTTTTTCTAGATTACCCGCTTAATATGTTGGAAATCAAATATATATGGTTGGATCGATTTAGAAGATATTGTACGCCTCACTGGTGGTAGTATTTGGCGTGTCTATGTACCTAGGAAAGTAGGTAATACGCATACGCAAATCCCTAATTGAAAACCACCAATGATAACAAGTTCTTCATTGCTAGATAAGTTCGATAACATGTTAAAATGGTTGTAAACACCTTTCTGTCATATAAATGATAAGGCATTAAATAAGGTTTTCAAAAGCTCTAGTATGGTATAGTACCTCTTCACGAGCTTTAGTCTTCTATTAACCAATTTTAATAATCAATACTTGCCTTTACTTGCGGTTCTTAATTCGATTTCTACCTAGATTTTTGGATGTGTTTATTGATAAATTACGCATAGGATGTTCAAGCCAGTTTTGTATAGATTTCTAGAATCCATGTAAGTGTAATTGCATAAAATTCTTATCAAAGAAGAGATGTATCAAGTTCAATTCTAACATGTTTCGTTTCTGTTGGGGACGTTTTACCGGCTTAGAAAGTAAGTGATTATCAAAAAAAGAAAACGGAAAAAAAAAGTGACCTCACTTAGGGTTGTCTTTACTAAAACCTAAAGGTAATCATTTTCTGTTTTAACTTATAACTACATATTTATTTATAGCTTTGTTTTATTTAAATGATAAGATGTGTGTGACACTATACATATTGGGTACGCCTATACATATGGTCCGGTTAGTCTATATATATGTCGATTGAGTGCGGTGGATTGTGGACCAAATTAGCCATATTGGCACACTCACTCATCCAAGGCAATGATGCATAATGGGCTGGGAATGCCTATAAATTGCATTAGAAGTTGTATGTTGTTACTTAACTTTCCATAAATGGCTACTAGGAAAGTTGTGTTTAGTGTTTTCTTTGTGTTTTTTTGCATTGGCATTTGTTCTGCTACTAGATCACTTTTCACTTATGAAAGTGGTGGTCCATATGGTGGCGGTGGAGGTGGAGGTAGTGGTGGCGGAGGTGGAGGTGGTGAACATGTAGGGGGTGCGTATGGAGGTGGTGGTGGAGGTCATGGGAGTGGCAGTGGTGGTGGATATGGAGGAGGAGGTGAAAGTGGTGGAGGATATGGAGGTGGAGGAGGAGAAGGTGGTGGTAGTGGAGGTGGATATGCTGGTGGTGGATATGAGCATGGAGGTGGTGGAGGTAGTGGTGGTGGAGGTGGTTCAGGGTATGGTGGTTATGGAGAACAAGGTAGTGGTTATGGAGGTGGTGGTGGTGGAGGGAGTGGAGGTGGTAGTGGTGGGTACTATGGTGGTGGTGGTGAGCATGGTGGTGGTTATGGTGGAGGTGCTGGAGGTGGTAGTGGAGGAGGGTATGGAGGTGGTGGTGTGGATGGTCATGGGTACGGTGGTGGAAGTGGAGGTGGACATGGTGGTGGTGGCGGTGGAGGTGTTGGTGGAGAAGGTGGATATGGAAGTGGTGGTGGGGGTGGAGAAGGTGGCGGCTCTGGAGGAGCGTACGGTGGTGGTGGTGGTGCATATGGTGGAGGAGGTGGTGGTGGGTCAGGAAGTGGTGGTGGTGGTGGTGAACATGGTGGTGGATATGGTGGTGGTAGTGGAAATGGTGGTGGTAGTGGTCATGGTGGCTATATCCCATAAAATTTCAATTCTATCATATAAATGTAATATTTGTTTTGATTATTCTATAGAATAATTACTCCTATTGAATCTTATGATTCTTATATATGTTGTATGTTTTGTACTCTTTTCATCAATTGATTGAATCTCTTTTGCATGCAAATGCAATCTATTTATAACAATCTAAAGATTCATTGTGGTATAAATGACTTCATTTACACAAGATAATAAACTTACTAAACAACCAACCCCAAAACCAAAGGTGTTGAGAATGTGGAAATTCAAAGTGTACCAAGTAAGTAAAAAAGAGAGACAGAGAAGGCACCAATAACGAGATCTTCTAACAATATTTTGTTCATGTCGAGTCGGTCTTAATATAAGTAACTGTAATTAGTGAGTTCATAATTAGCCGAATCAAGGTTAATTTATTAGAGACGACAGTTTATTCGTCTTAATATAAGAAACTATAATTTGTGCAAATTACAACGGAAAAGATAGATCAAATAAAGGAAAGACTCAAAATAGCTCAAGATCGACAAAAGAGTTATGCTGATAAAAGACGAAGACCGATAGAATTTGAAGTTGGTGATTTTGTAATGTTGAAAGTTTCACCATGGAAAGGGGTAATTCGATTTAGGAAGAGAGGAAAGTTAAGCCCACGATTTATTGGACCGTTTAAGATTTTGGAAAGAATTGGGAAAGTTGCATACCGGTTAGAATTGCCCGAAATTTTAAGTAAGATTCATCCTACGTTCCATGTATCACACCTAAGGAAATGTTTTGCGGATGAAACATCTTTTGTTCCGCTAGGTGACATAAAATTGATGAAAATTAAACTATGTTGAAGAACCAATAGCTATTCTCGATCGAAAGGTAAAACAACTTAGGAATAAGCACATCAATGTAGTTAAGATTCAATGGAAGCATAGAAGAGGATCGGATTTCACTTGGCAGCCGGAAAGTGAAATGAAGAAGTTTCATCCTAACTTGTTCAAAGAATAGATTTCGGGGACGAAATCTTTAGAAGGAGGGAAGATTTGTAACATCCAAGTTCCCGAAATTTAGAATAATTCGTAAGTGTTTACTTGTTTATTATAAATATGTTTTATATTCTAGTTTAGTTTAGAAGATTCAAATATAAAGGACTAGAATGGTAAGAAAAATAGTTAATTTTGGTTAGAAAAGATTTAAATTGTTAACTATGTTAGTTAATTAAGTAAGTTAAGCAAGTTTTGAAAGTTGAGGGACTAAAGGGTAATTATGAAATTTTGTGTATGAGTAGGATAGTGAGGTGTAAATTGCAGAATTTTTGGTATCTTGTAAGTGTGTATTATTGAGAGAAATCAAAAGAGGTTGTGTATTATTTCAATTGAAGATTATGGTAGTGAAAATTTTCCTTTAAAGCTAAGATTAGGAGCTTAAGAACCTTAGATTAAGTTCTAATTGGAGAAAAGAAGGTATGTTTATACACTTGATGTTATTTGATTAATTTGAGTTTGTATTATGTGTTATAACCTTATTTAGATGTTTAATTGAAATGTAGAAATGCTTAATTGGGTTAAATTAGTTTTCTATATTTTGGGGATAATCATGAAAGTTAAAGAAATTGTTAAAATTGAGCTTTTGTTGTATGTTAGTATCATATGTTTAAGTTTAAGAGTTTTAAGTTTCATTTATATGAATTTGGTAAAAATTACATGTTTAGCTATTTGGGGTAAAGTGGTGATTATGTGGATTTGAAGTAATCATCATTTAGAGAATGTTTTGGATTGATAGAATTGAGTTAAATGTTTTAGTTTCATGAATGGGATAGAGTGGTGATGTTGTAGAATACTCAAATTTGTATGCGGTTAAATTATGTTATGACTATTTCTATTTGCGTTGCCAAACGGGTCGTGTGACCCGTAAAACGATGGCAAATGGGTAGAATTCGGTTAAAGGGAAGAAATAACATTTGTATGCAATGTGTTTTTATAATTATTATAATGTAGATAATAGTTTGAAAAGCTTTTATGTGTATTAAAATGCTTAACGGGTCAAAAGACCCAAAAAGTGGCAAGATGGATAGAACATGTCAAACAAGTTAAGATTAAGAATTTTTATTTAGAAAGATGTGCAATGAAGTTTTTAAATGTGTTTTTGTGAGTTATTGAAAGACATAGTTGTGTTGGTTGTATAAACTCAGATTTGAAGGATAAAGGAAAATGGAAGGAAACGAGAGAGTAGTGAACGTATTTCCGACATCAAGGTGAGTATACAAAGCTTATTTTTAAATTGTTATATGCTTATGATTATGTGTTAACACCTTTGAGGGTTGATTAATATACTATCTCAATATATGATTAAGTTGTTAGCGGAAATAGGAACTAGAAGTACTGTAAACTAACGTGTAAGTGCAGGAAAACATCAAACCGAAAATCAGCAACCTCACTGGGCACCAATGCGCCGCACTAGAGCCCAGTGCGCCGCATTGGGCACTCCGTGGGGGTGCTTTGTTTTTCATTCCTTTCCAATGTGTTGCAGTTGTTGTCGGCTGCATCGCATTGGATGTCTAGACCAGTTTTTAGTGATTTCTAAAGTAGTTTAAGTATGAGAAAGATATCCTAAACCATTATTAAGTTAGAGATGAGTAGAAATGACATGTATATGTCGGAGAGAAGTAGAATCGACTTTCATTAGTCGGGAAGAAGTAGAATTAACTTTATATATACCGCGAGGGTATGTAGTTGACTTTTATTAGTCGGAAAGAAGTAAGAACCAACTCTATATAGTTGGAAGAAGAGAAAGATAAGACTTTAACTAGTCTTGGAAGATTTCTTAATCAATGACTAAATATACTCACTAGCTCAACGCTAATGTACTTTGTTGATTTTATGTTTGTAGGTAAAAGGAACTCGTAATTGCAAGGCAAGCACAACAAGAAGGGATGGGGACCATAGTATGAAAACTAAATATTTTGTAATGAGCTTCCGCTCAAGATAATTATAAATGCTCCTTTAGTTAAAGTAAAAATGACTTTTAATTTCCGTTAAGTTATGAAAAGAATTAGTAACATCGTTGACGTTATAAAAAGTTATTATATTATTAAAAAAAAAAAAAAAAAAATTTGGTATGTTTTAGTGTGAGTGTTACACAAAGATTGTAGAAAACAACGATAACAACAATTTGACAAGCTGTCAAGCTAGAAAACCTTTTACAAAATTTAAAAGATATATTTGATGTATTAGTAACGTTTTTCTAAAATATGGGTTAAAAGTGTCAACTGCATAAACCTTTTTTTAACTTAATGGAAACAAAATTATAGCATTTGAGAAAAATGTAAATATTACAAAGTACAGGGTGCTAAACGAAAATAAGACAAATTCATCTTCTTTCTCAGATCTGTAACTTTCTAAAACCTCCATGGCCCAACATTTTAAATGGTGAAGAGCCCAGCAAAAAATAGACTTAAAGCCCATTTAATAGCCCATTAAAACCATTAAAAAAAAAAAGACAAACGTCCCCAAAACTTGATGGAAACTCGGAGAAAACTTCACCGAAACGTCTATGGAAACTTTTCCAAGTATGAAGAAACGTTTCATGTCGTTTCCGTTTCCAAACCGTTTCAGAAACTGGTACGCCTTGTATTTTCACGTTTCGATGCATCATAGGTCTACACATACAGGGACGGACTATGGCCTAAACTTGTATCCATTCAGAAAGTACCAAGAGACAAAAGATATTTCTATTGGTAATTGTCAAATTACGATGTATAAGATGGTACAACATATGTACAACACAATTATCACAATAAATATGAGAAATGCTAAATATAGTCGTTATAGCTATGAAAAACGGTTTAAATACAAATATATTATGCAGCTCCGGGATGGTAGTTTTTGGACGATTTCTAAACAGTTTATTTTTAATGGTTTTAATATAAAATCATATATATTTTGAACCAATTATCCTTGGTATTAACTATTAAGTAAATTAACATCATTTGTTATATGCATGGAATTTACATTTTGATATAATTATTTGTTTATTTCTTTTACTTTACTTTCTTTTCGTTTAAAAATATAACTTGAGAAGACAACGTTAGTTATAAACTTACATTCCCATGACTGTTCCCCCTAAAAGTTACATTTTAATATCAAATTACTTACTGTAGGTATCGTGGATACAGGTTCATAATGGGCTAATGTGAAAGCGGGTCTTAAATACGTGTGATATCGGTTGAACATGAAATCACTTTTTGACCCACTTTTAAATTAGTTATTTTATTGATAACTTAATTATTAAGTATGATTATAAAGCCTATATTGTTAGAATAGCAGACTAATAAGTTTACCTACTTGACAAAACGGTGTATGGAGTTTTAAGAATTCGAAAACAGCTTTAAAGACTTTCGACATATGTTTACTCTTGAAAAACTTTTAACGGGTCAAAAGGGATGTGGGTTTTTGTACGAGAAGAGTTATAAAATTACAAAGCATTCTCCTCTTCTAAAACGAGACTTTTTTTTTTGTTTATTTTTGTATCAAATAATTATATAATAATAAGAATACGTTAACACTCGAATAAATAATTATCTGATTATTACACCTTTAAACAAGAAAAACACATCCAAACATTATCATTTCGAACACAAACTTATATGTGTTGTACACATGATTAGGGGTGTCGTTTTTACCCGAACTCGAATAACATATCCAACCCAAAATGAGTTCGGGTTAAATGGGTTAAACGGGTTAAATCGGTCAACCCGAATAACCCGAAGCTTATATGGATATAGGCACGGGTCTATTTATTTTCATTTGGGTAATCCGCATAACCCATATAACCCGATTAAGTTAACTCCTATATAGGTATTAATTTTTTTTTTTTGGAAACGGCAAATGGTTGTACATCGGAGCCTACTCGTAATATTTCAACGAGCACCCCAGGTTCGAGCTCCGCATAGCGGGCAAACCCAGCCCCCCACGGGGGTCTCCAAGGGAAAATTCGTCATGTGTGCCTTAAGAGGTGTGGATCAAATTACGCTATTGCGACGACCACTAGAGTCGAACTCCCTACCTCAGCCCACATGGGTATAAAACCCGGTGCATCACAACCAGCTGGGTATTAATAGTTTATGTCCAATTTTATTAGTTATGCTTAATGAAATTATTATTAGTTGTCTCTTATTAATTTGTTTTTATTTCATAAAATATAAAAAGCTTACAGAAAGTTATTCAAAGATAAATATTTATCTTGTTTTTTGTTTGTGTAAAATGAAATGGCATAAAATAGCAAAATCGACGATAAGTTGAACATATTTTACACGTTGTGAGTTTGACCTATTTCATTAATATGAAAATTATAACTAAATATACTATCTTAGTTAAAATCCAATCAGTTGTAACCATATTTGTTGTTAATAGGGTAAAATGGGTTAAAATGGTCAAACCCTGATAACCCAAATCCGAATAACCCAAACTCGTTTAACCCAAATCCGAATAACCCAAACCCGTTTAACCCATATTGTTATTCGGGTATGGGTATAGTTATTTTTCTCATAACTTAAAACCCAAATAATCCAACCCAAATAACCCGAAACCTGCTAACCCGACCTAATCAATAGGGCTACACATGAAAAGGTTGCTTAATATATAAATTACAAATAGTCTTCCTAGTATAATTGCTTTATCTAAAAGTAGCTAAGTTTTAAACGAAGACAAATCAGTTCCTGAAAATCTCATTCCTATCTTACCTAAAATAGACAATTTTCTTGATAGTCACCCTATTTGCATCAAAGCCCAAAGGTTTGCAAAAAATTTGAAAGATAAAAAGTCTAGTATTAAAGTTAAAGGGTGTGACAAAGGAAAGCCCTACATCAAAGGTAAAAGAAAAACAACGTAAAAAACAAATATAATCATTTTTGTAGACTTTTTATAACATGATTTGAGCATATGATCCTCAAGAATTCGTTTTTGGGTACAATCGACTCCGTTGTTCAATGGGTTACTTGGTTTCTTCTATAGTCAAAGTTTAAGCTTCAAGCCTTCAATGCATGAATTTAGGAAAAGTTCAATGGCTAAATTCTAGTGTTAAAGTTTTGTCCGCCTCGAGCTAGGGTTTCAAATAAGCATTAATCTTTTAAGCTTAAGCTATTTAACTCGTTGTATTGTAGGTTTTAAGTTTTAAGGTCAAATACCAAAATGTTACTATATGTTTAGTCAAGTCATCGTGGAGGCCTCTTGTTCCACATTCGTCTTATCATATTTGATCTTTTATAGATCTTCAATCGATTAAGTTTTAAGCTTTGCAAAAAAAAAAAGTAATATACAAAAGATAAAACTAATTAAATTTTAATATCTCATACAAAAGTAAATGTGCATGCACATATATTAACCTAAAACTTAAAAAACTTATATGAAGTTATTATTAACGTTTATCCAAAACCAAAAGTACAAAAGAAAATCATAGAATGTCCTAGTTGTGAAATTAATTTGATTTGGTTAAACAAAGTTAAGTCTCCACCTTTATCCTTTACGTGTATCATGTGGTCACCTTTTTATTCCATGATGCATCTTTCCTCAGCTTTAAATTTTTATTTCCCCCTCTTAAATCTATCCTAGTTAATTACATAAAGCCCAATTTCAGAGGATAATGACATAAAAAAACAAGTACCGAAAAGGAGGGTCGGGTCTAGGATTTCGGATGTCCTATACGAAAATTAAAATATAGGTCTCTTAAATACACTTTTTCACGTAAGCGGAATTAATAGTATTGAGATCATTTTATGTACTATTAATCGAAATTAAGTATGCATAAATGTATATAATATGAAAAAGGAGCCTCTAAAAATTTTAGACCTTGTACGGTCGTCCATAGTGCACTCTATAAGACTCGGTCTGCCTAAAAGCCGCCTCCTATATCATACCATCTTTATATATGAGTTGTCGTTCGTTTTAGTTTATCTTTGAAAATTATTAGCTTATTTGTTTAGACTTATTTTTTATAAGCCCACTTTTTATTGACTTATTTTCTGGTTTATTGACGTTTTATCTAAGTAATCTAAAACCATATGTCACAAAAATTAGCCAGAAAAACAAGACCATAAACAATAAATCAAAGACAAATAAGCTGATATAACTTAGAATATAAGCTAAAACAAACGCCCTATACTACCACCAAAACAAAATATTGAATACAATGATTGTATAAATGAAATTGATAGCTATTTTTTTTTTACATCATCTAAAGCACATAGTTCATACATATATCACCTTATTGACAATGTGGCGCAGATATCATGACTCTTGACCGGTTTATAAAGACAATGAAATGACGATCGTTGATGAATTATAAATCACAAAACTCGCCGTCGTTCATCTTTATCATCGATCTAGACATTTATTCATCATTGCCTCTAGCGCGCGCTTTTCTATTATCCGTGCATATCCAACTTTTCTTTTCTTTATTCATTCACAAATCTCTTTAGAAAAAGTTGTGAGAAAGGATATTCTACTGTTACATGAAAAGAGGAAAATCTGATGTGCATATTCACAATCTAGTCATGAAAGCAATAAGCATCACCTTACATGTATGATGGGGTATCTATGTCGATCTAATGTGCTGGAAAGAAAAGTGGAGAAGAATCTCTTTGTAGTTTCCCATCATAAACTTTTACTTTGGTCATTTTGTCCTCACACCAATGCATCTGTTCTTCGTTTAAATCCGTAGTTCTCAGAACTCTTGACACAACTTTTAAGTCGATTTGAGCCAGTAAAACCTCCATTGCATTCTCTTGTTTTGGTCTCCTTTTGCGTAAGCATTTATGCGAGCGTTGTAATTCTTTTAGCTTCAACTTCTTCTATATATTTCAAGAATTAAAAAAAGAGAACCTAGCTTGATTAGATGCTATAAGTGATTGTTCAACATACACAGCCGCGACGAGTTATTTTAAACAAGTTCTAGCGACCATGAATTAGAACTGACGGATAATCATAAACCAGATATAGATAATATTTTCCATGTCCGTCCCATGACAATATATTCTCTTTGATTGTTAAATTATGGGCACATTTGATTATTTGACAGTTTATAAACATTTTTAAGACTTATAATATAAGACTGATAAACATTTGTAAGATACTCTGGGTGTTTTAAATGACACGTTAAACACTTAATGACTCGGAATAGTAACAAACTTACAAAAACCTTTGACAAATAGAGGTTCTAACCTTGTGGTTAACTTTCTTAAGCAAAATGAGATGGGTTGGATCGACTGTCGTAGTTCTTGGGTTTTTGATGCGAAATAGATGTGTAAGCAGACGAAAATGATTCTCCTTGTCCGCCTTAAGAAAATTCATAAATGTTTTGATTGCTTCCTCCATGATTACAAGGAATGATTCTGACGAAATTCTTGACCCCAAATACTCGTCTTTCTTTTCCTCGTCAGAATCTATAAAGATCAGATCGTTCACATTACTAATAATTCAACATTTGATCATATGAACGGACTAATTCTATTACAAAATGTGTGTTTAGTCAAAATTAAAAATTAAAACTTAACTATTCAATTAACAGCTTTAGCAAGTTTAGAGTAAATTCCTCTTGTGTCTTGTATTACTTATACACATAGGATGTACAAATTATTTGAAACTTAAATGTTACCTCGGTATTCTGGGACTTGAAGCAACTTAGGAGCCAAACTTCTCATTCTGGCATAAACTATGGGTCTCCTGCCACTCTCATAAGGCTCATTCTCAATGTAGCGTTGCAAAAGCACTTGGAATTGCTGAAATTGTTGTGCAATATATGCAGGACATCCCGGATCAGATTCACGACGTGAGGCTCTTAATTGGTGGAAAAAGTTATAGTTCCAACTAAGAGCTTCCCATGTCAAGCATATTTGTGCAACATACGCCCCTTCCAGTTCATGGTACGAATTTTGATAAATATACGATGTTCTCTTGTTTCTTGTTGCCAATTTGTAAATAATTTTCTCTGATATTGATGAATGGCACGTTGTTGACGACCTGAAGGACTCTGTAATAGAGCAACAATTCTCAAAATATTTCATCATGGATTTTATATTTTTAGACATATCTATCAGTTTTTTGTTGTGATTTCCTTGATGTACTCATTTTTTACTTGAGTCACACAAAACGGAACATAAGTAAAACAGAGAAACCATAAACTTTCCTAGTGAAACGAGTGTAGAAGAAAATAAGAAAACCCGTTTACCTGTTTCTTGAAGCTTTTGAGCACTAATTCTATCTAAAAACAACATTTCTTCATCATATTTTTGAAACACGGTGTAAGACTCCCATTTGGGGCAACTTCTCCTAGATGACGAAGAAAATGGATCATAACTCGGATCTCGACAATTAATAGAGCTTCGCCATTCAGATGAACTCTTTGAAGTTGACCCCACCGTATTCGTATCACCAAAGATTTCTTCTTTATCTTTGTCTTCCAGTTCAAATTTCTTGGTTTCTGGCTTCATTTGTGTCATATTCAAAAACTTGTCTACTTGTGTTAAATTTGATTCTATCTTCTTTCCGGTTTCACGATATTTTTCTGCTAAACAATAGAAACTAGATTAGAATATTCTCAATGAAACAATAATGTTTAAGTAGTTTTATTAGGAATCATATTAAATACCTTCAATTTTGTCATCATCAAGCACAAAAGCAATTTTCTTGGTTACACGCAAAGAGGGTTCGTCTCCAACGTATCTGAATGAAGTACAAGCAGACCTTGCACGCGTTGTTATGGCAGGAGTATTCACTTCATATCTAAATGATTCTGCTCCACCAGCCATTGGTATCGTCTCCTCCTCGTGGTGGTCTTCTTGATTGCTTCTATCATCTTCAGATTCGGATTGCGTTAGGCTGTAAAACGATAAATCATCACTAATTGTGATGCTTCTTGCCTCCTCTTCCTCCTCCAGAAGGTTGTTGACTGTCTCTTCATCAAAAACTACACTGTTTTGACTCGAACTTCTTGTAGTAGTCTGCAAAAACCAATCATCTTCGTCGTCTCTGATTATATCTTCCTCTACATGTTCTTTCTCCGGACTCTCTTTATAACAATATCCATCGCTTACCTCTTCCTCTTCCTCTGAGAACGTAGCATGTTGATCGTATTCTTCTTCATTTCTGCATTATAAAAAGTTTGCCCAACCACTTAGATTAATAAGGTTAAAACGTGCAAATTCAAGGCGGTAAAGTGACTATAAAACGATCAAAATTTACCTTGGGAAGAAAGGAATGGAAGATATAAATAACAAAAACTTGGAAATGAAAATGGAGGTGAGGTAAAAAAAGAGAAAGAGAAGCTGGAAAGAACTAGAGGCATTGTAGAACAAATGAACAATGGTTTCTTTTGGGCATTGCATTCTTTTAGCAACAAAGAAATAGACCCTTCGTTCATATATCTAATTAACTATACTCTCTCTATGAACACTAGAAAAGAGCAAAGTATTTTCAACACATAAAAAAGCAAACCCATTAAGACAAATAAATAACTACATTTATTTTACTTTTCTTCACTTTTCTTTCTTTATACATTTCTTTCCTTCCCTTGCAAGTTCATGTTTCTTATGTGTTTCATTCACAAATATCTTGAAAAATCATATAAAAAGGTTTATTGGCGGGTCTCAAACCCGTGTCACTTTCGGGACCGACCGACCCAACCTGCACGAAGTCTTGGTCCAGTTAAAACACTCCTGCTGAGAGAGCCACGAGCATCCCAGTACTAGGTTTCGAACCCGTGACCTCCCACACAAAGATGACAGATGATAATCATTGAGGCAAGCCTTAAAGTCTTCAAAAATCATATATATATATATATATATATATATATATATATATATATATATATATATATATATATATATATATATATATATATATATATATATATATATATTAGGAGGTTCTTATAAACCAATATTTAAAGTAAATTAACTAAAAAAAATATGAAAAAATAATTTATAATATGTGTTATTTTGTATTATGTTTATTTATTCAATTATAACAAACTTTAAAAAAACAAGTTTTGATATGCATCAAAATATATGTCATTTAGGGGTTGTGCATCAAATTCATTGTTTTTGTGCAGTAAATATTCAAATTTGATGCACAACGATAAAACTACCCATTTTTTGATGTACAACAAAACTTCGTTTTTTAAAGTTTGATATATGGTTAAAATGAACGATAATCCAAAATATCTAACGTTATAAACTTTTTTTTAATTTTTTTTTACTTATTTTACCTTAAAGTTTGTTTTACAAGAACCAACCTATATATATATATATATATATATATATATATATATATATATATATATATATATATATATATATATGAATAGAAATATCACTACAATGTTAAGGGAACATATATATTACTGTACTTGCTTAATTAGGCTAGCCCATTTAAATTATTCTACTTGGGCATGACCCATCTAATTTGTAAAACATTAACTAAGAACACTCTTATAAAGAAATGGCATATGATGTAATTGATGAATTCAAGCTAAAACCTCCATTGTTATTAGTCTTACAAAGCTTGATTACAATAATGGAAAGGGGAAAGTATTTATACAGCAAAATAACGTTCTAACTAACTTCTAACAACTTCCATAGTTAGGTCCTAAAGTATTGAGTATTTACAAAATAGTCCTTTCAGACTTTTCCACAATTGACCATGCATTGACTCAATATGATTTGTGTTTTATGTTGACTTCTTTTGAATATGTTGTGAGCCTGATGTAAGGTGTTTGTTGTAGTATCTTCTTTATCCCCCCCACAAGTAGGCATGGAAAAAGAATTGGTAATGCCTAACTTGGAAAGACATCCAAAATGAAGATTTCTGTTTAATCCTTTGGTAAGAATATCTGCCAATTGATGTTGTGTAGAGACAAATTGAGGTTTGATAAGGCCAGCTTTGATCTTGTCTCTTACAAAGTGACAATCTATCTCAATGTGTTTGGTTCTAGCATGTTGAACAGGATTAGAAGCCAAAGCAATTGTAGATGCATTGTCACACATCATAAGGATTGGTGAGGGAACTTGAATGGAGAAATCTTTGAGAAGAGAATTGAGCCATGTGGCTTCACAGGTGCTGTCTGCAAGAGCCCTGTATTCTGCTTCTGTAGATGATCTGGAAACCACCTTTTGTTTCTTGGATTGCCAGCTTATTAGACTTGAACCAAGGAAGATAGCATAACCAGTGACTGATCTTCTTGAAGTAGGACAACTAGCCCAGTCACTGTCACAATATGTTGTGAGCTGTAGAGTGTTGGAGGTAGGGAAGAATATACCCTGGCCTGGACAAAGTTTAAGGTATCTCATGGTCCTAAGAAGAGCTTTGTAATGGGGCTCCCTAGGTTGATGAGAGAATTGGCTTAATGCATGAGCAGCAAAAGTAATATCAGGCCTGGTGATGGTGAGATATAACAATTTTCCCACAAGAGCTCTATAAATAGAGGGATCAGGAAGGAGTTCACCTTCATTGATATCCAATTTAATGGTAGGATCCATAGGTGTAGCAGCTGGTTTAGAGTGTAATACCCCTGCTAATTCAAGCATTTCAAGTGTATATTTCCTTTGGTTCATGGTCAGACCAGATGTATTTCTTAGGAATTCAATACCTAAGTAATAGTGAAGGTCTCCAAGATCTTTGATGCTGAAAGTTTTATCAAGAAGGTTTTTCACAGTGGTGAGGTGTGAGAGGGTGTTACCAACTAAAAGGATATCATCTACATAAACAAGTAATGCAGTGAATAGGTTGCCCTGTTTGAATGTAAAGAGAGAAGTGTCCATGTAGCTCTGTTTAAAGCCCAGGGTTTTGAGATAAGAAGTAAGTTTGTCAAACCATTGCCTATTTGCTTGTTTAAGTCCATAGAGAGACTTGTTAAGTTTACAGACCATGTTTGGAGCTGTAGGTTTCTGATATCCTGGAGGAATAGCCATATAAACATCTTCATGTAAATCACCATGAAGAAAGGCATTATTTACATCAAGTTGTTGAATGTGCCAGTTTTGACAAGTAGCTATAGCTAAAAGGGTTCTGACAGTAGTCATTTTAGCAACAGGGGCAAAGGTTTCATGATAGTCTATGCCTTCTTGTTGGTTATAACCCTTGGCTACAAGTCTGGCCTTGAATCTTTCTATGGAGCCATCAGCATGATATTTGACCTTGAATACCCATTTACAACCAATGACATGCTTGCCAGGTGGGAGTAAAGTAATTTCCCAAGTGTCATTCTGTTCTAAGGCAAATAGTTCTTTGCAGATGGCTGCAATCCATCTAGGATCCTTTGAAGCTTGAAGGAATGTTGTTGGTTCAGGAATACTATCAATGGAATTGATGAATCTGAGTGTGTGAGCAAAAAGGTTTGAGTAGTTGAGAAAATAAGATAAATGATATTTAGAAGAGAGATTGTTTGTGATGGAGTTAGGAAGAGTGAATTGATAATCATGTAGTTTGGAAGGAAGGTGTTTGATTCTGGTGGAGTGTCTAAGAGGAGGAGTAGGATGTGAGGATTGTGTTGTGGAAGGTGTGTTAGGAATTATAGGAGGAGATGAGGGTGGAACAGTAGAAGGATTTGAAGATGATGAGGAGGTAGAGGGAGTATTTGAAGATGATGGTGGAACAGTAGGAGAAATTGGAGATGGTGTAGGGGAGTGTTGAATAGAAGATGGAGTGGTTGATGATGTTGTAGAATGATATGTAGGAAAAGGAAATGTAGGAAGTAGGGAAGGAGAAATATAGGAAGAATCATGAACAGGTTGAGGTGTAGATGGAGATGTGTGGAATGGGAATAAGGTTTCATTGAATATGACATGTCTGCTTGTTATGATTTTCTGGGTAGGAATATCATACAGAAGATATCCCTTTTGTGTGGAAGGGTACCCAATAAAGATGGTGGAGATTGCTCTTGGAGCAAATTTGTTGGAGGATTTATGATGGACATATGCTTGACAACCAATGATCTTCATATGAGTGAGAGATGGGGGATGGTTGTAGAGTAATTCATAAGGGCTTTTATGATGAAGGACTATGGAGGGCAATCTGTTTATGATGTATGAAGCAGCAAGAACAGAGTATCCCCATAAATGAATTGGAAGATTAGCTTGAAATTGGATAGATCTTGCCATTTCCAGTAAGTGTTTGTGTTTTCTTTCCACCCTAACATTTTGTTGAGGGGTGTAAGGACAAGATTTTTGGTGAATAATGCCCTTACTGGATAGAAATTCTGAGAAATGGTGATTTGTGAATTCTGTGCCATTGTCAGTTCTAATGATTTTTATGGAAGTGTTAAACTGATTGTGGACATATGAATAGAAGGATTTGAATGTAGAAAACACATGGTGTTTACCAGGAAGTAAATAAATCCATGTAGCTCTAGAATGATCATCCACAATTGTCAAGAAATATTTGCATTTATTGATTGTGGGGTGATTATAAGTCCCCCATACATCAAGATGAACCAAATCAAAATTATTTGTAGCATAGGAAGTGCTTACAGGGAATGGTAAAGATTGTTGCTTAGCTAATGGACATACAGAACAAATGTGATCAGAATTACAGGAAAGATTACAAGGAAAATCCATTATTTTCTTAAGGACTGGAAGAGGAGAGTGTCCCATCCTTGCATGCCATAATTGTGCAGTGCTGGAGTGAGAGGAAGTAGTGCTTTGACATTGAGCAGAGGCATGAAAAGTAGAAGAAAGTGATTGTGGAATGATATAGAGACCATTACAAAGGATGCCATGGGCAATCTGCTTGTTATGGTCCTGGAAAGAACAAGAGTTGTGAGTAAATGTGATAGATGAATATGTGGAATGAAGTAATTTGCTGACAGATATTAGATTAAATGTGAAGGTTGGTACATAAAGCACATCATGTAGTATTAGTTTATCAGTCAATTGATAAGATCCTACAGTATACACTTTAGTGATTGTACCATTAGGAAGGGAAATGAGAATTGGTTTGGATAGTTTAACAATGTTGTACATGTGATCAATTGTTTTGCAAATATGATCTGTAGCACCACTGTCAATAATCCAGATGGTATTGGATTTGGAAGTACAAGATGCAATAAAGTGTGTTTTGGTATGAGTAGAAGCTATGAAAGGATAGATACCTGCTGCAGGTGTATTTGGATTTGAGGAATAAGGTGTAGAGGATTCAGGATTGTCTCTGTGTTGCATCATGAGCATCATTTGATTGAGTTGATTTTGAAGTTGATCCATCTTAGCATATACAAAAGGATCTAAAGGATCATTTGTGCCTCCAGGAGTAGAGGTTGATGCATTGGGAGAGGGAGTGAATCCTGGAGGGTGTTCTTCATGTCCTGTTACCATGTGAATGGACTTGCCTTTAGGATTATATGAGTTTCTTGCTGAAGGTGGTTGGTATTTGTTGTGTAGTGGATGACCAACAGGAAAACCAACCAGCTTGTAGCACTCATCCTTGCAGTGACCATCCTTATGACAGTAGGTGCATGTAAGGTTTCTCTTAAAGTTGTTTTGTGGCTTCTTTTCAGAGAAATGATAGGGAGTGGAATGTTTAGGATTGTAAGGCTTGGATGTGTTGAGTATGACAGGAACAGTTGGAGGAGTTGAGAGGCTTTCCCTCTGTTTCTCCTCTTGCCTTAACATACTGTAGGCCTTGGCTAGTGAAATCACTCGATTGTGTTTGAATTGGAGTATTAATTGAGTAATTTGGATGAATTTGATTTCAGAGTAGCGCGGAAGAAGAATGAGAGGAAGAATTTGATAAGATTTGAATCAATTTGAGCTTTCAATCAAGCTCTGATACCATATAAAGAAATGGCATATGATGTAATTGATGAATTCAAGCTAAAACCTCCATTGTTATTAGTCTTACAAAGCTTGATTACAATAATGGAAAGGGGAAAGTATTTATACAGCAAAATAACGTTCTAACTAACTTCTAACAACTTCCATAGTTAGGTCCTAAAGTATTGAGTATTTACAAAATAGTCCTTTCAGACTTTTCCACAATTGACCATGCATTGACTCAATATGATTTGTGTTTTATGTTGACTTCTTTTGAATATGTTGTGAGCCTGATGTAAGGTGTTTGATGTAGTATCTTCTTTAACTCTCAACGGGGAGGCCATGGGGCGCCAAAGCTCCTTGGCGACGGTGCAATGATGTTTGAGCCGAGTTATGTTTTTTTTCTTTTTTCTTTTAACTAATTTATAAAAAATAAAATTGGGTCGATCTATCTCGCGTTATGATTAGAGTATTTTAAGTGTCATGTGATGTTTAATATCATGTTGACGTATCATTACACTAAGTGTTTTTATTGTCATGGTTTGAAGTGCTCTAACGGGATTAATATTTTTGTTCACAAAGATTACTTGATTATCTAATTCTACCAAATCCATAAACAGATTTTGGATTCACATTTTAAGAAGTCGGTTTGAGTTTATAGGGCTTTTTGATTTATCATGGTATCAAAGTTCATAATCCTTCTTATTCTTTTTCGGTAGTGATTTGTTTTTCGTTAGTTTGTCTTGATTTTTTCACTAATGTATTAATAGCCTAACACGTATCGCCCAACTCCACTTGTTGGACGATGAGGGATTACTTGGGTCTTTTATTTATAAGAAATAGCTATTTGTAATCGGTTATATCTCTTTGAAATGAATGTTTAAAGAACGTTTTATATATACGTTGAGTGACTCAGTGATTTGAAATATGATTATGAAATAAGCTTGTGAAAGCTAACTACTAACTTTATAACTTTAAACAGTTCAATCTATTTTGTTGAAAAAGAAATGGTTATTTGACACTCACATTGCCGTAGAAATAAAGAAAAATTTATAAACTAATCATTTAATTGTGTACTCATACATTTACTCTTTCACTCGGCACACACATGTGTGGATACTCGGATACTCAATAGTTTCGAACATTCATGTAGTTAACGTCAGAAATTTTAAATGCACAAGTCTCTTATAAGATGGGATTGAATGGGTTTACAAAATAGGTTGAAATTAGATATCTTATCGGATCTAGATAATATCCTTATATTATTTGTTTATGGGTTAATGCCTAATTAGCATATGTGTCGCATGTATAGTAAGAGCCCATGAAAAGTAATTGTAAGTTTAGCCTTTGATGAGGTGAAAATTGGGTAGGAGTCCAGAATATAATGCTTTGGTGTAAAATGACATATTGATATGTCTCCTTTTTCACTTATTTATTTGTCTACCAATCATTAATGAATATTTTTATTATAAAAGGAAACATCAAGTCAAATTAAATAATAATAATAATAATAATAATAATAATAGTGGTAGGTATAACCGTTTGAAAAATTATCCGGCTTACTCTAAATGAGAGATTATTAATAAACAACGTTAATTTTTTAAACACCGAATGGACTAGGATTAAATTAAAATTCAATTTCAAATACTTTTTTAAAATTAGTTTATCTCGGAAACTGTTAATCGTTAGACAAAATAAATTATACTGTTGCGACCGTCGTGTTCTCTTTTTTAAGTAGAACAGTGGACATATATACTTTCGACAACTTTTATTTTTTCGATTTTCGAGTGAGTATTGAAATTGTAATGTTAATATCACATATGATTTTAACATAAATGTGTAAACTTCAAAAACGAAAAATGTTATATAATGTACTAGATTATTGTCCCGCGATAGCGCGGATAAAGATAAAAATTGAATCGTAAATTTTATTTTTATGTAGATATTAAGTTATTATGAGAACACAATTTTACACGTATAATAACATATATTTCTTTACGTTTACACATGTTTATAGTTATGATAACATATACACCTTTTCGTTTATACACATGTTTTGATACTTTCTATTAGGAGATTTTAGAATAACAATAAGGTAAATCATAGTTTAAATTGAGCGATTTATAACTAAATTAGAATTATGTTTTTTTTTATTTAAGTGTAGATGGAATGAAATAGAAAATGTAATTATGTATTGTCAGAGGGTGTAAAGTGAAAATAATCTTTGATGACATCATCAATCTGATCTAACGGCTTAAATCAAAAAAGTTAATTCATCCAAAGGACATTATTTCGTCATGTGTCATTAAGACCCCTCTTTTATTATATATAATTTTATTTTCTTTTTATAATATATAAAAAAATTAAAAATATTGGGTAAATGGGACAAGAAAAAAAAAACAGAAGATTTTTTTATATAATATGTTTTTCGTTTATATGCAAAACACCCGTAAAACAATAAAATAATTTTAGTTTCTTTTTATACTAAAAATGTGTATGTGTTTGAAGAAAAAATATGTTTTGTATTTTTTTAGAATTAATTTAAAATACAAGTGTTAGATTATTAAAGTAGAAAGATTAACTACTTTTATTTAATTATTACTATTTAAAATAAGGATTAAATTATTTAAAGTAAAAAGGTTAAAATGAAATTATTAATGATGACATCATCAAAATGATCTAATGGTTCAAATTAAAGTTGGATTTTCATCTAATGGTTAATACTTTGCCAAGTGTTATTTTAGGCCTCTGTTTTATTATATATTAAGATAACTTATCTAAACTTAGAAAAAAAAAATCAAATTTTGACAACTTTTGTTTTTTCATTTTTGGACAAATCTTTAAACTCGTAAGATTATATCACATGTGATTTTAATATAATATATGGATTTGAAGACCTAAAATCGTTATATGATATATATAATTCAATTAAACCCATAAAAAATTCAACAAAATCACATGTGTTGGTACTAAAATCACATGTGATAGTACTAAAATCACATGTGATAGTACTAAAATCACTTGTGCTATTAACGTAAATCAAATGTGATATTAATGTAAATCATATATGATATTAGTATACGTAGAATTTTAAAACAAATAAGCCAATAACACACATGATTTTAACTTTAAATGTGAAATTCAAAACACAACAATATTATATGATTTATAATCTATATAGACCCGGGGAAAAAAATTGAATTTTGACAACTTTTTTTTTTCTTTTTTTTGGTTAAACGTTGATATTCGTAAGATAAAATCACATGTGATATGAACACTAAATTTGAATTTCAAAACCTAAATATGTTATATGATGTATATTCAACATAATCGAAAAGAAAAACACAAAAATCATAAGTCAAACTACTAAAATCACATGTGATAAAACTGTGATTTTATAATATAAATTTTCCAAAACCCGTAAAGAAACTCGAAAAAAAATTTCGTCAAAAGTATATCCAGTTGTGCTTTATAGAAAAAGCAAATAATGCTCGTTTTAATAGGGTAATTTATTCGTTTAATACATCTACGGTTTTTGAAATAATTAACTTTTAAACAAAAATAAAATAAAATGAGTTTTTAAAATAGAGAGTTATGATTGGTCTCAAGATCTTAAGATTTTTAATAGTCTTAAATGATCTTACTCTGTTTATAAATATTTAATTGATAGAATATAGTTGATTTTAAATATAAATCACATAAATATTTAGGACTTTCGGATTTTTGGGTATAATTTTCTAAAAGATACTCACTTTATCCTTAAGATTTTATCCTTTTTAAGTTATAAATATTTACAAAACGAAAATTATATACCATCAAAATTTTTGTATTAATTTTCTTAATTAGTCATCCATTATCATATAATTTTTTCGACCACTTTTGAAAAAAAGAACCGTGTAAGTGTGTTTTTATTTGTGAAGATTTTGATTTTGAAAAGCTATAATATATTTACTACTTTATATCAATGTATTCTTCTATGAATACAAATGTAGTGAAAAGATAACAAACATCATTAATTTTCAAAGGATTAAAAGACACAATTTCTACTATCTATTTATTTTCATTTCAATAGTTATATTAGATGTGATGTTAACATAAATATAGATTTGAAGACCTAAAATTGTTATATGACATATAATTAAAAAAGTATAAGAAATTCAACCAAATCACACGTGCTAGTACTAAAATCACATTTGATATTAACGTAAATGATATGTGATATTATAATATACGTAGAATTTTAAAACAAATAAGTCAATGACACACATGATTTAAATTTTAAATGTGAATTTAAAAAGAGAACAATGTTATATGAGGTATAATCTATATATACCCGGGAAAAAAATCGAATTTTGACAAGTTTTTTTCTTCGTTTTTGATCAAATGTTGATATTCGTAATGTAAAAATTACATGTGATATGAACACTAAATGTGAATTTTAAAACCAAAATATATTATATGATATATATTTAATTAAAATAAAAAAGAAGACACAAAAAACATAAGTCAAACTAATAATATCACATATGATAAAACTGTGATTTTATTATATAAATTTTTTAAAACTCGTCAAAAAGCCCAGAAAAAAATTTGTCAAAATTATATCAAGTGGATGCTCTATAGAAAGAGGAAATAATGTTCGTTTTAATGATGTATTTTATTTGTTTAATACATTTATGGTTTTTGTGATAATTAACCTTTAAATAAAAATAAATTAAAGAAGATTTTTAAAATGAAGTGTTGTGATTGGTTCATTTGTTTTCTAATTTTATAATAGTATTAAATAATCTCAAGATAATTAACCTTTAAATAAAAGTAAATTAAAGTGGATTTTTAAAATAAAATGTTGTGATTGGTTCATATATTTTCTAATTTTATAATGGTATTAAATAATCTTAAGAAAAAGAAAAAAATAAAGGAAAACTCAATATATAAACTTATAAATATTTTGAAATCTGAAAAGAAAAAAAAGGTCATTAAAAATATATCAAATGAAGTTATGTTTAAAATGAATTTTCTTTAAATAGTTATAGAAAAATATATATCAAAAATAGGTTTTGATAAAGTCTACTAGGCCGATATCCATAAAACTTTGATAGAGTCAATGGTTTATGGATTTTTTTTTATATATTTTACTTATTTTATTTATTTGGTATTTTAGTATTTATCATAATTTATGAATTTTCATTCTACGAAAACATATCTCAATTATCAAAAGTGATTCTTATTATAAATATATTAATTGGCCTAAAAAAATTTTTCGAAAAAAAAGAGAAAAAAAATATTAAAAAATTCCATAAGCTTATCTTATAATACTAGTAGTAATTTATGTGATTCTGTTTGAGTATAAAAGGACACGTGTATTGGTAAGGGATTATGACTTATGAGGTAGTCACGCCAAACAAACAAATAAAAAAACAAACGCAATAAACTTGTTTCACCCACCCACCTGTCGTACAATTCTTCATGTTTTTTGTCAACTAGATTACATGAACAACGAATCTGTCGACCACCAAAACCTCGGAGACGATGATGTTGTTGGTCGGAAAAACAAGAATCAGAATCAGAATCAAAATCAAAAGAAGGGAAGAAAAGCAAAGAAGAAAACGAAACTCATTTTATCAAGAATTAAAACAGCAAGGCAATACTTATCTTGTTGCTTGTGCGTGAAGCGATTGGAGTATTCTTCATGTACAGAATCGTCTCCCACAAGCGACCCGAATTCGAGCGATTTTACTTTTGATTCTTTGAGAGGTTTGATTCAGAATAATGATTTCTTTTTGAGTGAATGTAATACACATTTAGACGACAATCTCATCTACTCGTAAATAATTTATTTATTTATATCAAATTTTGCTCTTTTGTGATTTATGTTTATTTTATTTTTATGAACGGCAATGTTAGTGATTCGGGGTTAGTGAAATCCAACTGGGCGGCATGTGACCTACGAAGATATATCTAAGGACAATCTCCCGGATTGAATGAGTTATTAGTTTAGGTAGAATTCTTGTGATAAATAGCTATAATGTTTTTGATAATAACAATCATATGAGTAGTATTTTGGAAATCTCAAATTTATTATAAATATGCAACCAAGTTATGTATATTTTTATATTTTAAAATCGACTTACAAAACTGTTGTTATTAAAATTCTAATATAATTATTTAAGGACAACTTTTTAAATAGTTAAATTATGATAGAATGTTGATATCTTTTAACTAGTTATGGTTATCAAAATATTATTACGAAAAACTACTTTATTTTTTACTTTTATTTATAAATAATTATTTAAATCAGTTTATCACCATTTAAAATATTTAAAATAAAAACAGAATGGTTGTATGTTTTTTATTACAAATTAATATAGTCTTTTAACATTGTTTATATAACAATTTCAAAGTTTGATCTTATATACTATAGATTTCGTTTTCAAGATCTATCCATTCTATGAATTGTTCCTTTTGGTTTCGTGTTTGTCTCATATAATGATTGAATACATTCTGTTTATTAGTTTGTACAGGATCAGTTAACGAAAACACCCGAACCAAGAGCTGATGCAGGTTACACAATAAAAGTGCCTGATGATCTGATATCCGAATTCAAAATGTTTTAACATTTTGCGAGTTTTTTCAGGTTTTATTCATTCTTTTATTGCATTTGATAGTCTCGAGTGAATTACCATGTTTTTGTATAACGAGAAAGAAACACACTTTACTATTATAGCGTAAAATATACAACAATACCCACATTTCGTGTAACAATCTGATTATATCGATCCTGTGTCTTTTATTGATATCTTCTCCTTCCTTGTCTATTACCATGTGCTTTGTGAAACCCGTGAACAAACTAAACGTAAATGACTCTCTTAAGACTTTTAGTGGGCTTAATGCCTTATTGTAAACTAGTATAAGAACATATACAACGTGTGCTTTTAAGTGCTTTCGAGGTTCAACATTCGCTTGTATTCTTTAGAGAGCATCATCTTTGGTGTGGGTACGGTTGAAGGTGTGAACACTGTCGGGATTTCATCATTGCTTTCAAAATTTGTTGAACGGCCTCTAATCATATCTGCATCTCCATTGTTCTTCATCACAATAATGTTGCACGGTACTTTCTTTGCGACGTATTGTATATGCTTCTTGTTATGATGTCTGTAAGTCATTTTTACAGTCATTAGTATTTTACAGTTCGCACATAGAAATGATTAAACAATGAATTTATGTACCTGTCAAAAACGACCCATGTTGCATAGGCAGCTTTTTCAAGAACGAGTAATCGTTTTGGGAACCCCTGTCCACTTTCTATCTGTGGCGCAACCTGAGTATAATATTTAGAGTGACAATAAGATTATAATCTAGCTAATATACGGTCAGTTTAGTCACAGTAAAATGCTCTGGCAACCCTATATACGGAAACAGTATATAACTGTAACTTTACGTTATATTTTACACATAGATCAACTAGTTTTTGAGCCTTTTGACTCCTTGCATCATTCTTCCATTCAACGGTGTCTTTCATACTCAGTAGTTCTTCCATCTTCATTGACCAAATATCTGTCTCGGTCTTGCAAGAAACTGAAATCGGGAAGAAGAAAAAATTGTTACAGAACCTTATTAGACTAGCTGTAATTGTTATAATCAGTTTTTAATGTTTAGATAAACAAATTGTGCTTATGAATATTATGATTATTTAGCTGCCAAATAATCAGATTTGATGGTTATCATGATATAAATTAAGATATACTTACGAACAAAATTTAGCCATGGTTTGACACCCAAAAGAGAAATAGTGCAACAAGTATCAAGAGCGATATTCTTAAGCACCCACTCAAGTGTTTCCACGGTAAACTCCTTCATCGCATCCATTACTATAACCACATGTTTCCGCTCAAATGATTCATTTGACTCTCTTGGACCCAAATCACTCCCTAAACATCTCCGGATGTGGTTTGAAGGCTGCTGCACTTGGTGATTGTTGCTGTGGTGGCAGCGACGGCGGTGTATGTGGTTTTGCCATCGCGCTTTTATTGCTGCAATCATATTTCTCATTTTGAATAGGGAGAAAGTAAAAGAATTTACGTTGAGGGTTTAGAAGTATTATATAGTGGATGGTTTCGGTTTTACTGGAAATGTTAAAAACAAACGAAAACAGAAACTTTGACACGAGCAAGAAAGTGTAGCTTAGTAATAATAAAAATATTAACCTAGATCTTGGGGTTCAAACTAAGTAACTTATAATTATGCATATGTACAATATTTGGGTTGTATTTTCAAGGTTGAGGGAATCAAACTAAGTAACTTATAATCATGCCATACAGTTAGTCATTTTTGGTGCGGCTGTGTGACCGTGCTATGAACATTTGAGATTTACCATGTTTTATCGAAAATCACAGACTTTAACTCATTTCGTGACTTTGCTATCTTCTTTATGACCTATAGTACAAAAATGACCCATTCATATAGACCGAGTGTTTAACTTAACTATTTTACTAATCTGACCTGACCAGTTTGACCTATTTATTTTTGCTACCTCCTGTCTATAACAGCTAACTGGATGCATTCGTAGTTTATTAGAAACATTGAGAGAGCGTCTATATTTATGCCGAGAATTGTGGAATGTTTGTGACACTGGTACCGTATAAAGACCCTTGCAAATAACAAGAGTTTAGGACATTATATTGATGCATAGTTTATTGGAATCATTAAAATGGCATCTACATATATGCTCGAAACTTGGGAGCATTACGCCTTTGAACAGTTCAAATGGGACATAAATGTGATGTTGATGAATGAGGTACAAGTCTTTTAACAGCATTGATTTTTTGGACCAAAAAAGGGCGGATTTAATCCCTTTTTTCGTTTAAAAATCATCCCATATCAAAGGGCTTCTAATAATTCAAGTTTGGAACGAAAGTGTTCAATTGGAAAGTAAGTGTTAATTTATCATTTGAGCTAATCCCGACCCGCCCATCTTGCCACAGATAGTAAAAATGTAATACTTAAAAGATTAGATACATGGTAATAAACACTTTAAATTCTTTAGTGTTGATAGGTCAACTTGCCATGAACCGTCATATGTCATGTTCGACTAACTCTATTGACACCTAAGTCTTCATATTATGCAGTCTTCATTATATTTCACCTATTCGTCTTTAAAGTCGTAATCAGTTCAGCTTACTAGACATTCTGTATCATTTTAATAAATTAAAAGCAAAAACAATAGGGTTGAATCAATAGAACAAAGTTTGAGATAAATTCTCGGTCCAATTTTAGATTGAACTGGACAAATTGGAGTTATATACAAGCAGAGACTATCAAATTGCTGAACTTATAGTTCGAGATTTTAGAACATTGTTCAAAATCTTTATAATATGCAAATGCCATAAACAATTTAAAATATGATGATAGTCTTAAAGATGTAATACATAGCCTGTTTCTGGAGAATTTAACCTTACACATTCACCTCGTTTTTGCATATAGTTGCATAAATGTCCCGACACTTTGTAGCTCTCTAAATCTTAAAGTGAAAAAAACGATAGACACACACATAGGTCACAGTATTAAAAGAATTTCCGTCTACAAAATACGAAAGAAGGCAAGATAGAACTTTTCACCCTTTACATATATTAAGATCTTTATCAGGGTATATCTGTAATTAACAACTTTCTCACAGGATCCGGTCTTGAAAATCGTTCATGAAAGTGGACGCTATCGAGCTCAGCTTCTTTCCTGTTTCTCCAGCTATGTTCTTTAGTGATGACATGTCCTGTTGAGCCTGAAATCGGAAAAAAAAAAAAAAAAAAAAAACAAGAAAAAAAAACAAATTTTTGGATCAATCTCAGTTATTTTTGGGAAAAAAAAACAAATTTGTAGCCAGGACCCCAAAGTGGCCCCATTTTCAACAATTACAACCCGGGACCATTTGGACCTTTTTCTAGATGATCTTTGCTTCTTGAAATAATTTCTATTTACGGTAATTTGTAAGTTCTATAGATTATTTTGATTTTTTTACGCTCTTTAATATTTAATGAATATGAGAAGAGCTGAATCTAATTTTTAACAGTCAATTAATACCTGGAAGGACAGCCGGTTGATAAGATCACTGGCACTGAGATCGAGGTTAGAACTATCCGAATCGTCACCAAATAGATCAGCACTTGAGATGGCCGCTGAACCCTGGAGAGAAAAATTACAGTGTCTCAGGATTTGGCTACGGCATACAGTGATTTAACACTACTTGGCTCCAATCTATATACCCGATAAGTTTGTATTATACGTTTAAAAGGAGAGATGTAAATGATATTAAACTTAAGATAAGGAAAAAAAAATGCACACAAGAGATTCCAAGTGATCAAGGAAGAACAACATACCTGAAACTTTTGCAGAGAGACTTGAGCATCATTGTCAGCTCTGCTCGGGTCCCCAAAATATTGTGCCGAAGAAATAGACTTCGCATTAGAGAATTTCTTCCTTGCTTCATCACTTTCCTGTACCTGATAAATTTCAAGATTTGAGTCATCGTATAGTTTTTTCTTAGTAGAGTTACATAATTCGACGCTACGAAAGTGGGAATCAAGCCCACAATAGCTAAATTTTTTGCTTACCTGGACTTTTGATGAAGTAGTTTTTTTCGAGAAACCACTTTCCATTCCATAATCTGCAAAGAAACTGGATGACTTAGGAGGTGCGACGTGACTAAGTGTATTCACACCTCCAGGACCTGTCTCCACAGTTTGGGAACTATCTACGTACTCGAAACGAGAGGTGTGAGGTGTTGCACTTGCAGCAGCTGAGGATGAGGATGAGACGCCAGTTGTTGAGGTGGACACTTGTACAACTGGTTCTTCAGGCTTCTGATCATACAGGCTTTCACTTGTCTGTATAAAATCAATAAAGCATAAATAATAGATTTATACAGATCATAAAGATGAAAAAATAAAATCAACTAAACTGAATACGATACCTTGGTGCTAAGCTTTCTTGCACCAAGCCCCCCAGTTTTTGTTGCCGGCTTTTTTGAACCAATAGGCTTCTTGACGGTAGCTGTACGAATTGTTGAAGCAGCTTTCACTGGAGCAGAGCCATTGGTGTCGGGTTTTGATGAAGAGCTTTCTTTTGGGGTTTCAGCGACCTTGAAATCATTAAAAGTATCAGCTGGTTTAGCAGCAACAGGCGATGGGGGCAAGTTAGCAGCAGCATCTTCGGCAGAACTTTTGGCAACTTCTTTTGATAGTAACTGTTTGTATAACTCCGCAGCTCTTGAGGTGTATTTAGCCTCAATTTTGCCTCCATCAGTCCACCCGTGCTGCTTGAAGAATACCTGAGCACGATTGTTGCCCCCAAAGCTCATCATCTTTAACTGATCCGGTGTCCATGAATCTAAATTGGTTGACCTACAAAAAGTTAACAGCTTGATGGGTATACAGTAAATTTAGGATACCTGTTAAAAATGGTATTGAAATTGCTGGTTAACATGAAAAGTGTGTAAACAAACTACAATATGCCTACTTCTTGGCCTAATAATAGAACCTGCCCACCCTCAGAAGTTATAATCATATGAGCCCGCGTTCTAGAGACCTAGCTTAGAGACAATTTATAAGTAAAAAGATAAACTCACTCTGACCCTGCATTTTAATAAGATGGTGCTTTGAATGGGACGGAACAAACTGCTTTAAACAGAGTTGGAACTTTATGAAGTGATGACATGCACTTAAGCTCTCTTACGTTTATTACCTTGACTTAAATGCTGGAAATCTTCTAACGCATAGTGGGAAATACTATAATGTATAGCCCAATCCAAACAATATGGAACTACATAAATCAGGTTTTTAGTCCTGATTCAACCTACTGCTCCAAAACACAAACATAAATTATTCTATTCCGCATTTCCGCCTTTCTATAGGATATCAATGTATCATAGACTTATGCTTTTAAAATCCTAAAACTTCATATTTTTAAACCTCCAAATAAGTAATAATTCAAAAGGCATATTCCCTTCATTCCAATAAGTTTCTTGAATTACAAATTAATACCACCTTTTCCCTATTCATTGCTCCGCTAGTAAGTTTCAATTTTTTGTTAAATACCAAAAAACCATTATCATTTATCCAGCTTTAAAAGCCATATCAGCATAAACCATTATAAAATGTAAAGAGTATTAACGGATCAATCCTTATTAGCTAAAGGATCACATCTCTGTAGCACCTAGTTCTCGACCCAATTTCCCACTAAACACCGATGATTCAAACAATGTAAACTTCACTAGCATTTCATATAGTACGATTTGCTACATTAGTATATACATATTAGAATGTAACATTTTCGCAAACCTAAGTAAATCGTCACAACAATAACTCATAGCTTAAAAACACAGTAAAGTCATATATTTTCACACATTGAAGTTAACCCTAAACCGAATCGAAAACCTAATCGATAACACGACATACCTAACGAAACTGATGTGAACACCAAGGCTACGATGAGTAGCAGAGCAATCAATACAAAGAAAAATCCCATACGTCACCGACGCCCAAGTTGGATTCCGAGCGTTACAATCAAAACACATCTGAATCATTCAGATCAATATTAACACAATCAATAATAATCAGATCTGATTCAAAATTAATCAAATAATACCTTATTCTCTGATTTGGCTTTGAGCTTTCTGAAAACAGCGGTTTTGTCGGTGAATGCATCGGAAGCCATTATTGATTTTGTAATTGTTTTCCCCTGAATCTCAGATTTCGGATTTCTCAGGGGAATAACAATTTTTAATTTTTTTTTTTAAGAAATAATATGCTTAATGAAATTTATATATATATAGATATATATGTATATATGTATATGTATATATGTATATGTATGTATGAATTAATCGGTGAATATATGTGTTGTTTTGTTACGTTTTATAATGTGGAGAGTGTGGTGGAATGACGGAAATGACCTTGGATTGGTATTGTGTTGTTTTCTTTGGTAGTTAAAGTTTGAGTGTTTTTACAACCTACTTTTGTAATTTACTACTACACCGACTAAATAATATTAACAATGTTGGATCTATGTTATCTTAACTTTTGACCTTTTTTTATATAGAGAAAGCATTGGATTTTGGTTAGGAGGATTTGGGTTGATTTAGAATTAAATATGGGATAGTTTAAAGTCTCTAAATGAAAGTGAAAAATTGTTGGAACATTTATATGTCATGGTTTAATATGGTTGAAGTAAATAGGGTTTAAACCCTTCTCTAGGATCTCGAGGTTTTCGTTAATGTTTTAAATAATAGTTAAATATGATAAGTGCGAGGTAAAAATGTTTTGATTGACTAATTTTGATTGGAGAGTTTTCGTTTGTGTTTCCAATGAGGATAACAATCATAATTCGATCTGATCTATTTGAGATTGACATGAATGATAAATGGATGGACAGTAGATATGAATATTGATGTTTCTATAAATTTTGATGGATCGAATGTTAATGACAGTTTTTTATTTACAGACAATTAGAATGAATTCTAAATTATAACTTTTAATATGGCTAATAAATTAATTACTATAAGCATAGTTTTTGTGTAATACATTTTAATTACACTATATAGTTTAAATATGAGTTAACTTTTTATAATTGTTTCCACCAAAAAAAGTCATCAATGTAGAACCAAACATCAAATTATGATAATAAGGTTTATTTATCGTAATTGATTGTTGTATCGTACTTATTTACGTTATAAACAATTGATGTGTATTTTATAATATAAAATTATTTTAAGTTTAGAAAAGGATTTTTACCAACGTATATCAACACACAAAACAGGCAGTGTACCTGATCGTACTCAAATATAGAATCAGTAAGTCCGGATCGAACTCAGGGAACGTGTATTTATATCCGTTATCTCAAATTATATAATTAAACTAATTAAAGCAAGTAAATATGGGGGGCGTTTTAGTTCTGTGAGAACATATTTCAGAAAACAAATAATTAAAGTAAAATAACAATTTAATTAACTAAGTGAATTTATGGATGAAAAACTGGTTTAAAAAGTCTTATAGATGTAATCAATATTTAGAAAGCAACGATTACTTGGAATTACGTTTCACCTGGATTATGATTAACAAGAATACGTTTGATTGATTTAACTGTGATTCCTATGATAACTAGATTTCCCGCTAGAGTTATCTAATCTTACAATTTTAGAGAAAGATCATACGAATGATTGTACATCAAGAGCTATCTTAGATTATCCACTTTAAATTGTGCTTTAATGTCACTATTGTTTACAATTTAATCTGTCGACTACGAATTAACAAAAGTCTCAATTATTCAATCCTGATATAACTGTCATGTTCATTCAATTCATTAAATCACTAATATCTTAACCTATCTCAATTAAGTCTCAAGCTACAATTATCTAATAAATCATATAATTGTAAATAACTGATAAATTTATAAGAACGTTAGTTATGTTATAGATCTATCAATCACGCTAAGTAGTAGATTTAATAACTTTGAATAAACATGGATCTCGATTAAACGTAAACAATAATGGAAAAATCAATTAGTTCAAACGTAAACTTGATTAAAACATAAATCCAGGTTCAACAATCCAAGCAATCGCTTAATGAGTTTAGCTCATGTTGGATTGTAAACAATTAACAAATAAGGTCTTAAAACAAAACATTGTATCAAGATAATAATGCGTAAAAGTTCAAACCAAACAATTGCTAGCTTCAAAGATGATTAACGGTGATTAACCAAAGCTTCCTAGTGTTTAACGGCTTCTAGGACTCTCCTTGCAGTTTTCCAGGATGGATGCAGGTTGAAAATAATGAATAATGTGTTTTAAATCCGAACCCTAGAAGCCCTTTATATAGATTCTGGAAACGTCATTTTAGCCGTCGGCTGGCTGAATTCAGCCGGCGGCTGGAACACGCGGGCTAAAAAGTTGCTTCCGCGGCACGTTTTGAATAATTTGTGAAAACTTTAATTCAGCCGCCGGCTGTTTTGACTCAGCGGCCGGCTGTTTTGACTAAGCCGCCGGCTGTTTCTCCAATTTCACATTTCTTGCTCGTTTGTCTCCGTTTCAAGCCGGTTTCAGCTCCTTTTCGCTCCATGATCCAAATATAACTCTAATCTGCAATTCTCACTAAAAATATACCAAATCATAATAAAAGTTGCAGAAAATGAGCTTAAATACGATAAATGTGGCTACAAAATATAGATTATTTCAGGCACATCAACAATATCTTTTGATTTTATTTTGAGGTTGATATTTTTTCGATGAGATTTTCTCTTGACATCCAATGGAGTGGACAAAAAAAATTAAAATGGATATGGATATGGATCATGGCAAATACAATGAAAATAATTTTGAATACGTCTCCAACCGATGGAATCCGATCAATTGTCATTCCTAATATTTGATGAGGAAGTTATATACGTACATGAATGATTTAATACTTTGTCCACTACCTAACTAGTTCGACAAGTAACATTTTCAATTTGTCTATAATTTAACTTTTATCAGATTGTGACTTGTGTAATTAGTGACTATATTGTTTACTTCGTGTGTTAACTAGTGAAAATATTATAATTATAGTTAGTATGTTTCACGATTGTATGACTAATAACTCATTCAAACTTGTTATGAACCTGTTATCGACTAAGAATGTGATTGAATTGTTGAATAAGTGATTGGTTAATAAAATAAGAGATAAGTAGTGAAAATCCAATTGTCATATTTTGTATTGACTAGACATTGCTTAGACTTGTATAATTTTAACATGTATATCATCTCTTTTCAAATATATGTCATACACATAAGTCTCTATGTATGATGTGACACTACCCTTTAATAAGTTTTAATCGGCACTATACATGCAATAGCAACTTTTTTAAAACTTAGTTATTTAGCCTCAAGTAATTAGAATATATTTTTTGATACATTTTTAAACAATTATCTGGAAAAAAATAGTAACATGTTATAAACAAAAGGCATTGTTTTAACGTTCGCTTTATGTCGTCACATACATGAACCGTCATAAAAGGTGAACCAATAACACCAACTTTTATCGATTATGGTATGTTTACGTTTCAAATCCTTTTTGTGGTTTGCGAACAATTCATTTTCTTTTTTTTCTCATAATAATCATTTATGTAGAAAATTACGATCAATAGAAATCGAAATGATCAAAATAGTATTTGACGTATTATATAATAGATCGAATAGTGTTAAAATGAAAACCTAAAAACTCTATTAAATGAGGGTAAAGTATACGGTTGGGACCTCAAAATCCAACATTACCTATTTTTATTATAGCTTATTTAAAGATCGATATAGTAATTTCAATATAACATGGCATGTTTTCAAATTTTGTTTTGTATGTTTAACAACTTTATTACGTAGAGCATTTCTTTCATTTGGATTAAATAGATCATCTTACATACCGTGTTTCATTCAATAAGCTATTTAATAGCTTAGTGAATAAAATCGCGGATTAAGAAACATGTAATTTGTTTTGGGCTTCAAGCTTGATAAGATAATTGGTTATCCCTCAAATCTACCTCAAGTATGAGACGATCAGCCGTTTTACAAATCAATTCCTAAACTATTTGATCCTTTTCCAAGATACATGGTATTTTTCTACAATTATTTATTCAAGCAGTATCGAGTACTCGTTTTAGATCTTCCATGCTCCAATCTATTCTCACCCCACGACTTCTTACTAGTCTTGGTTCATGAGCATTGTCTTTGGACTCCAACCTCCCCCTAGTACTCCAAACCTGATCTAAGCTCCTACCTTCGTTTAATTTCCTTGTAGGCATACGCGTACGCCTAGATTTGTATGATCCATAAGCCAGTTTCATATGTGACTTTTTAGAACATGACCCACAATGAGTCTGATATTGACTCACTCGTAACTCCACCAAATCTCTTTCTGAAAATGCATTTGAAACGCCTAGGCATCGCAGACAAACTAGGCTCATGACCGTTAGAAAAAGACTAGTCTTGTACGAGGATGGTAGAATCGGAAATTCACATACAAAGGTGAGATTAAGATTAGATGTGGTTTATTATGTACATCCGACCTTTTTATCGATAATGTTGATTATAACCTAAGTATATGATGATAATAGATATAAGGTAAGAGGAAGAAATAAGGATAGAGTCCTAGCCCTATACAAGTTTCACCAAGATGGTTAAAAAAGAAACACAATTTGTCTTTTTTATGTGGTGCAAGATTTAGAACCTTAAACTATGGAAACCCACACATTTTTTGTAGGCTCTAAACAATTTATACTTGTTATATTGACATGGTCAAAGTTTGTTTCATTTGATTTGTATCTCTTACTCCATTCATTTACTTATGACACATTTTATTAGATTAAAAACATATATTTATTAGTATATATATATATATATATAAGGTTTTTGAGATGAACACAAATAAAGTAAAATCACTTATACATTCATGATAATGTCTAGGACATGACACATGATATAAAATTTATATTAAACCACTAAAATAGTAACTCAAGGGTGAAGATAAAAGTAGAAAAACAGAATCAAAATTGAATAACTAAATTAAAACCGTAATAATCGAACTGAAGAAAAAAACTAAAACAAAACAAAAACCAACATTTCGGTTTTTGTTTTATGGAAAACCCAAAGTATTTAGTTTGGATTTGGTTGTATTTCAAAAACTGAACCGAACCATTTATAATACACCATTTTTCATAAACTTTTTATTTGTAATAATTATAATTATATCTATCTTTTAAGTCAAAATCATTATACTATGTAGCCAAATGTTTAAACTTAATGATTATATATTAATATGTGTAAAACTTTACTTGATTGTAAAAAAACCCGAATAAAATGTTGTTATTAAGTCAAACTAGTCAAAGCATAAAAAAATGAAAACCGAACCAAACGGTTCAAAACCTATTAAAAACCAAAATTTTCGTTTCGGTTTGAGATTTACATAAAACCGAACCAAACTAAATCATGCTTATCTAAATCCTATGAAAAACACGATCGACAGTCAGTGGAAGGTTTTCTGCAGATAAAATGGCTTCTCATGCTAACTCTTACAGGAGGTATGATAACATTTGAAGACGTGTTTTGAGTTAAAGATATTTAAATGTAATTTTAATTAATAAAAAAAGCAATACTTTTTCTCTTAATAATTTATCACTTATATTTGTACCAAATCCAATTTCAAACCAAACATACCTTGAACTATATAAAGATTTGAAATTGAATGTCTTTTACTTAGGTTTAAAGAATTTAAATATATCTTTTTAATAAATTAAACTGTATTTTACAATCATCAAATACATACATGAGTTTTTCTAAAATAAGCCCTATTTTATTTATTTATTTTAATTCTTTCGAAAATAAGAGAAAATTATAAATATATTCCTATGACATAACAATATTTCAAAAATAATTACTAAATTTGTAAAATATTTTCACATCACTATTTTTTGTCGCGAGAATTAAATGTGTTTCTCTTCATCCATATTTTGGCGCGATAATTAATGATTGACTTTAGGGGGTGTTTGTTTTGGCTTATGTAACGAGTTTATGAGATTATGTAAATTTTGATAAGCTCATAATCCCAATTTTTCCGGTTTATTAGTTTATCAACTTAAATAAAACATAAACTCAAGTTGATAAGCTTATAAGCCAAAAAAATTACGCAAAATTTATATAACTTAAATACCAAAACAAACACCCTACCTACTATTTGGACAATCAAATTAATTTCTGAGGCGGGAATTCACTACTTTTCAAAACCCCCAAAATTGAATCAAATTCTAATCTGATAAACAATGGAAAGAATCAACGTGGCAGTAAGAGCACGGCCTCTATCGCCTGAAGATGCTAAAACAAGTCCCTGGAGAATCTCCGGCAACTCCATTTTATTCTCAAACCCTTCCACTAAGTTTGATTTCGGTACCATTTCATCCTCGTTGTCTTCCGCGCATCGATTTCATTTATTACTTGCTTTTCGTTACATACGTCTCTACATTATGTTGTAAATTTGCAATTAACATTATTAATTCTGGATGTAATTGACTATAGCAAATAAATGAAGCTTGATTGAGTAGAATTCTGTTGAGTTAGACCTTAAGTAAGATGAGTTCGAGCTATCGAAGTAAGTTTAATCGGAGACTTATTAAGTTTTTCGAGCCCTAGATATGTGTATATACTTAATAGTAGTTACATTAAGATGGATATTCTATAGTTGAGTTTGAATCTTTCGCGAGATATGTCAAATCGAGTCCTTTCTCCTTTCAAGTTGTTGATGAAATTACTTTTAGTAGGAAAGGTTATCGGTTTGATATTAGAAATTCAAGATGCAATTGCAGCTTTTTGATTTGGTGAGACTAAGGAGTGAGTACTTAGTTTAATTTGTTTTATTTTGATGAAATGTAGATCGGATTTTTCCGGAGGATTGTAGGACCTTGGATGTGTACGAGTCAAGAACGAAAGCTCTTGTTTCAGCTGCGGTCGGTGGATTTAACGGTATGCTTTTTGTAATTAGTGCGGTTCCTTATCTATTATTCTTTTCAATGCATTATTTTTGCTAATCACCTATTAAAGATCTGATAATTATAAGTAATATCTTTTATATGCAAACTATGGTGATTGGAATTGACATTAACATCATCTAAATTGTAGAACTTGTCATAAACTTTAGTTAAGTACCAACCTTTTTCTCACGAGTTTTATATATGTATTGATTATTGAATATAAGGTCAAATAAAAAATGTTTAATATCCACAGTCAAATTGCATATGGTTTTTGGAGGGAGTAACAAACAGTTCTTTATGCTAAATTACCAATATGGATAACTAATGTCCCATATGTTAGTAAGGTTTCTTTTGGTTTTGAATCAAGGTTGACTGTTGGCTCGTATTTATATTTTTGTTTAGGAACCAAAAGATATAAATGCAATAAGTCTAGGTATCATTACCGTGCACATTTATCACTGTTCTATAATAGATCAATAGACTACAGTAATATATTCTGCAAATATGATCATTTTACATTTATACTATGAAAATAGAAGTCAAGTACAACGCCTTATTTTGAACTGTTTTTTTATTGATTATTATGGGACCTAATTTGAGAAAATAGCTTTTAAATTCCACGAGGACTTTTAAATTCTCTTACAAAACTGAATTTAGAAAAAATAGAAAATAATCAGCACTGTTTACTTATGTGATAAATGTATATATTAATAATAAAAATGTTATGTCATTTTAGGAACAGTTTTTGCATATGGGCAAACAAACAGTGGGAAAACGCATACTATGCGTGGTTCTAGTGTTGAACCTGGAGTTATCCCTCTAGCAGTACATGATCTTTTTAACATGATACAACAGGTATTTGACTTTTTTTTGGATCTCTTTATCCAGTATCAACTATTTGAAACTTAAACATTTCCTGTTACTTTTCTTTTTGTTTCCTAAAGGAAACTGAACGGGAGTTCCTTTTGAGGATGTCCTACATGGAGATCTACAATGAGGAAATCAATGATCTGTTGGCCCCAGAGCACCGAAAGCTGCAAATTCATGAAAGCATTGATGTACAACTTTAATGGTTTCCATATTAATTGATATATTTACTCTTTTTTAATTTATCGAGTTATATTTTCATATGTAGCGTGGTATATTTGTTGCGGGCTTAAAAGAAGAAATTGTTACTAGTCCAAAGCAAGTTCTAGAATTTATGGAGTTCGGTGAAGGTAATTCCTAATATAAATTCTCGGTTTCTATGTCTTTTAATTTTAGGCTGTCTCATAATTTTTATTCTGTTTAATATTTTTGAAGCTCATCGTCATATTGGGGAGACTAATATGAATATACACAGCAGCAGGTCTCATACCATTTTCCGCATGGTATGAGTTACTATGTTTCCTTTTTTTTATTCGAATTTGTTCATCACATAATATTTTGGTTGTATAGATTATTGAGAGCAGAGATAAAACTGAAGATGAATATCCAGAGAGTACTTGTGATGCCGTTCGTGTATCTGTTTTGGTACACAATTTACAACAATTGAATTTATCTCACTTATATTTTTTATTTTAATTCATTGCTGATTTATTTTCGTTTTTTTTATGTATATAAGAACTTGGTAGACCTTGCTGGTTCAGAACGAGCTGCGAAAACCGGTGCAGAAGGTGTTCGTTTAAAAGAGGGGTCCCATATCAACAAAAGTTTGATGACACTTGGAACTGTAATAAAAAAGCTAAGTGAAGGTGCTGAGAACCAAGGGTAGGTTAATATGTGATATAATAATCTTATAAATTCCCAACCATTTCTTATAGAATATATTTTATTTTCCAATCAGGAGTCATGTTCCTTATCGAGACAGTAAACTTACACGAATTTTACAACCCGCACTTGGTGGAAATGCAAATACAGCCATCATTTGCAACATTACCTTGGCACAGGTGAACTTTTAAATCTATGTATTTTTCCTTTCTTTGTATCTATTAGTTATTATTATCATATACATAGAATCATAACTTCATAACTAGTTCTAATTACATTTCTTTTTTAATGCAAGATTCATGCCGATGAGACTAAAAGCAGCCTTCAGTTTGCAAGTCGAGCTTTACGTGTGACTAACTGTGTTCATGTGAATGAGGTTTGATCTTAACATAAAATCTCATATTACTATTTTCTCCAAGTCCTTTTTTTTATAATTTTATTCACCAAAATTTCCATTTTTGCAGATTTTAACAGATGCGGCTTTGTTAAAACGTCAAAAGAAAGAAATTGAGGAGCTACGGGCAAAGTTGCAGGTTAGCCTTTCATGTATGAAGTAATGTTTATTAAGCATATGACTATAATCATTTTTTTTTTAATTGTTTTTCAGGGTTCTCATTCAAACAACTTAGGAGACGAAATTCTCAATTTGAGAAACACGTTGTTGCAGGTGGATAAAGCTTACTTAATGGTTTGCCATATGAATAGTATCTTATGTAAACATTATTCACTTTTATCTATATTATGTAGAGTGAATTAGAGAGGGAGAGAATAGCTTTGGAGCTAGAAGAGGAAAAGAAAGCTCAAGCTGAACGAGATAAAATGTTGATTCAGCAAGCGAAAAAGATCGAGAACCTGAGTTCTATGGTTTTATGCTCTAATAGAGATGAAGTTCGTGATCATCGCAAAAAGGTTTGAGTTTGAAGTTATATTTATTTCTTCCATATAATTATGTTTGTTTTTACTTATATTTTCATATATTGCTAAATTTTGCCCCAAAAGGAAAAGAGGCGTGACACATGGTGTCCAGGGAATCTATTAAAAAAGACGACGAAAGAGGTATTAAATTATTTAAACCCTTTTAGTCGTTTGTATGTAATGCATATATTCTAGTTTTTTGTATGCTAATACATGATGTATTGTCGATCAGTTACCTCCTTCTATACCAGGACAAGCTTCTTCAATGAAACCTGGTAGAGTTGATCGTGAAAGAGGACCACTTTTACCTTTTGATGATTTAGTAAACGACAACACCTCAAATGCATGCAAGCAGGATATATATTTTAATAGCTTAGGACCCACCGACTTTGTTCATCCAAATCCACGCTCATTGATTCACGTGACAAGCAGAAAAAAGCCACCAGCCAAGAAAAGGAGCTTACTTACGGTTGGTCAAACTTATTGTATTACACATATCTAGAGGTGGCAGTTTTAACCTATTATTACAGAAATGGGTTTTATTCCTTTGATCATGGGTCAAGTGTGCTAACTTAAGAAAATGGGTCAAAAGTTGCCATCTCTAAATTCACACATAACCTACAGAATTTTGGTAGTAAGACATCTAAATATTTTGCTGGCAGGAAAATGCTGAATTAGTAGAAATGCAGGCAGAATATGAGAACTTGCTTGTACAATTTGAAACTCAGGTGATTATATGTTCTTCTGCTTTTTTGAATGTTAATTTTTTATCGTTTCATCTTATATTGTTGCTGTTTTCATGTTAAAGAGAACAACTAGTGATATACAAATTGACTGTTTAACAAGAAGACTTGTTGAGGCTAACGACATACACAATACTGATGAAAAGACCATTCAGTTAAGCAAATGCGAAAGCTCGAATGAACTAGAGTCAGTTCTTATTATCAAGCAACTCGAGGAAAAGGTTTCGTTGTTTTTTTTAATAATATTTCTTTTTTGGGATGAATTTCCATTTCCATGTTTCGTGAATCTCTTTTTCATGTTGTTATGCAGATTTCAATGTTGGAGATGGAAAGGTCTTCAAGCTTGCAAAATTTGGAATCTGTTGCGTTAGAAACAAAAAAAAATATGATTGCCAGCAATAAACATGAAGAGGTTTGACTTCATGAATCCGTTGGTTCTTAGTTATTATAGGAAGATATATTATAGGAAGTGTGAAAATTCAAGAAACAGATATACTTTGTTTTATTAATAAATGATCAAATCATGTAAATATATAGTATAGACATAGGAATTTTATCTCACAACCATTCAAATTAACAATCCATCTTAATATAAGCTTATTAAAAATTAACAATCCATCTTAATATAAGCGTATTAAAAGTTAATAATTCAATTAGTAAAATAAAAAATGATAATTATTTTACATTTACTCTTACATTCATGAAATAATGCCATGTAGGATGCAAATGATGAGTTGCTGATGAAGTTATCAGTGGACATTGAAGAAATAACATCTGAAATTCAACATTCAAAAACTTTTGTTGAGTCAATGATGGATGAACATTTCCAAAGCTGTACTGCATTGTCAGACCTAATTGCTGTGAGTTATTTCAAGTTCATTATCTTTCAATTATATTATAAGTTGATAAATGATGCAATTACTTGAGGTTTTACAGTTTTGCTATTTTTTTGCAGGATGTCAGGTCTTCCTCTTCTGTTGATTTTATTCAGATAAAAACGCTAATAAGTGGCTATGAAAAGGTTCATTCCTGCATGAAATCAAAAGTAGATGAACTTGAACGAGAAAAGGTATGATTTGTTTTGTTTCCATATATCTCAGGTAAACATTTCAACCCATTTTCTAATGAACGGGTCAATTTGGGTTGGGTTAGGTTTTATCTTCAACGGGTCAATTCAAAAGGTTTGCTTGTAAGAAACGGGTCATTTAGGTAAAAAAAAAATCTGCCAAACTTTGTTATCTAAAAAATGACCATTTTTGGTCAAAAAGTGTTTCAGGTCAACCTGAACCGGCGACCCGTTTAAACTCTTAGTAAAGAATTACCCATTTTGCTACCTCTACGTATATGATATATCCATACTGTTATAATCTTAACAATTCTGAGATTTATTGGTTGTTGTAGCTTCTTATGTACAATCAATCGGAGGACCTTCAGAAAAGAATAGAAGAAGCATTGTCAAATGGCGAAAATTCAGCACAGGATTTAGCAGTATGTGACCCTTTCATTTAGGTTCTTCCGTCCACTTAACACTTCTGATATATTATTTTGTTTGATTGTTTGTCTCACAGGAACTTTCTGAACGTTACGAATACGAATTATCATTACTATCATCTTCTGTGTTGGCCAAGGAGAAGGAAAGTATGAGAAAAGATCTTGAGAAAACAAAAGCAAAACTGAAAGAAACTGAGTCTAAGTTGCGGAATACCATTCAAGATAAAACGAAGTTAGAGGTAATTTATCACTTTCAGAATTTCTTAATTGAATTTTTAATTTTATAGGTTGTCTAATTTCACGAATATGTCTCTTAATAAAGAGTGAAAAAGCAAAAGCTGAGAGAGAAATAAAGCGCCTACATAGTCAGAAGACAGTCCTCGAACGTGATATAACTAAACGGGAGTCAATTGCGGGAAGAAGGCGAGATTCAGTAATGGATAGAAGCTCAAATATATTTGACTCTAGAAAAGTCAAAGGATTTGGTGTTGATCAGGTAATCATAAGCTTGTTTATGATTAAAAGCCAACAAATAATCTTTAAGTAGCTATCTTTAGTTCTAAAGATGTTTATTTGTTCATTTTTAGGAAGAGTACAGAAAACTCGAAGTGCTTGCATTTGAGATGGAGACCACTATTGGTTCTCTAGAAGAACAATTAGCTATTGCTAATGATGAAAAACAACAGACGGTGTTAAAATCTGAAGATCTACTTCTTGAAGTACAAGATTTGTCTGAAAAATTAGACTTATCAAACTTGGAATTGCAAAGATTAGAGGAGCTGGTTTCGAGTCTTGTAAGTTCATTTAAATTCAACATATTTTATATATTTTCCGTAAAATTGATGATTTTAACTATTTAAAACAACAGAGGGCCAACTTGGAAGAGGCAGCACAACATAATGAAAAGACAAATACCTCTATTAATCAGTTATTAGAGGAAAAAGAAGAAATGGCTATGGTATAAGCTTTTTAAATTCATCGTGTTCTATCTCTTACATAAAATGATGTTTTTGTTAACATTTCATATCATGCAGCAACTTACCGACGCTCTTCTGGCAATTGAGGAGGAGAAGGCAATATGGTCATCGACTGAAAAGGCTTCAGTTGAAGCCATTGAAAACAAATCAAAGTCGTATAATGCTGAAATTGCTGTGTTAACAGATACACTATCAAAGGTAATGGTCAAGTTTTTATTAGTACCGCAATATACGATACAGATTGCAGAGTTTATATATTACATCCAATAAATAGTTATCCGTTTATAATGATAAGTATCAAATAATTGATAATCTGTGTACTGCCATTAGGTGAGGAATGAACTGGAGGCCTGCAGAGAAGAATGCCACATCATCAGTGAAAAACTGGCTTTAGCAGAGGAGAAAGTGGAAGTCGAGAATGCATGCAGCCTTGAAAAATCACTTGATATTGAACGATTAAAAAATGATATTAGACTGCTAGATGATCAGAAAAGAATAAACGAAGATGTAAGTTTTATATTCTCTTCATTAAAATTGATTTTACTTCAAACTAAAATTCTGATGATAATTTTACAGGCTTTGAAGTCAAAACTAGAAAAGCTTTCTTTGGATCATCGAAATGCATGCGAAGAAGTTGATAAACTTCAGATGAGTTTAGACGCACTTAGTAAGGAAAGAGATGACTTGGCCGTCAAGGTCAAGGAATTTGGTCAAACTTCTGTGGATGATATCCAGGTTTCAATTTTGTTTTCAATATAAGTATACTTTTAATTTAACCATGAAGCGGCATTTAACACTATTTCTGTAAACTTACATTTACAGAAGTCACACAATCAACTTTTGGAAATTACTAAAGAACGAGAAAAGGTAATGGCTTACATACTCTGCTTTAGATAATTCTATATATGGATCTTTTGCTTCAGTTGACTCGAAAAATTAGATCTGCATTACGAGTTTCAGACTTTCAGTTAATACCAACTGCAAAAAATCTGAATACCTAAGGGTAAAATATAATTACCCATTAACACTTTTCCTTTATCTAAACAGGACGAGGAAAGAAATAGTGTACGGGTAGCAAAACTGAGGATGAGATTGAATGGGGCACAAACGAAGTTAGATAGCACTCGGCTTAGATGCAAAGAAGAAATGCAGGAAAAAGACTACATGCATAAACAGTTCGAAGAGGCTACAAAGAAGTTAAAAAGTAAGTTGGCATCACAAGGAAGCGAAATCCTCAACCTTAAAAAGCAGCTTGCTCTAAGGGGTTAGTTTGTCGCCAATTCTTCATGATTTGGCCCACACGTACATAATTTTTGTAAATTGGGAGAAACATTTGATATCGTTTTTGTGTTAACTTTTTCATCTTTGGATGTATAATCTAGCAGAATTTTATCGGTTCGGATTTGTTTGTGCTCTCCAAAATTTGTTGCAATCAGTGCTTAAAGCGATATATTGTTCAACTTTTATGGATTAATTATGTCTTCTATGGATAACATCATAACAAAAATATCTTAACATTTTAACTTTCCACTGCTAAACATAAAATTACAGTTTCATGTTACTATTCCGAAAAAAACACTACAAAGCTGGTATCTTTCAGATTCTACACCGAGACCGAACTGATAGCGGTGTCGGAGTTTCCAAAACTAATACACTGATCACATTAAAACATCTCTGGGGATTATTAGGGATCACTAGATTTGTTTGTGTCAAATTAAAACATCTCAGGGGATTCTTAGTTTCCAAAACTAATATACTGCGCCATTTGTTTGTGTCAAATTTAGGAGAGGGTCGTTGTAGTTGTAAATTTTCCCAATCGTTATTCGTTTCCTGAAACAATTCAACAAAAACGATTAACGGGTGGGGGGTCATGTAAAATGCTCCAAGGCTTGAACTCATTATGGTGAGTGAGAATAATGGTAGTATCATGTAGTGATTAAATCCGGAAACACTTACCTTGTAGAGAAAATGATTCTCTATTTATACATGAGGCATGACGAAGTTGGTTGGAGCGGATGAGCACGATGGGCAGGACCACAGCCAATAGCGTGTTAACAGTGTGAATGGTGAACATTCCATTAATACTTTTGATAGTGAAATAAAGGGTGTGACCTGTGCATGTTTCACACCAATGACGGGAGTAGATATGGTTATTTCGAGCTTCGTCTTATAGTGGGCATACACTTCTCCAATAGTGCGGTTTTCATTGTCATCCTTTTGACCGTTGTCGATTTGAAGTGCTGTCCGACTTCACCTTTAATCAAGAAAGAGACCACCTACATAGACATAAGGTAGTTCTCGTGATAAAATCTAAACGCCTCTCAAATGTTGCGAGGAGGTGATTCTGTAATGGATACAAGTTCGGAATTGCAAACATTAGGGGAGCTAGTTTCAAGTCATTGAAGTCATATAATACTTAGATTGCTTTGTTAACAGATGCACTGTCCAAAGTAACGGTGAAAATGACGCTGACGGCAGAGTTTACATATCACTTGAAATTAAGCGATTAGAGATTGACGTAGACAACTTGATGATCAGAAAAGAAAAGAATATACGATAAGATGCAAGTTTTATATGCTTTTCATTGAAGTATATTTTTCAGGCTCTGAAGTTAAAACTAGAAACTCTTGCATTGGATCATCAAAATACATGTAAAGAAGCTGATAAAATGTAAACAGAAGATTTCAGTTTCTTGCTACTATTCGAAAACTACAACGAAAATGGTTTCTTTCAGATTTCACACTCAATCCAAACACATTTTCTGATCTGTTGAACAATATATAGCATAGCTTTTTCAGATTGATAAAAAATAAAAACGAGATAATTATCATCAAATGTCACATGCTAATGAAATATAACTACTACAAAAATAAACACCACATGAACGTGTTTTCATAGAATCTTGTGTTTGCGTTCTAATGCATTGGTGATCCTTGTAATGCAGTACGCTGCACTCAACGGGTACCCAGAAACTGCAATAAAGAACAGCATTGCGAATAGATTAAAATCACTATAAATAGTCAAAATCTGCAAGTAAACATCAGCATTTCAATGTTGTTTCTAGAGAGAAAACTTCAAAGAATTAAGATTATATATATATATATATATATATATATATATATATATATATATATATATATATATATATATATATAATGTTTGTAACATTATGAATATAAACTACTTACTTGAAAGAAAATCCTCTATGAAATCGTTTTCAATTTTTCCATGAGCCATTGCACCAACCTGAGAAAAGATATGTTTTCAGTTCAGTAAAGTAACTAGCAATCGACTTTTTGACCCGTTTCACACTTGGCTTTTTGTTGCAAATACATCATCATGCAAAAATGCAAATTTAGACGGAAAAATCCAAATTTCTACAATTTCCCCAAATATAGTTCTCTGGGAATTTTTCAAAAGTACAGTGATTCTTTGAAAACAGAAAGCCAAATACTGTGGTTCAAAAAGTCGATTTATTTTCAATTAAATAACCTACACTACATACATACCACAAAAACAAGAGTTGCATCTTTGTCCACCGTAGCCACATAGTCATGCATATCAACCAATTTCTCCGAACTATGTGAAAAACCTGGTTCACAAAACAAAATTACGTTCATTAGTTAAAAGCCCACCTTCCCGTCAAACGTGATATTATACCTTAATGCATGCTTTTAGAGAAAAATATTAACATATATAGACCACAACACCTTTAAGACTACTAATATATTCTAAATATACGACGAAGTCAAGTGCTATATTTACACTAGAGGTAGAGAAATGGGTGAGTGGATATCAGGTTCAGGTAAAATGAGATATTGCGTTTTAACCCATTCAACCTGTTTGGAATACATTTCGAGTCGAGTTTTTTTGAAATAAACACAATTTAGAATACATTTCGAGTCGAGTTTTAACCAGTTCAACCTGTTTTTTTTAGCCATATCTTCTTTGACCTGTTAAAGAAAAAATATAACCCAAATTGACCCATTGACAAGTAAAAGTGTCACAATTGCCCAATCTATTTTAAAACATGCATAGTCAAGCATTACGGTTTAAACGGGACAAGAAGGGCACAATTAATCGGATGACAAGATCGAGATGCGGTTACTAACCTATCTTGCGAGAGTTCACTGGAAGATATTGCGTAACAGGATTCTTGATCACACGCATAAGCTTTTCCCGTTTTCCAACAGCCGATATACTTAGTTTTTGAAGTAATTGCACTGAAAATATCAAAAAGTCAAATACAAAAATTCAAGCATGTCACGATATTTGCATAGGCTGTAATCAGTTTAACTTACACATGATTCCGGCAAAACGTTTGAATGTCCTTGGAATACGAACATGAGGTTTGATTTCAAAGAGTACACCTTTCTCAGTTTTCACATACAAAGCTTTTAGTTTACCAGCTTTATTCAGTGGGCTATCTAAAATATTCAGTATTGCCTAATCGAAACAAACCAAAAAAGAATATTAATGACAACAAAATGCTTTTTTATATTTCAGACAATACAAAATTCTCGATTTTAAGGTTTTAAATCAAGTCAAATATAATAATCTAACGAGCACTAACCTGATGAGAAATATCGGGCCTATACTCAGCAGGGTTTCGGTTATTTTTCTTCAAAAAGTTAGCATGATCCTCCGAGTTCAACAATTGATAACTCTGAACAAATACATATACATCAATAACTTATCACAAATCAAAACCAATCATATAGAAATAACAACATTTGAACTAAATGCCCTCCAACATAATCTACCATTATCAAAACCCTTATATCCAACCTTTTTATTTCATAAAGAAACCTGTAATCTCGCAATTCTCATTCTACACTTTTCACAAATTTAACAAAATTGACAAAACGACCCTTCCCAACTATACACATAACGATTATAACTTAGTACTAGTCAAATTACCAAAAGTACCCTTCAACATAATAAAATCCAAACTACTAAACTCGACACAATCAAATTAGCAAAAAACTAACCTTGCCAACTTTTGCAACTTCCAAAGAAGCTTTCTCGAGTATGAAAATAACACCAGGGGTATTTTTGTCATTTCCATCCTCCCCATTCAAATTCACCGGTATCCCAGCAAGTTCTTGAGCAGCTTCTTCTGCTATCTTTTCATCAGTTTCACTTTTCAATTTCTTTGATTTTTCACTTTCTTCAATTTCTTCTCCTTCTTCTTCAACAAACCCTACATTTTCCTCTTCATCCTCTTCTTTATCATATCTTTCAGTTTTATTCTTCTTTCGTTTACGCCCTTTGATCGCATAAGGTCTCACCATTTTCTAGGGTTTAAGAATTAAAAACCCTACAGTATACTAAAAGGGTATCTAAATTAGTACAATCTTAAAAAATAAACATATACAAATATTTACCTAAGAATTGGAAAAATAAAGAATTTAGCAAAACCCTAATCTTAAAAATGGGAATCAAATTAGGGTTTAAGAATAAAAAACCCTATTTTACACTAATTTTTATTCAATTAGTATAAAACAACTAAAAATACAGAAATTTTCAACATATGAATTGGAAAAATGGAAAATTTAGCAAATCCCTAATCATAAAAATGGGAATTAAATTAGGGTTTAAGAATAAAAAGTCTAAATTTACATTAATTTATATCAAACTAGTATGAAATAAGTTAAAAAAGATAACTTTTTAAGCTAAGAATTGAAAAAATAGAGAATTTAACAAAACCCTAATCATAAAAATGGGGATTAAATTTAGGGGGAATTACTTTGAAGCTAAGAACACCAGACTGAGGCTATGGCGGCTGTTATTCTGAGAGGTTTAATTTGTGTGTGGTTTTGATGAATTTGCAAATTGAATTATTTCCCCCTCAGGTTTATTTTGATTTCTAATTTACCCCCAATAAATTCTTTTTTGACATGGGTTGTCAGTTTTGTTATTCGTTTTATAGAAAAAATTGCAAAAAATTGTAACGGTTTTTACTGAGTTTTCATTGTATGCAACAAGCTTTTATATTTATCTAAAAAGATCACAAACGTACAATATGGTATAATTGTATGTAAAATTAACTTTTTTATACGAAAATTGGCTACACGTAGGTCATAAACCGCCTAGACATCAACAAAAATTCGCAAAAACTAGTTTTATACTAAATTTCACATACAATTGTAATGTATTGAAAATTTGTGTTATTATTTGATAAATTTTATAGTTCAATTTTATATAAAGATAATAATTCGATAAAAGATTGTTATATCATAATATAAACTCTTCGACATATCACGAGTTACGTTTATTTTACTTCAAACATCTACAACTCTTCTATCATTTATTATTAAATAAGCTTATGTGTTTGACAAACGAGGTTATATGAATTTTATGGTGACTTTTAGTACATAATATCATTTAGTATTTGACCAAGTTTTCTGATATTGCATTGTATACTATATTATAATTATTATAATTAATCTTTCAACTCTAATGTGAACAAATATGAGTAACATAAAATGTACGAGTTTAAGTCAAAAATATTATTCGAATATTTGACAAATAAATATTATTTTAATTATATACGACTTTATTGATTCTAAATTAAAAATTACTCTAAACCGAATCCTTCTAACAAAAATTATTATTCACGTTTTTTCATTTTAAATAACTTTTTTAAACAACACAAATTTTTTCACAACCACCTAAAACTTAAAAAAAAAAAGTTTAAAATATATTCATCAAATAAAGATTTACTTCAGGAAATAAACAGGTTTTTCATATTTAAATTAGTCGGAAAAAAATGAATTTGATTCGGGTTTATATTTAATCTAAAATGAAATATCTTTATAACCATTAAAAGCCGAAGTTTTGTTAAAGAATATCATAACGTCTTATTACTGAACCTCGTTTGTATATCCCAAATGCACGTAAGCAGTGTGTCAAGACATATCGAGACAAATATCCCCCAAAGTCGGCCAATGAAAATCTCCCTGTTAACCTAATCCATTTTTTGTTTCTCATAATCCCTTTTCAATTTCAATCCATTGACCCCCAATTTACACGCTCTCCTTATATCTAGGGTTTCATTTCTCTCTCCAAAAAATTCTTTTTGTAATCCCAATTTTCAACCCCATAATTGATTGCTTTTTATCGCTCAATTATTCAAATCTTACGCTAGTTTATTCTTTTTTTGTAAGTCAAGTCTTTAAATTCCCCTTTTCAAACCTTAATTTTGATTTTTAGGGTTTTTAATTTGGATACTTAGATCGCTCACTTCGATCCACAGGTGTGTTTATTTTCAGTTTTTTTACTGTTTAATTACTGTTTTAGTGTTTAATTTGTAAAAAGGTGGAAAATTTAGGGTTTTTTTTAGTGGAATTGGAGTGAATTAAGGTTTTTAGGGTTTGTTGATTTGTGATTTGGGGGAAAGTTTTGATTTTTAGGTGGAAAGATTAAGGAAATGGATAATTCGGATTATTCGCGGAATCGGGGTAATAATGAGTATTTAGGTGTGAATAAGATTGGGAAGAATATTAGGAAGAGTCCTTTACATCAACCGAATTATGTTAACGCCAATGCGAATTCGAATTTGAATCAGCCTAGGCAACAACCGCAGCCGCAGGTTTATAATATTAATAAGAATGATTTTCAAAGTATTGTTCAGCAGCTTACGGGTTCGCCTTCGAGACATTCGCAAGAGCCACTTCCTAGACCTCCGTTGAACTCGCCTAAACCTTCTAGTATGCGGTTGCAAAGAATTAGGCCGTCCCCTTTGACGCCGTTAAATGTAGTTAGGCCGAGAATGGCGGTGCATCATCCACCGAATCAGGAACAGATGCAACAGCATCGTCCACCCGTTCCGTTTAATGGGAATTTTGCTAGACCTCCTCATCATGGTCAGCCGCGGCAACCACCACCTATGGTGGGACCGCCTATGGTGGGACCGCCTATGAATTCTGGTGAGAATCCAGGGTGGACAAATCCTAACACGGCGGATTCTCCTATCTCTGCGTATATGCGTTACCTTCAACATTCTATTATTGATTCTGCGCAAGGACAACCGCAAGCTCATCCGCAGTATCAACAAAATGGTCAAGGTCAAAATCAAATGCAAAGTCAACAACAGCACCCACAACATCATCAGCATCAGCAGCAACAATCCTCTGGATTGCTTCAATACCCACTTGTGCCACCACTTCCATCACCAAGAATGAACGGTCCTCCGCCACTGCCATCACCAAGAATGGGTGGACCTCCACCACTACCATCACCAACTTCACAGTTTCTTTTGCCGTCACCATCTGGTTACTTAAACTTATTATCTCCACGATCACCATACCCGTTACTTTCTCCAGGATATCAGCACCCACCGCCATTAACACCAAATTTTTCATTTTCACCCATGACTCAACCAGGATTCATGGGTCCTGGACCACCACCTCCACCGTCTCCTGGTATGGGTTTTCCGTCTCCTGGGTTTTTCTCTATCGCAAGTCCAAGATGGAGGGATTAGATGAATAACAGCAGCAGAAAGATGCTAACTTTGTATCGGTATATCGCTGCAGCACCTTAACAAAAGGTAAATTGGCTGTAAAATAGTCTCTTGAAAGTGTTTTTTTTGTTGTTCTGTTGTTACTCATTTCTGTTTATAGATGTTGAATGCTTGTTTAGCTTATATAGTTGGTAAAAGCGGTCATCTGTTTATTTCTTGAACAAGTTTTACATTGTAGGTGTTTTAGTAGACGCCTGACCAGGAAATGTAGTCCGGGTCATCAACATTTAATTTGTTCTGTAGATCGTCTTTTGGGAGATTCATCTGTGTAATGCAATCAAGTTTACCCAATTTCATCTTTTTAAATACTTTATAAGTCTACGAATATATTGCAAGATATGTTTATGTTATCAATGTTTGTTTCGTTATGTCATGCTTTTTGATTAATATATCTTGGGTATGTGCGTTTATTTAAAGTTCTTTACTAGTTGTGTTTTGTTATGATTTTGTTTTTTGCTCAAGATATTGAATATCTCAGTATCTCTTCTTCGATTAGTTTCTTTTGTTAGAAAATGCTATAATGTGTCCGCATGGATTTTGGGTTAAATTGTCCTTTATATTTTTCCATTCGACCCATTATTATTAAAGAGGGAACCTGATTTTATATGAATGGTTTGTATGAGATTGCATTTACGTATGGAAAAACATCATATTCCATTATGGACATCACTTTGTTAATTTGATAGGGTACTCTCCGTTCAAAAGCTCCATTGTTGCTCATGTGTATGTTGTTTGCACAAATTCTTTCGTCTATCACAGATTTCCAAACTTGCGGTAGTGTTCTTCTGGATCTTGTATAAGTTGTTTCAAACATTCAGGGAGGTAGGGAATTATTGATTGCGATGAATCCTCGTGGAGCTCTCTATTGTTCTTGAATTGACGTGTCTCGGCATATAAACCTTTTGAATTGGCTTATTTTGCAAGTTTTCGTGTCTGAATGAAGAAAATGAGAAACAGTCTCATGAAATTCCCCATATGGTTGTTTACTGTTCAGTTTGATTTTTTGGATTATTTCATTGGTTTGTCTTTAAACTTTACGACTAGTTTGGAATGAAAAAGACGACTTATTTTATGTTTCTTATAAAGTTCGGGGTTGTTTAAAAGGAACTTTGTACACTCTGTCTTCCCAGTCTACTAAATTAATATCCTACCATATGTTTACGAAAAACTCGTGCATTAAAAAACTCGTGCATTAACAAGACAGAGGCTGACAAAATTTGACCCATTTACTATAGAATGTACTTGTTTTGGGTTGGCATTCTACCTTTAATGTGAAAATTTCAAAATCCTCGACGAAAGGGGTAAAAAAAAGTTGAACGTGCTGAACGTGTTAAGTTCACTTCAATATTTTTAAGTGAACAAATTCTTAAGTTGTTTTATTTACAGAAAAAACACAGCTGCACGGACACACAATGATATGTATACATGAATACATGTCACGGAAGTCAATTTCGACCTTAGAAAAGAAAACAAAGCCACAAAAACAAAGAACACATAGCGCAAGAAATATAAAACACCAACTATTCCAAGTTACTTTTGATTAACTGAAAGGTTAACTTCCAACCTTAAAGCAAGGAATTAAAATACTCTTTTGTAATGCAAATTCATGAATTAAAACTATCGAAATAGTGCTTCTGTAAAACACAATTTATGAAAACGATGGTTAAGGTCACATCATCAAACTAAGATCACCCCAAACTCGACTTCACAATTTCGTAAGCCAAAAAACAAGCAGCATTAGCCGGGACGCTTCTTCCCATTGCAGGTCCAAAACCTTTATATAAACCTCCAACTCCCTCAGATTTAAGAATCTTTTTAAACGCATCAATCGAACCAAAATACTTGGGGTTCTTATAATCATCAATCTGGATCGCACTCTTGATAACATCAGTAGGGTAAACAGAAATCCAAAATGCACCTCCAGCTAAACCACCGGCTATGATCATTGAACCACGGTCTAAACCAGAAGTGTCGGTCCCGCCAGCGAAATACTGTTTCAGGGCTTCGTAAACACCAAACATAGCTGCATTTCCGGGGACTTCACGGGCCATTGTGGGAACTAGTCCTTTAAAGAGACCTATTGGGCCACCTTCTGACCTCAGGACTTGCTTAGCCACGTCCAGTGGACCACTGTATCTTACTGCAGCCGTAACCGTTGCCCCTACACCGGCTACTGCACTAGCTATTGCACCTTGGGCCTGTAATCTACGTTTCAATAAAAAAGTTTATAAAAGAAAGTTATTAAATTTGAAGCTATAAATTAGTATATTTGACTTTAGAAAGAGACTAACCTGCACTTGATTAACTCAGTAGGAGTGGCTAAAATGGCAACAGCGACTCCAGCACCGGCTCCAGCAACCACCTGTTGTTTCACGGTGAGTGGTGCACCTGGTTCGGACCTTAAAAGTGTTTCCATTTGCCCCCTAACCGAGAACAGGACTGCATTTAAGGCTGCCACAGTGGCAAGAGGGGCTCCCATGCCTTTGTATAGACCACGTGGACCTTCTGCCGCTATTGTTTTCTTAACTGCATCTATCGCACCTGAATATCTAGGGAGTTGACCAGGTGGCGGGACCGGTTGACTTTGGAGTTTGACCTTTATGGTATCGAAAGGGTGTCCAACTATCAACTGTGCAGCTCCTCCTATTGTTCCGGCGGTTAAGTCCTTTGCTACTTCCGCCATCTGCAAGTTCATACAAAAAGAAGAAAATGAACAAATCTTGTAGACCAAAGAAATTAGTTTTAATAATTTGAAAACAGGAATGTAATAGCAATTTTCATCAATCGTCATTGTTGAATCGGTAACAGAAATATTTAGGGAGGAAGGACGTTAAGGTAAAAATGTCGATGCGTTATAACTGTTGCTAAAAGAGCGCCACAAATCTCATCATAAACAGGAGATTTTCGTGACTACCGTTACAAACTGGATAAGGTGCCATTTTCCAATTTAAGGTAAAACTGCCTAAAAAAGTTGCTAAAAAAAGCGCCACAAAGATCAATTTTTCTTACTTAAAGTATCTGAAAGTAAATTTAACGTGACGATTCTCTCAAGAAGTAACAGAAATATTACAAGAGACATCTTATAACACAATAGACATTTAACGGATTCATCTTTAAGTTTTTAATCCACCCGACATCACAACCATATTTAACTTTTCACAGTCAAACCTGCTAATCGTAACAGTTAAAATGGATAAATATTGCTCATCATTAAATGGTTAAAACTTCATTAAACTACCAACATTCTGTAGTTGCAAAACAAAAATGGTTTTGAAATTACTAGTTGAGTTTGCATAATCAAAAAGGTGCTAACACAGTACACGAACAACGCGACAACGAGAATCAATAATTACATACAAAACATCACTTTCCATCACATCATATATACCAAATGAGACACATTTCAAAACAGATAAAAGTAACTCGAAAAATACGTCTGTTAAACAATCGAAAACATACCTTATTTAGCAGAATAAGCAAGAAATCACTTGTTACAAACCCCTCAAAGAATCCAATCTGAAATAACAACAAGTAGTCTATATTTATGAATTATAAAAAAATTAAAAATGTGGCTACCTAACATTAGGTAGATTTTTGGACATGAACATATAGTCAAAAAATTACACCCATAAAATATATACAAATATAAAAAAAGTTAAAAAAATAAAATTAAATATTTTCATACCTAATTAGTAAATGGGTTATCAATGGATCATGAATGGGTCTTAAAATCAACAAAAATAAGGTAAGGAATAATGAAAAAAATAGGGTTTGAAAATGGAGGAATAAATCTGGGAAATTAAGAAGTGAAAATTACTGAATTTGTAAATTGATTAATGAATCAGAATCAGAATCTAGTGAGATGGTGATGAAATGGGATAGTGATGGATTATCAAAAGTCAACAAGTTGCAAAAAAAAGGTCTACAAGATGTTGGTCATCTTGGACTAGAAAAGTCAATTTACCCTTTTGAAAGAATATTGTTATTTTAAAAAATGATGTTAGGAGCGGTTAAACGGTTAAAATATAAGTAATATATTTTTTTTAATTTGATTATTGGTTTGTTTTTAGTTACGGTTAAAGCAAGTATAGATTGTTTCTTATAACTTTTAGCGTATTTATAATGTACGAGACTGAACTTAGTAAATTTCGTGTATTAATTTATTATATTATATATAATATCAATTGAGAAGTATGAGCAGCTTAAATGTCAATAAGTTATTTCTATCTGTCAAAGGGCAAGCCTAAGGTAGCTTGTGGTTCGGGTTATGTGAAGGTGTTTGTTCATCATGGTCAAGTTTGAAGATGTTTTTGTTTGTGGTGTTTATATGTCCAAAGTATTATTTCTAGTCATCTATTGTCACACCCCGCATAGAAATGGCGGAACCGAGGTGTACAGTGTATACGGTATCAGAGATTCAAGGTTACGTCAAACATAAATAACCAAACATAATCAGCATAGATAAAAGAGTTGAATTAGAATACTTATTACAGTAATCCAAAATATCAAAATACGGCTACATAGTCTGGGATACTAAGGAATTACAACAAACAAAATAAATTCCAGCAAAAATCCACGTAGCCAGATAAAGCATAGCAATCATAAAGCAACCTCAAATCCCTGAAAAGCGTTAAAAATACGACGTCAACATAAAGTTGGTGAATTATTCGCAATAGTAAATAAAACATAATAGGATAAAGGTTTTCAATAAGTTTTGACCCAAAAGATGAAATTTGAAGATAAGTCTTTTGAAAATGATGTTTAAAAAGATATACTTGAGGTTTACAAAACCTTTTGATAAAATACCCATAGTTGTACCATACGGTACCATAATCATTTCATAAAAATACCATACTCATTTCATAAAATATCATAATCATATCATAACATAAATATCATACTGGATAGAATATCGGCTTTAGGAACATACAATACACCTGACCCTTAACATATAATGGCAACTAACCCCACCTAGTGTCTCAAACTAGGTTATCCTCGATAAAATATTCGGTCATAAGATTGTTAACACGGACATGGCACGACATCATCCAAAATAATGTTAACAATGAGGGTTCGTCAGACCCTTATAGCGCTATATATACTTCCGGCGGTCAAAGACTAACAGGTGTGTATACGGGGCCTTGTACTACCACATAGGCGGTACAAGTTGGGTGAGATCATCTTAAGCATTCATATCCATAATATGTAAGCATTGTACATACGTACCAATGCATACCATAATATCATACCATAATACATAACATAAAATACTTTTGTTTAACGCTAATCATGCCCAAAAATATAAAAGCGGTAAAAAGGGCAACGAATAACTCACTGATAGCAAAGCAATCCAAATCTTTATATGTGTCGGGAAATACAATAATACCGTCAAGCTTCAATGTCTAAGTGCCCTATACATCACGTAAATAAAACATGTCTAAGTATCTCTAAGTCTAGTAGGGTTATGCCTTAATGATTAACGTTTTATACGGTTTTGAAATGACCAATAGGAATATCGATATAACGGAATTACAAATGTTTCGGAAAAACAGCAGGCTAGTTACGTGACTAAGACCAATGGTCTTAGTTACGTGATCAGTTACGTGACTAAGACCAGTGGTCTTAGTTACGTGAGCAATTAGGACAATTACGTGATCAACAAGCCTAATTACGTGACATAGGGGTCAATTACGTGAACGTAACAAACTTGTTACGTGCGAAATAAGCATGTTACGTGCGTAATAGTCGAGTTACGTGACTAAGACCAATGGTCTTAGTTACGTGAACGTAACACAGTTACGTGACTAAGACCAATGGTCTTAGTTACGTGAACGTAAGTCTTATTTCGTGAACGTAATATGAGTTACGTGAATAGGAAGCAAGTTACGTGCCATAACGGGATTTTTACGAAAAATAACATTTGGAAATCGATTTTGGAGTGTTCTAAGTGTCCAAATGATCTATAATCAAAACCCTATGTCCAGAATACATTTAGGAACAATAATCCTCAATAAAATCTCGGTTTTGACGGTGAAAAATGATAGTTTCGGGATTGACTCAAAATAGAATAAAGTTTAAAATCAAAACGGAGAAATACTTACTTGATCGGAATGAAACTCGGAGGATAGATAGAGGTGATGATGGTGATCAATAATCCGGTCTCGGATTGGAAATCCGACGGTTAGATCGCCGGAAAAGTTAGAGAGAAGGTGGAGGTTTGTAGGTGTTTCTTGAGAGAGAAGTTAGAGAGAGAGTGTGTAGGTGGAAAATGAGGATAGAGACAAAATAGTTGTTGTAGATAAGACAAATCTGAATATGGATAAAGACAAAAGTTGGTGGAGGACTAAAATTGCAATAGAAATCTCTCGTAGGACTAGTTTCGTAATAAAATTTCCGAAAAGACTAAAAATGAAATACTTTTTAAACGTTAATCTTAATCATATAATTAAGGCATAATTCCCCTAAACTTATCATAATAGCATACTAGACTTATACTAAAGGCACTTAAGACTATACGTTCCCGACATAAAGATCCGAATCACATACTATATACCCGATAAACGCAAATACTCATAAAATACAAATACGATACTCATAAAATACGAATACGATAAACATAAAAAAGAAATACAATAGGGTCAAAACACGAATATAAATAAATAAAACGAATACGGGACGATAGAATAATACCGTGAAATTCGCGAATGTCACATCTATCTACTCTTACTATTCGGAATGTCCCACCACTTGATTGCATTGTATATTTGTATGGCGGTAGTTGTTTGGTTGGAGATTCTAGCGGGTTATATCTTATGTGTCAGGTTGTCGTATTGTATATCGTTTTTATATATTCTATTGAATGAATGCCATTAATGATATTGTGATTGGTGGGTTTGGATATATAGGTTATAACTTAGTCGTTATCGATCTAAGTTTAAGGTCGGTTTTGGGGATGTAACTTTAGTACTATTTTTGGTGTAGTGTCATGATAGTGTCGTTGTAATTCTAGATTCTGCTAGTTTTTCTTTTATATATATATATATATATATATATATATATATATATATATATATATATATATATATCTTTAATATAATATAAAAGAGGGGCCTTAAATGCCACATGGCGAAACAAGATCCGTTGGATGGATTAACCTCTTTGATGTCAGCCGTTAGATCAGATTGATGATGTCATCAAATATTATTTTTATTTTACACCCTCTTACAATACATAATTATATTCTCTATTTTATTCAATCTCTACTCAAATAAAAAACATAATTATAATTTATTTATAGAATCATTTAATTTAGACTATAATTTACCTTATTATTATTCTAAAATCTCCATACACAAAATATCAAACCATGTGTATAAAAATAAAGGTGTATATGTTATTATAACTATAAACAATATGTGTATAAACGTAAAAGTATAAATATATATATATATATATATATATATATATATATATATATATATATGTTTTCTACGTACAACACTATTTTCTCATAATAAATTAAAATCTACATAAAAATAAAATTTATGATTCAATTTTTATTTTTTTCCGCGTTATCGCGGGACAATAATCTAGTATATATATATATATATATAGATAGAGGTTGTTTCTTCTAAAAAAAATCTTAAGATAAAATAAGTAAAACAAATTTAAAAATTATTTACAATGTTAGAATTTTTGTATAATCGTTAATTTTAATCATATTTCAAACTTTAAAAAAAAAAGTTTTGTTGTACATCAAAATATTGGTAGTTTTATTGTTATGCATCAAATTTGAATATTTAATACACAAAAACCATGAATTTGATTCCCAACTCTTAAACGGCATATATTTTGATGTATATCAAAACTTGTTTTTTAAAAAGTTTGTTATAACTGAGTAAATAAATATAATACAAAATTACACATATCATAAACTATTTTTTCATTTTTTACTTATTTAGATCAAATCTACTCATATTGGGCAATTTCCAGAGACAAATCACGTGAAAACAAGTTGTGAATCCCCAAAAAATGAAAAAGACGTTTTTGGCATATTCTGTCCGAGAGGATGACTGCGTCGCAGTCCCACTCTGACCATGCCCAACCGCCGGCTGACCAACCAACCGGTTAACCTTTCATTAACTCTCCGTTAAAAGACCAAATTTATAATAGATTTACCGTTAGTTTCCGTTAAAGGACTAAATTTGTAATACTTTTTAACGTTAATATTTAACCAATAATTAAAGGTGTATACACACTAACTTATATACAAGAATACTAACTAATCGGCACTTAGGTAAACTAAAACGCTCCCGTCACGGAGGACGAAACAACAAATAACATAAAACCCGACAAATCACATAAAATGTGAATAATCACAAGTAAACTAAATAAGTCAAAACCAAAGCAAATAAAAATAAAGATAAACAGTCACGATTAGTACCTCGAAAATACGGGATGTCATATTATCGAAATTAAAGTTGAATCTTTACACTTTTACTTATCATGAATCAACGCATATGGACATTTTACCACATTAGACACAAATCTTCCAAGTATAGTTAAGAGTATATTTTTCTTACTTACTATCTAAATGGGATTATACTAAAATATTGTGAATGATCTTCAAATAAAACTCTCACAGACCTAATCAATACACCAATTTCATATTTTTTGTAAAATCGCTTTCAAATATGAAATAAAAAGAGATTCTAATATGTCTTATGGTTATCTCACACCTAAAAACTCGACTAATGTAACATGTATGAACTTAAAATCATCAAGTGGTTTTTCAAAATAGACTACAAGACCCAAGTAGCTGAATTTATAGTTTTCCTCGTTGATCAAACATCGAATTAGTAATCCTTTATTTTGATCGTTATACTATGGTTGCTAGCTCGTTTTTTGTTTTCATAAGCAATGAGGTGTAAAAGTGTAAAGAATCCAAAACGAACACACCTTCTTGTTAATACAACATAATCGTAGTTTAGAGGATTAGGGATCAACGACCATAACTTTGAAGAGAAAATTGCTATACACTACAATCGATCAAGTTTCGCAACGTTTTAAAGAACTATTTAATGACAATGTAATAAGACTGTGTATGGTCGTGTGAGGAATAATTCATGGATAGAATACTTCAATTCAGCTTAAATATATATAAAGAAAATCAAAATAATTTCGTAAAACAATAAGATATCATAATGCAAATAGCATAAAGGAGTTTGTATTTTTCCAAAAGACAAAATATATTTGTTAAGATGTGGATATATTATATGTTAAAATTGTTTTCTTGTAATGTATTAAGTGCACTTTCGTCGTTTTGATATGATTTTTGGTCGAAATTGGTATAAATGACGCAATATAGTGATGCAATTTTTATAAATGAGTAATCTTAATGAAAAAAAAGTATTGTATAGTACTTAGGCGGCTTTTAAATACATTATTCCCTTAAAAAACAACCTAGAGCGCATTTTGGTCATTTAACAATATTTTCTTGAAATCGATATAAATAACAAAAGATACATATTTTTGTTCATTTTCTATTTATTCCGGTTTCATATATGAAATGTTGCATCTATATAATGTCATTCATATCGAATGATAAACAAATTAAAACCCACATTTCATTTAGTTTCCTAGCTTAATTGAACACGTAACTCGCACCCGTTTTTCATGGGTTTCGATTTAGTCTGTTTATAAATTAAACATACATAAGACAGTTATACAACTAACATGTGACAGCATATTGTGTAAGTATTCCATAATGTCCTTTACTATGAGCAATTCCAGTGTCCCATTATCACCCTTTTTGTCCCTGAACGAAAACCATAGGCTGCGTTCACATGTTCTTGTTAGGAGTGTTACTGGCGACGATTCAGCAGTAATCCCTCCAGAATCAGTTAGAATCAACGGTGAAAAAAAGAATGTGAAAGTTCATAATGTGAAGAAAGAGTTAGAACCGTTGTGGGATGATGGTTATGGGACTCAAACCATGAAGGACTGTATTAGATTAACCATGGATTTTAGTGTAAGCGCTCAAGGTCCGCCTAGGTGGTTTTGCCCTGTCGCGTGTGGTAAACCGTTGGATAATTCACCACTTCTTTTGTTTTTACCTGGTAATATCCCTGCTTGATATTGTTAACATAATATTTACACAAAATGTTTGCAACAATGTATATGCTAATAGTTATGCAGTTAATGTCTTAAACGATCTTTTGTGTAGGCATAGATGGGACTGGAGGCGGCCTTGTTGTCCACGAGAAATCTCTTGGAAAGTGAGCATCGTTTTTTTTTGGTAAAAGTGTGCGTTGAAGAAACATATTACTTTTTTCTATATGCAACGATTTTGCTTTTTTTTTTTTGTCAACTTGGATGACAGGGTGTTTCATGTTCAATGTTTGCATATTCCAGTTTATGATCGAACACCATTGGAAGGTAATCACTTTGCATACATATTTTGTAAATTTTCGTTAACATTTTTAGTTAGTATCATAAACTTTCCTGATTTGCATTAAGGTTTGATCAAAATTGTGGAAGAAACTGTGATGGCCGAGCACACTTCATCTCCAAGTAAGCCAATATATTTGCTTGGAGAGTCTTTCGGGGGAGCCTTAGCACTTGCAGTTGCTGCTCGTAATCCTACAGTTGACTTGGTACTCATTATAGCAAACCCAGGTTCGGCTTTTTTCTTGTAGCTAATTTTATCATTTTTTCCGTACTGTCAATTTTATTCATTGTGCGTTTTGTATTCAATTCAAATACGTATTTTTATCCGTTGCAGCAACATCGTACGAGAGGTCACAGCTGCACCCTATCGATGGGCTACTGAAGCCACTACCTGAAAGATATTACTATGAGCTTAAACCTTTTATTTTAAGCCGTTTTCTAGGTTGGTTACTATTTTAGATAACTTGTGGTCAGTTTTCGGTTAAATGCTGTTAGCTTCTTAACTCCTGTTAGTCATTCGGTTTGATACCTCTTTTTCATATTTATTCCAACATTTTGTTTTCAGGTAATTATGTAAACGTGAAAAATGTTGAAATCGATGGTCCAAGTTTTTCGCCATCTCTTTTGCAAGTGTTTGGCAGTATTGCAGAAGACGTGTCACTTCTTTATGTAAAAACTACTCTCAGATCTTTGTGTTATATATACATTTTTATGCTGTCAATTTATGTTTTTTTGTTGACAGCAAGTGGGAAAGCTTTTTCCCAACGAAGCTTTTGAATGGAGGTTAAAGCTAGCTGAATCCGTAGCTGCTTATGCTAATTCTCGTCTCAGGTTAATCACTGCTCAAGTACTTATTCTTGCAAGGTAATTTCTTTCTTCATGATAATTATCACGGTCTGTTAGTTCACGATATATATGCTTTTTTGGAATGTAATTCATTTTCATTTTAGTGGAAAGGATCAGCTTCTACCAAGTAAAAACGAGGCCAAAAGGCTTTCAAGAATATTGAAGCACTGCAACATACGCGTGTTTGAGGAAAATTCGCACACAATCCTATTGGTATTGACATATATAAAGAAGTTATGATAAAGTAGCTACATAAAATAATAATATCATCCATTTCTGTCGTTACAGGAGGGTGGTGTAAACATGTTATCTGCTATTAAAACTACTCAGTTGTACCGCCGTTCTTTAAAACATGATGTCGTAAATGACTTTTTACCTCCTAGTATCACAGAGTTAAAAAAAACTCCAATGGATAACTGGTAACAAACATAACCTTTAATTTATATTACTGACATTACGAAAATTAAAATATGATTCAATGTAGGTGGTACCGGCTTTCTACGGGTGCAACAATGTTTTCAACAATGGATGATGGAACAATAGTGAGAGGTCTTACAGGGATACCCGATGAAGGCCCTGTATTACTCGTTGGGAATCACATGCTATCAGGATTTGAATCGTTTCACTTTTTCTTGGAGTTTTTGAGACAAAAAGGAGTTATGCTTCATACTTTAACCGACCCAGAAAATACCATGACTCCACATACCGATTTATTAAAGTTATTTGGCACAATTCCGCATTCTAAAAGAAACCTTTCAGCATTGTTATTAAAAAAGTCATACACTTTACTTAACTCGGGTGTTACATGGGAAGCTTCTAATCGTAAGGTCGGTTACTTATGCTCAAATCTCATTAAAAAAAGAAAACTCTTACGGTTTTCTTGTTAAATTTTTGAATAACTTTTTTGTGTGGTTATCAGGATGAAGCTTGCAAGTTCTGGCCCTATGAACATTTTGTAAGAATGGCAGTGAAGTTTGGGGCAACTATTATTCCGTTTGGAGTTGTTGCGGAAGATGATATATCAGAAGTAAGAACACATTTAGTTTTAAACTTTTTTTTTACTATAACTTGTTTCACTAGTTGGAGTTGTTAATGTATTTTGTTTTCAGCCTATCGCGGATTATGACAAAATGAAGAAATTACCTTTCCTCGAGCGGATAGTAAACGAATCTAATCGAGGGATAACCAACATGAGGTGATTTTACTTAATAGTACTTGGAATTTGTTTCAATGAGCTTGGAATATATCATCAGGGTTTCAGATGCCGGAAATTTCAACCCGTTTATGAGTAAATGGGTCGATTTGGGTTGTATTTTCTCTTTAATGGTCCAATTAGTTTTCTTGAGTGGAAAACATTATTTTAAAAATTCACTTTACCCAAATTGCGTTTTAAAGTTGTACTTTAGTTAGAAGGCTAATATCGACCCATTTACTTATGAATAGGCCCCAACTTTCGTCGTTTATGTTATATCTAAAACGGGTCAGATAAAAAAAAACAACTAAAAAGATATAGGGTCAAAAGTCCCCGATACATCTTCAAATTGTTTTATTCAAGAATTTAGATATTCTTTTTCATTTTTCATATTTCATGGATGACAGGAAGGGGACGATGGGTGGAGAAACTATTAAGCAACAACTTCGTTTTCCTATCATTTTTCCAAAGCTACCGGGTCGACTCTACTATATGTTTGGGAAACCCATACAAACAAAAGGAAAGGAACATATGTTAAATGAAAAAGATTATTTACAAGAGTTATACTTAGAGATAAAAGGTGATGTCGAAAACAATATGGCTTATTTGTTAACGAAGCGAGAAGAGGATCCTTATAGAGGTTTGGTTAAGAGGCTCGTGTGGGCAATGACTAATGGATCCTTAGATCAAATTCCATCATTCGATCCATGAATGTTAATTAAGTAATACATAGTCATTAAGTGTTATACATAATCAAATGTATAAAATTTCATGTAAATTGTACAAACTAATTCATTCGAGATTCATAAGTTACGTATGTGATGTAAGTTATCTATGTCATTTACATCGAATGATTCATGACACCCACATTTCATTTTGTTTTCAACTTCGGTTGAATACGTAACTTGTACCCTTTTCGTTGCATTTTTCGTTCATAGGCAGTTATTCACTTAGAATAGCAACATATTGATATCCCAACAATTCTTTGAGTCAGAGAATTTATTGAACCAATTTAATTATGGAAGTATAATAAGATAGTATCCCAGAATGGCCTTATTTCTGAGTAATGTCCGTGTTCCATTATCACCCGTTTTTACACTAAACGAAAACCATAGGCAGCTGCGTTCACGTGTTGTTGTTAGGAATGTAGGTGGTGAGAATTCGGCAATACTAGTGTTGGAATCGGTTAATACCAGTGGTGTTTCTTCTGTTAACAAGAAGGATATCGACGTAACTTCTTATGAGGATGGAGAAAACGATAAAGGGCAAAATGGTCTTTTGGAGTTGGAACCTTTGTGGGAGGATGGTTATGGGACTCAAACGATGAAGGATTATGCTGAAATTTCCATGGAGTTAGTTAGGAGCGCCGAAGGTCCACCTAGGTGGTTTTGCCCGGTCGTGTGTGGCAAACCGTTGGAAGATTCACCTCTTCTTTTGTATTTACCTGGTAAAATTGATGTTTCGTTGCTACATAACATAACATTGACTGTGTAAGCTCATATTTATATGTTTAATGTTCCTAATAGATCGTTTGCTATGTGCCTTTATTGGTCGTGATACTTTGTTTAGGAATCGATGGGACTGGAGCTGGCCTTGTCGTACATGAGAAAGCTCTTGGAAAGTGAGTTGCACTTGTTTGATAAAATCTATTATCCGTTTAATACATAAAGAGTAAATTCCAAGTCACTGAATGACAGGGTTTTTCATGTTCAATGCTTGCATATTCCCATTCGGGATCGAACAACATTGGAAGGTTATCGTCTTCTCTTACACTTATATTTTAGAAAATTGTGGTGTAAAGTACTTTCATAAACAATTTCTGATTTGCATTAAGGTTTGTTTAAGATTGTGGAAGAAACTGTGAAGATTGAGCACACTTTATCCCCAAATAAGCCGATTTATTTACTCGGAGAATCTTTTGGTGGAGCTTTAGCACTGGCAATCGCTGCTCGTAATCCCACTATTGACTTGATACTCGTCCTAGCGAATCCAGGTTTGCCTTTTCTTTGCTATTTCTATCTGGTTCTTGTTGGTAATATAAATTTTATACAAGTACTTACTTTTTTATTGTATCAATTTCAGCAACTTCCTACGAGAGGTCAAATCTGCACCCTATAGACGGGCTAGTGAACGCTCTGCCTGACGATTATTATCGTATTAAGCCTTTGATCTTGTGCCATTATCTAGGTAGGTTACTAAATGAGTTAACTTGTGGCCGGCTTTAACTGCCAAGTACCGTCTTTCTTTTATCTTCTTCTAACATTTGGTTTTCAGGTGATTATGTAAAAATGATGACTGTTGGAATGGATCGTCCAAATAATTTGTCGTCTCTATTTCAATTGTTTGGTAGTCTTGCCGAAGATGTAGCACTTTTACCTGTAAGAAAATTTCTTCCTCCTTTGTGATATATGTATGTACCATGTGTATGTCTATATATATAACACACTGTAATTTATATATATGTATTTGACAGCGGGTGGCGAATTTATTTCCAAACGACACTTTTGAATGGAGATTAAAGCTAGTTGAATCAGTCGCTGCTTATGCCAATTCCCGTCTCCGTGCTATTACTGCTCAAGTACTTGTTCTTGCTAGGTTTCTTTCTTTATCTATGCTAATTATTGTCGTCCATTTGTTGACAATACAAAACACTAGAGTGTTAAAACTTATGTTATAGGTATTTCAAATTTAAATGGCATCCAAATTTTCTATAATGTATTTGCAATTTAGTGGAAAGGATCAACTCCTACCAAGTACAAATGAGGCCCGAAGGCTTTCAGAAAAATTAAAACACTGCATTGTACGCGTATTTGAGGAAAATGGGCACGCAATCCTATTGGTAACGACATATTTGATAAAGTAGCTAGGATAAAACATATACGTATATAACTCATTCACTTTTTGTTGATGTAGGAGAGTGGTCTTAACCTGTTGTCTGCTATTAAAACTACTCAGATATACCATCGTTCTACGAAGCGTGATATCTTAAACGACTTTTTGCCTCTTAGTATGACAGAATTCAAAAGCTTAGCAGTACAGACTAGGTAATTTAATAAATCTTTTGACATGTTTTAAAAACAACGAAAAAAGTTACTTTGCAATGCAGGTGGTACCGCCTCTTTATGAATGCGGTATTTTTTTCAACAATGGAGGATGGAAAGGTCGTGAGAGGTCTTGGCGGGATTCCAAATGAAGGACCTGTTTTAATTGTTGGTAATCACATGTTAATGGGAATTGATCTTTTTCCTGTTATCTTGGAGTTTTTACGAGAAAAGAAAGTAGTACTTCATGGTTTAGCACACCCGGAATTTTTTAATTTCAACAGTGAAGATGATCAGTTTATGATGGATTATACCAATGTGCTAAAGCTAATTGGTATAGTTCCAGTAACTGGAAGAAACCTTTTCAGATTGTTAGCGAAAAATTCCTACACATTACTTTACCCTGGTGGTGTACGAGAGGCTCTCCATCGTAAGGTGCATTCTTCAGAAACGAGTGCTTGTTTTTGACTTTTCGTATTAAAATTGTAAATCAGTTAATGTTTTGGTTAACAGGGTGAATGTTATAAGTTGTTTTGGCCCGAAAAACAAGAGTTTGTAAGAATGGCAGTGAAACTCGGGGCCACTATTATTCCATATGGAGGTGTTGGCGAAGAAGATATATCAGAAGTAAGAACACATTCATTCTCTTTAGATATAGACATGATATACTTGTTTTCATCCTCGTCGTCGATATAACTAGTTTTAATCTACTTTGTTGGCAGCTAATCGTTGATTATAACGATATAAAGAGAACTCCTTTCGTTAATCGGATGTGGGATGAATTTAATCAAGGGAGAACACAATTGAGGTGACAAGTTTCTTTCATACATGTACTTGATGGCAATTTTCGATCCTATGTACTTATGAATAACTCGATTCAAGTTATATATACATTTTTTTTATAATAGCTAGGGGAACTAAACCAAATGTCGAAAGTATGTAACAATATTTGACACACTAGCTGTTTATACAATATCAAAAAAAAAAAAATCGACAAACAACGTTAAGTGTCTCATGTCAACCCAACACGTACTAGGAGATATTTTGACTTGTTATATATAGATATTTTTTTCTCATTTATTTGTGTTACAGGGAAGAAATAGGGGGAGAGATTGCGAAGCAAAAATTTCACATACCTGTTTTAATGCCTAAGATACCAGGTCGGCTCTACTTTATATTCGGGAAGCCTATACATACAAAAGGAATGAAAAAGATGTTAGACGACGACGATTATTTGCAAGAATTATACTTGAAGATAAAATGTGAGATTGAAAAAAATGTGTCTTATTTGTTAAAGAAGCGGGAGGAGGATCCTTATAGAGGTATTGTAGAGAGAATCACGTGGCAAACGATTAACGGGACTTCAGATCAAATTCCATCATTCGAGCCTTAGACGTTAAGTCATCCATATGCATCATAGTTTACAAATTACCAAATGTAACTTTTTTTGATATAGTATTGATACCTTTAGTCACAGCTTCGTGAGATTTGGGCAAACAACTATTTGTCGAGGGAAGTGAACGAAACTTTCAATTACCAAAATCACATGCTATTTAATATACTATGTTCAATGACATTTTAAGTTCTCATGACAATAAGAGTTGGGGAAGATCTATTTAAATTAAGAATTAATTACATAAATTGTATTTATGGTTTATTTAAAATTATGGATTTTGTTCCTAAGTTTAAAACGTTGCATAAACCGTTCACTTTTTAAAACTAATTACGAATTTCGTCGCTAAAATGGATGTCCGTTACAATTTTCCGTTAAAATCATCGGTAACTAATTATACATTTCGTCCCTAAAATGGACGTCCGTTAGAAATTAGGAACGAAAAACGTAATTAGTTTCCAAAAGGGGACGATTTATACAACATTTTAAACTTATGGACGAAATTCGTAATTTAAAGTAAACCATATGAGCAATTTATGTAATTAACTCTTAAATTAATAATATGGAAGAAGTATTACTGAATGGGAAACTGAATGGGAAAAACAATGAAATAGGGGTTAATCATTACCCACGTTTTGTTGAGTAATGGTTTATTGTCTATTAATGGATATAGTGGACAATGATTGATTACTTAATGATAAACCAACCACTATCAATGATTATCATTACCATTGATTAACCCCTATTAACCTCAACCAAGCACACCCTAAGTACATAATCGTGACCGTTATATGATGCATATCTGTTATGTTTGATATAAATAAGATTTTTGTGCATCATGTGACGTTTTAGGTGAAATAACATTCAATATTTGACATAATGCATTAAAACTATGATACACAAATTTTTTCTCACTTTTTTACAAATGTGACATCATACAATATGCTCTAACATGCTTTTCTTTAATATTTTTAGAGTTAATTACATAAATCGTCCTTATGGTTTATCCAAAATTATGGATTTCGTCCCTAAGTTTAAAAAGTTGTCTAAATCGTCCAAGTTTAGAAAATAATTACCCTTTTCGTCCCTAATTTCTAATTTGTACCCGTAATTGGGGCAAACCTTAGGGACAAAATCCGTAATTGAGGACAAACCTTAGGGACGAAATCCATAATTGGTGCAAATGTTTGGGACGAAAAAAATAATTAGTTTTTAAAAATGGATGATTTATGCAACTTTTTAAACTTAGGGACGAAATCCGTAATTTAAGATAATGTTGGTCAGCTCAACCCATTTTCTCAGACGTCAAAATTGCTTGACTAAACCCTCCAAATACTCTGCAAATGCGTTCAATAAGTTATATAAATTATACTCTATTACCAAAATGCGTAGGCAAATACAAAATAAACTAGTTTATTTTTCTACCCGCCGCATCGCGCGGGCATAATTTCTCGTTGGTTACAAAGTTGTCACAATAAATGAATGGAAACTTAATAACATGGGTCTATTTTTCACTTTAACACTTCTTGAGGGGAAAAATTGTCAATATCTTAAACTAATGGACCAAACTGAGTACACCTTAAAACTTGAAAACAGAACTCATGGAAAGCGGCAAAACCACGCAAGCGCCACCGTGAAATCGAGAATAATTTGAAGAATATTCCGATGATCTACGGCGGCGTTAGGGAGGCTTATGTCGAATCGTTAACGCAAAAGAAGGTGTAATTTTAATATCATATATTCGGGGGTGTTTGTTTAGGCTTATATAAGTGGTTTTTATTGACATTTCGGACTATGTTTTATAATTTCAAATTTTTTGGCTTATGTAACTGTTTATGAGTTTATTACTTTTTATTATGACATAATAAACAGTAATAAACGGTTACATAAGCCAAAAAACTTATGAAACATAAGCCGAAATATCAATACGCTATAAGCCGTTTATATAAGCCCAAACAAACACCCCTCAATTTCAGCTTCATTAATAAAATTGAATTAAGGGTGTGTTTGGTTAAGCTTATTTGCCGGACTCACGAGTTTGAGTAAATTTTTAAAAGTTGGTAAGCCCACTTTAGTTTTTTGGCTTACGAGCTTATTAGATTGACTTTATGACTTGACGTATGGGTATATCTCAAATTGACCTTATGCATATAAGTCATAAACTCAACTTAACTTGATAGCTCATAAGCCCAGAAAGTAAATTTGTGGGCAATGACGGATCTTGAATAGTTGAACATCAATATTATTTTGGGGCCGAGAATATAATTTTAACTTGTGGGGTAAAACTGTAGAAAGAAAATTGGATTAACCTTACAAAATAAATTCGTAAAATACCCACAGGTACATGGACTTTTGGAGGGATCAGGAGCCCCTTAGATAGATCCGTCCCTACTTATGAGCTTTTCTAAATTTACGAAAAACTCATAAATACAACTAATAAGCCGAAACAAACACTCCTAGATTAAAGATTGTATATATTAGTTTATGTGTATGTAATGTTGTATCTATATGTCATTCATTTTGAATGATACATGTAACACTCATTTCATTTTGTTTCCGAGCTGAGTTGAACACGAAACTTGCATCCTTTTATTTAGGTTTCTTGTTAGTAAGTTTTTTTTAACTATTTTTGGACTTAGCATTACAACATATTGGTTGGTAAATTGAGTTGATATTCCGGAATGGCCTTAACTCTAAGCAATTCTAGTGTAATATTATCACCTCTTTTTACTGTCAACGAAAACCATAGGCTGCGTTCAGGTGGTGTTGTTAGGAGTGTAGGTGGCGAGGTATCGGGTATAGTATGTCGGGAGTCGGTTAGGATCAATGGTGCTTCTTCTGTTAAGAGGAAAGGTACTAATGTACCTTCTTATGATGATGGAAGGAAAAAGAACGGGAAAGATGTTAATGAAGAGTTGAAACCTTTTTGGGATGATGGTTATGGGACTCAAACCATGAGGGATTGTACTGAAATGGCAATGGATTTGATTAAAAGTGACGGAGGGCCGCCTAGGTGGTTTTGCCCAGTCGCATGTGGCAAACCGTTAAAAGATTCACCCGTTCTTTTGTATTTACCTGGTAATTGGTGTTTCCGTGTTTAGTTGCAACATAAAGTTTGCACAAGTTTAAAAATATGTATGCGTCTTTGTCTTTGCTTGGTTAATAGAAATGCACGGTGTACCTTATTAACTTCATCCATTTATATTTATCTGTTTATTGTTTTTAGAAGATCGTTTGCTTTGTCCTTATTGGTTGTGATACTTTGTTTAGGAATCGATGGAACTGGAGCAGGCCTTGCCGTACATGAGAAAGCTCTTGGAAAGTGAGTTTCCCTTCATCTATAAAATCTTTTATCATTGTGATATGTAAATGAGTAAATTAGAAGTCACTATGCTATATCATTTATAAAAACGTCAATTCATTTTGTCACCAAGCATCCAAGGAAATCACGATTTGATAGATTTAGATTACTGATATTCAAATGACCCCTTTTCAACTTCAATGGCAGGGTTTTTCACGTTCAATGTTTGCATATTCCTGTTTGGGATCGAACACCGTTGGAAGGTTTGATTCGAATTGTGGAAGAAACTGTGACGATTGAGCGCACTTTGTTCCCCAAAAAGCCAATTTATTTGCTTGGAGAGTCTTTTGGGGGAGCCTTAGCACTCGCAGTCGCTGCTTGCAATCCTACAATTGACTTAATACTCGTTCTAGCAAACCCAGGTTACCCTTTTTGGATAATTTCATTCTCATACGTATGTTTTTTTATACAGTTTTCGACTATGTTTACAAACTGTATTTATATCAGATGGTAACTGCTAATGTATCCATTTCAGCAACTTCCTATGAGAGGTCAGCATTGCGGCCTTTATCGTTGGTTCTTAGTGCTCTACCTGAGGAGCATTATGAGATTTTTCCTTATGCATTGAGCCCCCTTCTTGGTAGGTTACCGTTTGAATCAAATCAACCTGAGACCACTTTTTTGTTAAATGCTTATATCTGCTAAACAACTGTTTATTGCCGTTTTTAAAAATTTATCTTTAACTCTTGGTCACAAAACACCATATAGTTTACTATTTTTTTCTATAGATTCAAATTTATTTATACGTCGTCTCATTTCCCAATTTTGATTAACTATGTTCGGACCTTTCTTTGCTATGTATCTTTTTTTTTTTTTTAATTACGACTGTTTTTTGCAGGTGATTATGTAAAGATGGCAATGGTTGAACACTATGATAGTAATTATTTGCAATCTCTTTGGAAGTTACCTGTCAGTCTTAGTAAAGATCTACCACTTCTTTCTGTAAGAACTATCTTTAGCGCTTTTACATCTTTCGTTCTGTCCTTATTTAATTTTTTACTTTGCTAGCCATATGAAATAAATATATAGTTTATTCATAAGGTATTTATGTAATTTGTTAGATTATGATGATAAATATATATATTTATTGTTCTTGATAAGTGGGTCAGAGAGAAATAATCATTTGTTTATAATCATTAGATCATTCAAATATTTAATCATGACCATTTAAACTTTGTCTTTTTACACCTACAAATCTTGTCGTAACATTGACTTGGTTATTAAACATTAAAAACACATGCGATAATTTATATATCAACAACAATAATCCGAATTTATAGGAATTTGATTTTTATGTTTTTTCAATTTTTCGAAAGAAAGTGAAAACGCTAATAAGTTACACATGCATATTAGAAATTATGTTTTTTATGCATGTTTGAACTTATTAAACATACTCACATGGGCTATGTTTATCAATATCGTTCATGCAATTATTATAAAAATACACTCTCAGTCTACACCATTTTCAAAGTGCATTCATTATCTATGTGAGAAACTTTCGAGTTTACTTTCGCCCTACTTGAAAGTGATATTAGTGAGATACACATTAGTAGGAACGAAAATGACAATGGGTACTCAAGGGTACTTTTGTAATTTTTACTTTGAATAAGGACGAAAATGAACTCGAAACTTTTCCACAATGATGGTGAATGCAGTTTCATAATGTTTAGGATTCTGAGTATATTTGTACAATAACCACAAAGACGATGTCTATTATTATTTTGATTCAATATATTAATTTTCATGTATTATATTTTTTTTATCATATTTAATATAGGATATTTGTTTATTTTGTAATATTTGTGTCCTATTTTCTAAATTTTCTTATACTATTTTCCTAATATTATTTTAAAATAAATATTATGATATACCCGAGCAACGCACGGGTATAATACTAGTTTGTGTGATGCCTATCATATCGCTCTTATTCTTTTACTTTTTCTTGATAGATGATGACCAAAATATTACCGAAAGACACTCTAAAATGGAGGTTGAAGCTAGTTGAATCAGCTGCTGCGTATGCTAATTCTCGTCTCCACGTTATTAAAGCTGAAGTACTTGTGCTTGCTAGGTTCCTTTCATATTTTCCTAATACTGGTCATATTTAATTCTCGATATATATATAATATTGGTAAGATATTGGCATTTCAGTGGCAAGGATAACATCATGCCGAGTAAAAATGAAGCACAGAGGCTTTCAAGATTACTGAAACACTGCAAAATACGCGTGTTTAAGGAAAACGGACACACAATTCTACTGGTATTGAAATGTAAAATGTAAATTGATTTTTTTGTGTTTAAAAAATACTAAAGAGGTTATTGTGATAAAGAAAGCTACAATAAATCAACGCTATGTGGTGCAGGAGAGTGGTGTTCAAGTGCTTTCTGCTATTAAAGCTATTGAGTTGTACCGCCATTCTTCCAAGCATGATCTCTTCAAGGATTTTTTGCATGTTAGTATGGCAGAGTTTAAAACCTCACCGGTAGATGCTTGGTAATTCTATAAAATCGACTTATTTATAATCTTATGAAGACTTTTTGCTTCTACTTTGAGCTTTAAAATCTGATATTTGTTGGACTCGTTTTAATGTCTCACTGCCAAAAAGAAAGAAAGGCCTGGAGAAACCAATTTGGGCCACTAGGGAAACAAACCCATTAGGATGACAGATAGAAAAGTCACGATGATTTATTTAGGTTTCTTTTAGAACGGTGTATCCCTTTGATCACACCGTTTCATTCATTATATATAGATTAGGATTTCTTGTAATTAAATCAACCCTCATTCATTATATATCAAATTATTTTAGGGTTCAATCCTTGTTTTATTTTTCCTGCACTATTTTGATGTTACATGATGCTTGTTTGATCAATTATATAACGATCCTGGAGATATGGCGATTAAAGACCAGTTAACAATATTACTAATCTAAAATCTGAGATGGAGAAGATTTTCTAAAAAGAATTTGGTTTACTTATTATTTTCCCGTTGCAATGCAGGTGGTTCCGTCTTGCTATGGGTGCAACAATGTTCTCAACAATGGAGGATGGGAAGATAGTAAGAGGTCTTGCTGGGATTCCCGACGAAGGCCCTGTATTAATAGTTGGTAATCACATGCTAATGGCATTTGATGTTTTTACTCTTGTCACGGAGTATTTGAGAGAAAAGGAAATCGTGCTTCACGGTTTAACCCACCCAGAAATCTTCAACGTTAGGCCCGAACATGAATATATTATGCTTCCCCTTGTTGATGTACTTAAGCTAGGTGGTGCAGTTACGGTTTCTGGAAAAAATCTTTTTAAACTGTTAGCAAGAAAGTCACACATTTTACTTTACCCTGGTGGTATACGTGAGGGTCTCCATCGTAAGGTGAATTGTTATGACGGGACATTTTTTACTTTCTCTTGGAAATTTCTTAATGACTTTATTTTGTGGTTAACAGGGTGAAGCGGGCAAATTGTTTTGGCCTGATAAACAAGAATTCGTAAGAATGGCAGTCAAGTTCGGGGCCACCATTATACCATATGGAGGAGTCGGGGAAGACGACTTATTAGATGTAAGAACACGCTCATTCTTTTTACAGATTACACGATATAACTTGATCTTGAAAATCAAATAAACTAAGCTGGTGTGTTGCTAGCTACACATTGATTACAACGGAATAAAGAGAATACCTTACCTCAATCAGACGTGGATAGATTTTAATAAAGGGAGAACAAACTTGAGGTGAAAATGATCATTTTGGTGTCGTTTGTTGAATACTGATTGTTTCTACATCTATTTATCGTATTTTTCCATGGCAGAGAGGGGATGGGAGGAGATATTGCAGATCAACATTTCCATATGCCTATTGTTTTACCCAAGTTACCTGGTCGAGTCTACTTTATGTTCGGGAAGCCTATACAAACAAAGGGAAACGAAAAGAGGTCAAATGACCAAGATTACGTGCAAGAGTTGTACTCGCAGATAAAATGTGACGTTGAAAAGAATATAGCTTATTTGTTAAAGAAGCGAGAAGAGGATCCTTATAGGGATTCGATTGAGAGGACCAAGTGGCTAATGACTAATGGATCTTTAGATCAAATTCCATCATTCGAGCCATGAATATTAAAGTCATACATATACATCACATTGTGTGTACTAGTGTAAGTTTAAGTCATCAAATGTATTTTACATTATCATAGGTGACATTTTGTCGTGTGTTTCGGAACTTTAATCAAGTTTATCTCTTACATGTAAAAGAAATAAAAGGTATTTTGGCGGAAAATGGTACATTTCATTTCTGGAATTCATACAAAAAACTTAAACTGAAATTAAAAACCTAAATGAAGTAAGCACTTAATTCTCAATTCTCTTGTTCGGTAACACTTCCCCCTAATTTTGCAAAAATTTAAAAAGGTACCGAAAACGTTACCAAAAATAGTATGTTTCGAGTACTCGGTGAGAAAGTATTTTGCCTTTATCAATATTTTGGGTAGCCATGGACCATAAACATAACCACAAATGACAAAGCAACTCTAAATTCTTAATGCCAACTCTTGTTAATATATGTATAAGTTCTGATATATATATATATATATATATATTTCATTCATATAAAATAAACCATGTAGCCCATATTTCATCAAGCACCCACAATGGCCTTAATTCTAAGCAATTGTAGTGTTCAATTATCACCACCTTTTAAGCTAAACGAAAACCGTAGGCTTCGTTCACGTGTTTTTGTTAGGAGTGTGGGTAGAGAAGGTTCTTTAACGCGTAAATCAGTAAGGATCAGTTGGGCTTCTTCTGTTAATAAGAAAGGTATTAATGTCACTTCTTATGATGATGGAGGGAAAACGAGTGGGGAAGATGTTCTTGAAGAGTTGCAACCTTTGTGGGATGATGGTTATGGGACTAGGAACATAAGGGATTATGTTGAGTTAGTAAAGGATACAATTAAGGACGATGGAGAGTCGCTTAGATGGTTTTGCCCCGTTGCATGTGGCAATCCGTTAAAGGATTCACCCGCCCTTTTGTATTTACCTGGTAATTTCCAACTTGGTGTTTGGTTGCTACATAACATAACAGTAACTTGATTAGCTTATATCTATCTGTTTAATGTTACTAAAAGATCGTGTACTATGTCCTTATCGGTTGTAATAATTTGTGTAGGAATCGATGGGACTGGAGCCGGTCTTGCCATTCATGAGCAAGCTATTGGGAAGTGAGTTTCTCTTGATCTAAGAAATCTTTTATCATTTTGATCTGTACGTAAATGATCTCTTTTCAAGTAACCTACGACTCAATGACCTCATTTCAACTTCAATGACAGGGTTTTTCGTGTTCAATGCTTGCATATTCCTGTTTTGGATCGAACACCATTAGAAGGTTATCATCTTCTTTTGCTTTTATGCCCAACTATTTCTTATATTGCTTAAACGTTGTATACATCGTTAGCACCTTGTTTTGCATGTAGGTTTACTTAAATTTGTGGAAGAAAAGGTGATGATTGAGCACACTTCATCTCCAAATAAACCAATTTATTTGCTTGGTGAGTCTTTCGGAGGAGCCTTAGCACTTGCAGTCGCTGCTCGCAATCCCACAATTGACTTAATACTCGTAGTAGCAAACCCAGGTAAACCTTTTTTCATACTTTCTTTTCTCTTCTATTTTTATATAATGTGTAAAACAGTAACTGATATACGATCCATTTCAGCAACTTCCTTTGAGAGGTCACCGGTACACCCTTTATCGTCGCTTGTGGGTGATTTGCCCGAAGAATATTATGAGTTGCTTCCTTTTGTCATGACACCCCTTATTGGTAGCTTACTGTTTAATTTAACACGTGACCCGTTTTCTGTTAAATGTTTTTAACTGCTTAACAACTGTTTAATGATGCCTAGCTAAAATATTTGTGCTCTCCAGGTAATTTTGTAAAGATGGCAATGGTTAAGAACGACGCTAAAAATGATTTGGAATTTCTTTGGAAGTTGCCTGGATATATTGTTAGAGATATACCACTTCTTTCGGTAAGAACCATCTTCATGTCTTACGTTTTTGGCTCTATTACTGTTTTAATTTTTGAACACATCTTACGGGACTTGAACAGTTAAACCTTTTGGTTGACGAGTCACCACAAAACCGTTAGGCCTAACATCATGTTGGTATAGATGTATTATCTCAGGGTTTACGAAAGGGTATTTAGGTAATTTTGAAGAAAAGATAGGCACTCATCAGTTGAGTAGTTTTATATATACTTTCTTTTAATAGGTGTTGGCCGAAATATTACCAAAAGAGACTCTTCAATGGAAGTTTAAGCTACTTGATTCGCTCGCTGCTTATACTAATTCCCGTCTGCATGCTATTACAGCTCAAGTTCTAGTGCTTGCTAGGTTTATTTCTTCTTTTGCGGATCCAAATCATACTTTAATTCTCGTTACTATGCGTTAACGTGACACATTATTGATCATTATATTTACATTTCAGTGATAGCGATCACTTGTTGCCAAGTAAAGATGAAGCTCAAAGGCTTTCAAGAGCACTGAAGCACTGTAACGTACGTGTGTTTAAGGGAAACGGGCACACAATCCTATTGGTATTGAAATATAACATGCTAATAGATTTATTTGTGTTTTACAAATACTAAAGATGTTTAAGTCACATCAATCCCTTTTTGTTGGTGCAGGAAAGTGGTGTTAACGTTCTTTCTGCGATTAAAACTACTAACATGTACCGTCATTCTTCAAAACATGATATCATAAAGGACTTTTTGCCTCTTAATATCACAGAGTTTAAAAGCTTAGAGGAAGAGACGTGGTAAGCTGATTTACTGATTTAATAATTAATATTGACTCGTTGTAACATGTAAGTGTGACAATAATGTAGGTGGTACGGTTTATTATCGGATCCAGTAATGCTTTCAACAATGGATGATGGAAAGATAGTGAGAGGTCTTGCAGGGATTCCAGACGAAGGCCCTGTATTAGTTGTTGGTAATCATATGCTATTGGCAATTGACGTTTTTCCTGTCGTCACTGAGTTTTTGAGAGAAAAGAAAGCAGTACTTCATGGTTTAGCAAACCCGGAACTTTTTAATCTTGATGATAAAAATGACCGTTTTGTAATGTTTTACACTGATGTCCTGAAGCTAATTGGTGCATTTCCGATATTTGGAAGAAACTTATTTAAATTGTTAGAGAAGAAGTCGTGCATATTACATTATCCTGGTGGTGCACGAGAGGCTCTCCATCGCAAGGTAATCAATTACATCTGCTCAAAAAAATTTTTTTTTTTTTTTTTTTTACTTTTTAAAAACTGTATATTAATGTATTCTTTGTGGTTAATAGGGTGAAGCTTACGAGTTGTTTTGGCCTGATCAACAAGAATTTGTAAGAATGGCAGTGAAGTTCGGAGCCACTATTATACCATATGGAGGTGTTGGGGAAGATGACATATTTGATGTAAGAAATCGTTCATTGCCTTTACGGTTTTACATGATATATCTTTTTTTTTTATGTTGATGCTTAGTTGTTGATTTCTATACTCTATCTGTTCTATAATCTATCTGTTGTTAGCTAAGCATCGATTATGAAGAAATCCAAAAAATTCCTTTCCTCAACAAGATATGGGATAAATTTATTCAAGGGAAAACAAACTCGAGGTGAAACTACTTGACAATGCTTATCTATGTTTTTTATTTTTTACCTGTTAAATATGAAACTCAACCAGAATAGACCGATTTATAAGTAAATGGGTCGGGATTGCTCCCTCTAGGATCAATGATCATTTGGGTGCTTACATATATTCTTTGATTATAGGGAGGAAACGGGGGAAGAGATTGCGGAGCCACAATTTCCTTTACCTCTTTGTACACCCAAGATACCAGGTCGACTCTACTTTATGTTCGGGAAGCCTATACAAACAAAAGGAAATGAAGAGATGTTAGATGACGATGATTATTTGCAAGAGCTATACACGCAGATAAAATGCGAGGTTGAAAAGAACATGGCCTATTTGTTAAAAAAGCGCGAGGAGGATCCTTACAGAGGTATTGTTGAGAGGCTCGTATGGCAAAAGAATAATGGGACTTTAGATCAAATTCCATCATTTGAGCCATGAACATCAAGTCATCCATACACATCACATTTCGTTTAAATGCGAGGTTGAAAAGAATATGGCCTATTTGTTAAGTCATCAAATGTATTTTACATGTCAATAGTAACAAAAAAAAGTTTGAACTATATATGAAAATGTATCATGATACTTGATATAAAAAAATTGTCAAATATCTATGTTATGTTTACTCATGGATTCTGGGTTGTATAAGACGTTATTCTTTACACTTGTTAAGAAAAGTTGAAATTATATATGAAAATGTATCATGATAGGTGTTAAATAAAAATTTTCTCGAATTTTAAATTACTGATATCATCTTCAACAGACGTTTTATTTGAAATTTTTTTTGATGCATATATTGTCTAAAACATAATTGAAATGACTAAAACACACTTATATTTAGGAGAACTCATAGGGAAGAACACAAGGGTATAATGGTCATTTCAATTTCATATAACAATATCCGCACCAAAGGTTGCCCATAGGCCACATATATATTTTAAAAAATGTAGGAACTACTTAGGGCCCGTTTGCAAACGTCAAAGACGCGAACTACGGACTACGGACTCGGATTCGGTCCGTGGTCCGAGCGTTTGATAAGTTCATGAAAAGCTCGGACCACGGACCGAGTCCGTGATTTTGCCTCGGACTCGGTCCGTTTAGAAAAACCGCAGACTGAGAACAAGGCAAAATCACGGACTCGGTCCATGGTCCGAGCTTTTCATAAACTTATCAAACGCTCGGACCACGGACAGAGTCCAAGTCCGAGTCCGTAGTCCGAGTCTGATGTTTGCAAACAAGCCAACCATATGGACGGAAAAAGCAAAAGATAGGATGCAAATGCAATTAATATTTGTTGAGGGAAAAAATTACAACAATCTTAAACTATGGGCCAAATTTGTAAAATTACAAAAACAGAGCTCTCATTAGTACAGAAAACACTCTCACACACACACACACACACACACACACAACGCCACCGTGAAATTGAACAGAAAATGAAGCATATTCCGACGGTTCTTACCACCACCACCGGTGGCGCGTGGAGGACACGCTTCACTTCTTGTCCACCTTCTCACACAAACAAGGTAGAATACTAATTTCATAAATTCGAATTTTATTTTTATCTAATTTATTTATTTAACTTTATTAAATTCTGTGTATATGCATTTCATTAGCAGTTTTCCAAATTTTAATTTACTAATTGCTACATTTTTTCCGCCTAAAAATATACATATATAAATATGTATCTATATGTTTGTCATTCATATTGTATGATACATGAAACACTCATTTAATTTTTGTTTCCAAGCTCAATTGACTACGTAACTTTAAACCGTAAACTTAGCGTTTTTGTTAGCATGACAACAACTTAATAGCCTTATAATTTTACGTAATCGTAATTTTTAAATACAGTTTGTATAATGGCTTTGATTTTAAGCAATTCAGTGGTTCCATTACTGCCTATTTTGACTGTGAACGAAAACGCTAGGTTACGTTCACGTGTTGTTGTTAGGAGTGTTGGTGGTAGGGATTCGGTGACGGAACCTTTGGAGTCGGTTAGAATTAATGGAGTTTGTACTATTGATAGGAAGGATATTAGTGTAGCTTCTTATAATAAGAGTGAGAAAGGTGAAGGACAAAATGGTCTTTTTGAGTTGGAACCGTTGTGGGATGATGGTTATGGGACACAGACACTGAAGGATTACACTGAAATAGCCGTGGGTTTACTTGAAAGTTTTGAAGGGCCGCCAAGGTGGTTTTGCCCCGTTGCGTGTGGCAAACCTTTAAATGATTCGCCTCTTCTTTTTTATTTACCTGGTAATTGGTGTTTCGTTGCTTCAGAACTAACACATATTTAAGAATATGTATCCATTTTTATGCTTACCTTTGCTTAATTGTATGGGTAGTATGGTAGTGCAATGTACAAATTATCTCTTTATATTTATCTAATCTTCCAGTATGATCTGATTTGGTTTGATTATTGTGTAGGAATGGATGGGAGTGGTGCCGGCCTTGTTGTACACGAGAAAGCTCTTGGAAAGTAAGTTGCACTTGATCTAGAACATATCCACTCTTTGAGCCTTACTTTTTTTATATCATATATTTATTTTGGTATAGATACATAGTTAGGTTTTTGGTATTCCCCCCACCCAAATTTTGGGGGGCGTTAAACGTGAGTGGTAACAATAATAGGTTATGATTCTTTCGGTGAAGGTGATTATAATTTTTATTTCTGATTATTTAGGGTTGATATTAATGAGATAATATGTAGCTGTAATGAACTGTTTATCTTTCTTCAAGTCAAAATAATCACTTTTAATCCCCTCCCCAACATATGACCTTTGTGAGAGAGTCTGATTTATTGTATTAATAATTATAATTATGTAAATGTGTTAATCACAAGTCACTATCATAATTAATTTACGAGAAATGCAATCAATTTAGTCACAACATATCTAAGAAAGTTCAATCTGATTGATAAATTGATAATGTCTTTATATACAGAGATTTAACAATGATGTCTTGACAATTTGAATGACAGGGTTTTTCATGTTCAATGCTTGCATATTCCTGCCTGTGATCGAACAACATTGGAAGGTTAGCGTCTTCTCTTGCATTTAAATAAGAAAACATGTAGCTTGTGCACTAAACTACCTTTATTTTATTAAAGAATTAAATTCATACAGTTGTATTTGGTATATATTCAGACACTTACAAGTTATGTCTTCTAGACCCTTTTTTAGCAAATCATGACGTTAAGTAATTTCATGAACAACCTGATTTTCTTATAGGTTTGATTAAATTTGTGGAAGAAACTGTGATGATTGAGCACATTTTGTCCCCAAATAAGCCAATTTATTTGCTTGGAGAGTCTTTCGGAGGAAGCTTAGCACTTGCAGTCGCTGCTCGTAATCCTAAAATTGACTTGATTCTCGTTCTAGCAAACCCTGGTCTGTTTTTTTTTTTGTTTTTCCGTACTAACAATTTTATGCATGTATCTTTTATTTATTTATTTAATTCACCGATCGGTTTCAGCAACTTCATATGAGAGGTCACCATTGCACCCTTTAGTAGCATTCATGAGGACTCTACCTGACGAATGTTACAGGACATTTCCTTATGTCACGAGCTTCCTTCTGGGTAGGTTATTTTTTAATTTAACCCAGTAATCCATTATCCCTTTTCTGGTAGATAATCAGTTTAAATGCTCCAAACACCCCCTATATCTTCATTTGACCTTCTAATATTTGTTCTCTCTATTTGATTCATATTGTTAGCCCAATTTGCAATTTTGATAAACCATACAGCTGGGACCTTTTTTCACAATGCATCTTCTTTCTTGAAGTTATTCTAAAATTGAATTTTCAGGCGATTTTATAAAAACGGCCATGGTTAAAAATGATGGTACAAATTATTCACCATCTCTGCTGCAATTGCTGAGCAATATAATCGAAGATCTACCACTTTTTTCCGTAAGAAACACCTTCAGCCCTTCGTATTCCATGTTTATTAGTTAATTACTTCTCTAATACTTTCATTTTTTAATGTTCTTCCATGTTAGTGAAATGAAATAAGTATGTAATTTGTATCTATTATTATCTTCTAGAGCTTGCCTAAAATTTTTAATGGAATTTGCTAGATTATGAAGGCAAACAACAGGACAAAATACAATAAATAAAGAATAAAATAGCTTGAACAATATTATCATTTACATACTCATTTTTATACTTTCTCCTAATAGGCGTTGACCAGAATAGTACCCAGAGACACTCTTAAATGGAGGATCGATCTAGTTCAATCAGCTGCTGCTTATGCTAATGCTCGTCTCCATTCTGTTAAAGCTCAAGTACTTGTACTTGCCAGGTCTCTTTCTTCTTTGGCTAATGCAGATAATAATTTTACTATCTGTACTTCACATAAGTTATGTATTTATTAATTCATATGCCTTTATGTAATCTAATTTTTCTAAGTTATTTGCATTTTAGTGGCAAAGATAACCTCTTACCGAGTAAAGAAGAGGCTCAGAGGCTTTCAGGAATATTGAAGCACTGCCAAATACGCGTGTTTGAGGAAAATGGGCACACAATCCTGATGGTATTAAGATCTTCTATTTTTACCTTTTCGTTTGTTAACAAATACTTTTAGGTTTATGATAAAGTAGCCACAATAGATGATTAATGTCATTACCTTTTTGGTAGTGCAGGAGAGCGGGGTTAACGTGCTGTCTGCTATAAAAACTACTCGGTTGTACCGGCGTTCTTTGAAACATGATGTCATAAATGACTTCTTGCCTCCTAGTATCAGAGAGTTCAAAACCACTCCGATGGATAATTGGTAACCAAATTTTTATTTTTATTTTATTCACTAAGAGTTCAATAAATTAGGATATGCTGCAATTAATGCAGGTGGTACCGGCTTTCTATGGGCGCAGCAATGTTTTCAACAATGGATGATGGAAAGATAGTGAGAGGTCTTGGCGGGATTCCAGATGAAGGCCCTGTATTACTTGTTGGTAATCATATGCTATGGGGATTTGAAACTATTCCTTTTGTTTTACAATTTTTGAGAGAAAAAAAAGTCGTGCTTCATGCTTTGACACATCCAGAAACTTTCTCATTTAGCGTTGAAACTGAATATCTTATGATTCCATATACTGATATCTTGAAGCAATTTGGTGCAATTCCCGTTTCTGCTAGAAACCTTTTTAAACTTTTATCAAGAAAGTCTTACACTTTACTCTACCCCGGCGGCGCACGTGAGTCTTTCCATCGTAAGGTCTGTCAAAAACAATCAAATAGTTTCACTCTTTTTTTAAAATAAGCTTTTTAGTTGGGATTTTGAGTCACTTTCGCTTATGGTTAACAGGGTGAAGCTTGTAAGTTGTTTTGGCCCGATAAACAAGAATTTGTAAGAATGGCGGTGAAGTTTGGGGCCACCATTATACCGTTTGGAGTTGTTGGGGAAGATGACATATCAGAAGTAAGAACACGTTCAATATCTTTACAATTTTATTGTCAATATAACTTCTATCACTGGTCGGTGTTGTTAATCTTTTTTGCTGTTAGCTACTCATTGATTATGATGAAATGAAGAGGAACCCTTTCCTGAATCAGTGGGTGAATGATTTTAATCAGGGGAAAACAAATGTGAGGTAAACCTACTTTCTGTTAACAGACACCCAAATGGTGTTTTAAAGCTTGAATTTAGATTGAGCTGGCAATTTATATCCATTGGCTTTAAATTTGGTCGACTTGAATTACGTTGTATCTTAAAAATGAAATTTTATGTTGTGTTCAAGCCAAACCAGTTTTGATCCACACTAAAAAGACGGTTTTCACTCATTGATTCATGTGTCTATTTTGCCACCTCTATTTTAGATGTACAGACATATGATCGTTCAACCCATTTGACCAGTTTCCTTAGCTAATTTTATTGATTTGACCGATGTTAGATTAAATATGACCAAAATCAACAAGTCCATAAGTAAATTGGTTGAGATTGTTTTTTCCGTCCATTTATCATATTCTCTAATGCCAGGAAGGGGATGGGTGGAGAGATTGCTAAGCAACAACTTCATTTTCCTATCTTTTTGCCAAAGTTACCGGGTCGACTTTACTATATGTTTGGGAAGCCTATACAAACAAAAGGGAATGAAAATATGTTACATGACAAAGAATATTTGCGAGAGTTATACATGCAGATAAGATGTGATGTTGAAACGAATATGGCTTATTTGTTAGAAAAGCGAGAAGAGGATCCTTATAGAGGTTTTGTTAAGAGGCTCGTGTGGGTAATGACTAGGGGATCTTTAGATCAAATTCCATCATTTGAGCCATGACACTAAGTCATCTATATACATCTTATTTTGTTTGTGGGTGTAAATTTAAGTCATCAAATGTATTTTAATCAATTGTAACATTTTGTCATGCATTACAAAATTTCGCTTAATGAGATATGAATCTTCAACCATTTTGCTCAATTGTTCTTTATCTGTTTTATGGGGTCGCTGTGATTTCTTGTTTTTGTCAAAAAATAATTCTAATGATCATATTTAAATAGACAAAAGAAATTTGTGGTCAATCCGACCCCGACCCAACCCAACCCACCCATTTCAGGATGTACTAAAAGGTACTAGTTTTTGTCTGTTGATACAACAATGAATTTCGACTGTCATACCTTCTACACTTGATGGGTCACCTAGACCTGATTCAAGCACACCTTTAACCTGAACTCTATCATTAGACTGTTTGTAGATTTGGATCTCGACACACATAACGCCGAATGAAACCAATGTCATCTTTGAGTATTGTTACAATACTATTATAGCGAAATCGAGACCGTAGTGGTTACCTTTGACACTCTACCTGCTAGCAGAAGTCACAGAAAGCAGCAAAGTCACACAGCGCCACTATGAAATAGCATAGAAGATCAAGGTAGAGTTCAGTACACTAATTTCATAGATGTCTTTTCTTTTGTTGTCGAATTGAAAACTATAATAATGTTTCCAATTAGTGGGAATATGGACTGAAATCAGTTTTAATTTTAGGGCAGTGTTTTTGTCTTTAAATGAAGTAAAGGGAGATCTATTGTGAAGCCAAAATATAAATCAATGATCCATTATGTAATCATGCAAAAAATGATCGAATGTTTTAAATGTACTAAAAAATATTGTTGCAGTACTTGGTTAATTTCGCCCTGCAAATAACTTGTGCTTTTAGCTTTGCTTCGGCTGCAGTGGAGATACAGACATCTGGCTATGGAAGTCCCGTCTTTTTCGCTATCAAGTTTATCAGTTGATCGAGGTAAATGGAAAACCAGATGATATAAATTTTTTTTTTGGTTTTATTATTAAAATTGGTGTGTGTTTATATGCAATTTAATTAGTAGATTTTTACCTTCGGATTCTTTTGAGTATTTTTTCCCACCGACATGTGATATTGTATTTTTATGTCATTCATATTGAATGATGCATGAAACACACATTTCATTTTGTTTCCAACCTCCGTTGAACACGCAACTTGCACCCGTTTTCTTTGGGTTTCTTGTTAGTAATTTTATATCAGCCAGTTTTGCATTTGGCATGACAAATTATTAATATACCTAAAATCGTTTCAATCAAATAGGAGATCCTTGATTTTAATCTTTAGACCAATTAGCTAAGTGGAAGTATTCCTTAATGGCCTTAATTGTGAGGGGTCAAAGTATTTCTTTGTCACCCCTCTTTACTCTAAATGAAAACCTTAGGCTGCGTTCACGTGTTCTAGTTAGGAGTGTAGGTAGTGAGGATTTGCTAATATTATCGAGGGAATCAGTTAGGTTCAGCGGCGTTTTTTCTGTTGACAGGAAGAATATTGGTGTAGCTTCTTATGATGATGGAGGGAAAAAGATTGGAAAAAATGTTCCCGAAGAGTTGGAACCTTTGTGGGACGATGGTTATGGAACTCAAACTATGAAGGACTATGCTGAAATTTCCATGAGTTTGATTAAGATTGACGGTGGGCCACCCAGGTGGTTTTGTCCCGTTGCTTGTGGCATACCGTTAAATGATTCTCCCGTTCTTTTGTATTTACCTGGTAATTGCTGTTTGTGCTACATAAATTATACTAGCTAAAAAATATGTAGTGATCCTTGTCTTTCTTGATTATTACTGGTCTAATAGGTCTGTCAATAGTTGGGTCGATCTAGTTTAATTTTAAAAGTAACTTTTATATGTGTAGGAATGGATGGGACTGGAGCCGGTCTTGTTGTACACGAGAAAGCTCTTGGAAAGTGAGTTGCAGTTGTATAAAAAAAAATCTTTTAAAATTTTGATATGTAAATGAATAAACAAGTCACTATACTCCCTTCTGTTACCAAGCATCGAAGGAAATTACGTTTTGATATATTTAGTAAATTAAGATACAGTGACCTCTTTTAAACTTGAATGACAGGGTTTTTCATGTTCAATGCTTGCACATTCCTGTTTGGGATCGAACACCATTAGAAGGTTATCATCTTCTCTTGCATTTATGCTCTACTATATTTATATTGTGTAAGATTTCGTGGAATAACGTTGATTTTCTTGGAGAATTAAGTGCATGAGAAAATGCTTCACAAATCTAGTGTTGTACTGGGAATAAATTTAGACACCTAAGTAAGTTGTGGTGTGATGTAATTTTATTAACAACTTGATATGCATGAAGGTTTGATCCAGATTGTGGAAGAAACTGTGATGGTTGAACACACTTTGTCCCCAAATAAGCCAATTTATTTACTCGGAGATTCTTTTGGTGGAACCTTAGCACTTGCAGTTGCTGCTCGTAATCCTTCAATTGATTTAATACTCATACTAGCGAACCCAGGTTAATCTTCTTTTTAATTGTTTTCTATATATTTTTAAGGGTAATGTTAATCTCATAAACGTATTTCTTTTTTCAATTTGAAAATGTTTAGAAATTCTATATTTCTATGTATATTTTTGTAACTGAGATTATATCAATTACAGCAACTTCCTCTCAGTGGTCGCCAGTGCACCCTTTAATAACGGCTGCGGGAGCTCTGCCTATGAGCCCTCTTCTGGGTAGGTTTTGTTGTTAATTAACCTGTTATGATCTGCGTTCATTTTCTAAATATTCAAAATTTCATTTATACGTTGGTCCATTTCCATCTTTTATGAACCATTTGGAATGCAGGACCATTATCTGCAACATATCTTATTTCTTATTAATTCCAGCATCCTTTTCAGGTGATTTTATAAAGATGGCAACTGTTGAAAGCAATGGTAAATATCATTCGCCATCCATCTGGCAAGTGTTTGGCAATGTTGCTGAAAATCTACCACTTCTTTCTGTAAGAACCACCGTTGCTTTTACAGTGTGAGTTTAAAAATGTAACATTCCTCCCGAAAATGGTATGAAGATTTGGAGAAAAATGAACTTGATAACTCTATAAACCTTTTTAATTACTGCCTTTAACATTATAATTTACACAATGCGGAAACTTACTTGAGATGTAAATTCCTTGTAACTAGTATGTTTGAGTAATGGAGTTACTGTTTAATATATCTCGGTAAGATTCCTATCATCTACTCTCTCATTTTTTTTTTTTTTTACTTTTTCCTGATAGATGTTGGACAAAATATTACCGAAAGACACTCTGAAATGGAGGTTAAAGCTAGTTGAATTAGCTGCTGCTTATGCTAATTCTCGTCTTCATGCTATTACCGCTCAAGTACTTGTGCTTGCTAGGTTTATTTCTTCTTTTGCTATTACCGCTTCATTTTATTATTGTATATATTAGTTAATGTGTTATATATGATTACCAAAAGAATCTTACCTTCTATAATAAAGCAATTTAGTAGGACAAATACTAGTTGTGGTAAATGGGTCAAATTTGCCACATGTACTAATATGGGTTAGGTATTTACATTTCAGTGGCAAGGATAACTTCATACCGAGTAAAAATGAAGCCCAAAGACTTTCAAGTTTATTGAAGCACTGCAATATACGTGTGTTTGGGGAAAATGGGCACGCAATCCTATTGGTATTACGAACTTCTACTTTTGCACTTTTCTTGTTAACAAAATGAATTTATGATAATGCAGGTACAATAGATCTATAATGTGAATCATTTTGTTCGGTACAGGAAAATGGTGTTAACGTGTTGTCTGCTATTAAAACAACTCAGCTGTACCGGCGTTCTTCGAAGCATGATATTGTCAAGGACTATCTGCCCACTAGTATCACACAGTTCAAAAACGTTCCATTCGAGAATTGGTAATTAATAGAATTAACAATATAATAGATTAAAATATGATATATTTAAAGTTATGATGCAAATTAATGCAGGTGGTACCGGCTTTATACAGGTACAGCGGTATTTTCAACAATGGAGGATGGAAAGATAGTGAGAGGTCTTGCAGGGATTCCCGATGAAGGCCCTGTATTAGCTGTTGGTAATCACATGTTATTTGGATTTGATGCTTTTTTCGTTGTCTTAGAGTTTTTGAGAGAAAAGAAAATCACGCTTCATGGTTTAGCCCATCCAGAACTGTATCAAATCCGTGCTAAAGATGAATTTTATATGGTTCCGTATACTGATGTAGTGAAGTTACTTGGTGCAATTCCGGTTTCTGGTAGAAACCTTTTTAAATTGTTATCAAGAAAATCTTACGCCTTACTTTACCCTGGAGGTGCACGCGAGTCTCTCCATCGTAAGGTCTGTTACGTCTATGCTCATAATTTTTAAAGAAAAATTAGGATAATTTTCCGTTGAAATTTGTAATAAATTCATGGTTACCAGGGTGAAAGTTGCAAGTTATTTTGGCCTGATAAACAAGAATTTGTAAGAATGGCAGTGAAACTCGGGGCCACAATTATACCATTTGGAGCTGTTGGAGAAGATGACCTATCAGAAGTAAGAACAAACTCATTTTCGTTATAAATTTAGTTGCTGTTATTAATCTAGTTTGTTTCCAGCTACTCGTGGATTATAACGACATGAAGAGAATCCCTTTCCTTAATCAGATGTGGGATGAATATAATCGAGGGAGAAAAAACGTTAGGTGAATTAACTTAAAATCTGTTTGCTTGTAATTGTCATAAATTACCCGGACAGTGGTTAAATTTTTTCTTTATTAACAGGGAAGGAATGGGAGGAGAGATTTCTAAGCAACAACTTCATTTACCTATTTTCTTACCAAAGCTTCCGGGCAGACTCTACTTTATGTTTGGGAAACCCATACGAACAAAAGGAAAGGAAAACATGGTCGATGACAAAGAGTATTTGCGCGAATTATATGTACAGATAAGATCTGATGTTGAAAACAATATGGCTTATTTGTTAAAAAAACGAGAGGAGGATCCGTATAGAAGTATTGTTGACAGATTCATGTGGCAAAGAAATTACGGGTCTTTAGATGATATTCCATCATTTGAACCATGAACCGATGACGTTTAAGTTAACGACATGATTTTGTAAATTTAAGTGATCAAATGTAGTTTACATGATAAAATGTGAGATTTTGGCATACATCTCAAAAGTTGATTTGTTTTTTGTTTTTTGTTTTTTGTTTGTGTTGTGATATGAGCATGATGGTGTTCGGTCTCCTCCAACCAAAAAAAATTATATTAAATTTTCTAGTCAATTTAAAATAATCTAAAAATAATACATTACGAGCTCTAACCCTCCATCAATATGAATTCATGGCTATGTTTCTGATTCCAAGTGGGAAGCGAACCCAAGATGAGATCTATACAAAACCGTCTAAGTTAAACATTATACAAAAGTTTTTTTCAAAGACTATATTTGTAATTCTGAAATCGTTTACGATGTTATCAAACAATATAGATTATAGATGATATATGCAAGTAAGGGGGTGTTTGTTTGGGCTTATATAAGCGACTTATGACTTATTGACATTTCGACTTATGTTTCATAAGTCCAGATTTTTTAGCTTATATAATCGTTTATGGGCTTATTACTGTGTATTATGACATAATAAACAGTAATAAACCCATAAATAATTATATAAGCCAGAAAATCCGGGCTTATAAAACATAAGTCGAAATGTCAATAAGCCCATAAACTTATTATATAACTCCAAACAAACACAACACCCCTAAGTCAGCTGTTTCATAAAGTATTTAAAGTTACTATAAAAACTGAAAAATCAAACTACAAAACTGTTTCAATTACAAAACTATAAAAGAGCTAAAGTAAACACAGAGTCCAGAAACAGTGAATTAGAAGAGAATGAAGAATATTCCGGTGATTCTGATCGGCTGCGGCGGCGTTGGACGGCAGCTCCTACAACACATCGTCTCTAATCGTCAGCTTCACGCAGATAAGGTATCATCATCTCTTACAAATTCACCTTATATTTTATCATAGAAATGCAGTTTATTCTGATTAATTAGATATTCAAACTTTGAAAATTATTGTCCAGTTTTAGAAAATGCTTGGATATGTTTAGTAGCGGTGAAACGGTTACGGTACAAATAATAAAGCATGACGATTACTTTAAAATGATTGTTATAGTATAGTAGTTGTAAAAAATGGTAAATATGTAAATTTCAATGGTGGTCCAAAATAGTAAGTTTTCGGACCAATAGAAGTGACTTGTATAAATAGTTTACTTTGTAATACGATACACACAAATTCAAATTCGTTAAAATTTGATACATTTTGGTGTAATAGGCAAGATGCTATAGTTATTTGAATATTATTATATGGTTATGATACAATTATATTTGTCTGACAGGGAATTCGTTTACGAGTTGTGGGTGTATGCGATAGTAATTTATTTCTTGTTACACTAGATGTGTTCTCTGCCGAGTTCGATGATGCCTTTTTAATGGATATTTGCCAAATTAAGTCAGATAAATTGCCCTTGGAAAAGTGTATCAACTCTGGTAATTTCATATTTTCATTAATATTTGAATAGTTGTACTGTGAGTTATCTGTTGGTTTGTATTCGTTATTTCGTTATTACATACATTTAATACTTCTTTAGGTAAATGCGAAGCTTTTCCATATTCTGAATCCACGAGAAAACTTACCGAGATTGCTTCTATTTTAGGTATTGATTCTTCAGTGACTTATCTTTTCTATCTTATCTAATGTTATTTATGTTACTGCTTCTTATTCAAATTATCGTTCAGGTTTTGTGCTTGTTGATTGCTCTGCAAGTTCGGAGACCGTTGAAGTTATTAACAAAACATTAAATTTGGGATGTTGTGCCGTGCTAGCCAATAAGAAGCCTCTTACTTGTTCACTGGTAAATTTTACCTTAACATTAAGGATTTTTATTATTTCATTTTTTAACTTTCCAGTTTCCATTATGTAACGAGAACTAGTTAAAAAAATCATTTAACTTTGGTCTTTTGCAGGAAGATTTTGACAAGTTGTTCGTGAAACCACGTCGTTTTAGGCATGAATCAACTGTAAGTAGTAATGTTTCATATTCTATAGTTCAGAGGTGGAAATCTCCAAACGTTACTTATGAATAGGTTGATTTGATGGGCCAGATAAATGTTATAGCTAAAAGGGGTCAAATGGGATGGGTTAAACAAGTTGAAAAGTCGTCTAAAGTATATATTTTTAAAGCATACAACCTCCTAAATCAGTTTATCCAAAAATATTTAAATTATTACTAGTATGCTATTGTTTCTTTAATCGTAAAAAATACATTACTTTGATTCTTTTTTCCCTTTCCTATTGCTAATAGGTTGGTGCCGGCTTACCCATTATAGCAGCATTAAATCGTATTCTTTTATCTGGAGACGAGGTCAACGTCGTAGTTGGTAGCTTGAGTGGTAATGAATATTGAAAATTAATAACTTTCATTTGTTGGCATTAGTCTAATTGTACTTTCTTTTATTCCTTGATTACCCAAAAATAGGTACTTTGGGCTACATAATGAGCGAGGTTGAAAACGGGAAGCCATTCAGCGAAGCTGTTTTAACTGCTAAAGAACTTGGCTATACCGAACCAGGTAAACAAAAACTATTTAAAAGGATAATTAATCATAGTATCTTGTCAGATATGTAAAGTTTCGTTTTTCTTTAAACTTTTATTTTCAGATCCTCGTGATGATCTCAGCGGGATGGATGTTGCAAGAAAGGTTATCTCCTCTCAACTTCTGCTTATTTTGCTTCATGTGTTATTTGTTTATTTTATTACTTGAGCAGGCTCTGATCCTTGCACGACTTCTTGGTGCCCGTATTGACCTGAATGCCATCCCGGTAAGAACTTGTGTGAGCTCATTCAGATTTTCATGGATGTTTTTTTATTTGTTTTTCTTGGTGCTTCTTTTCTTGGATGTATTAATGTTCTTTACTCGTGGCATTTGTATCTTTTCAAAGGTTGAAAGCTTGTACCCTGATAATATGGGGAAAGACGAAATGTCCTTGGAAGACTTCTTAGAGTACGGACTAGCAGAGTTGGATGAGGATCTTGATAAAAGAATGAAATACGCTATATCAAATGGGAAAGTTTTGCGTTACGTTTGTATCGTTCAGGGCTCACGGTATTTTTCTAGAGGTCATAAGATAGGCGAGTCGATACGGGTCATTATAGTATGGGTCGAAATGGATCGGGTTGGGTTGACGTGAAAACGCTCAAATGAAATGATAATATTATTACAGTAATAATCTAAATCTTGGGCGACTTTCAACCTGTTTGGCCCATTTGATTGACTCGTTCCATTTTTAAATAAATATTTTTATTTGGCTCGACTGATATAAGAAGTAACCCAAATCGACCTATTCATTGAAAATGGCTTCCATAAATTTATGCGGTTAATAATCAATGGGGCAGTAACTTCTGCTTAAACGTCAAATAGGTGCTCTGTTCAAATTCAAGAAGTCGTAAAAGAAACGGCTTTGGGCAGCTTGAGAGGAAGCGACAATGTGGTAAGCTCTTAAATATCGTCATCTGTATACATGAAATTTAAATGCTATTTGTGACGACTGTTAAATCAATTTTCTATTGTAAATGTATCATCTCTAGGCCCCATGAAACTCATTAAGTTGACAAAAATGTATGTGCAGGTCGAGATATACACTCGATGTTACGAAAGACCGTTGGTGATTCAAGGTGCTGGAGCAGGCAACGATACTACAGCAACTGGTGTTCTTGCTGACATTCTTGATCTTCAGGATCTATATTAATACACAAAACTCACCGTAATAATAATTTGGCAGTTTTTGGAAGATGAAATTATCCTTGTGGTCTTCATCTCATTTGCTGCCGATAAGCTTCAAGTTGAAGATATTTTGCTATGTACTAGAATTACCCTTTTACAGTTATTGTGTAAGAGATGATAATAACAATATATGGTTACAAAAAAAAGACATGGAAGCTAGTGTTTAATCGTTTGTCTAATGAAACATTATCTATTTATGCAAAACCGCAACTAATGTCTGCGTTTTTTCCGTTATCGTGATGGTTGATTAAACTAAACGTATAATGTGATAACTGATAGGATCTGTCAAATAGAACATCAAGTACAATTGTATCTTTAACGTAACTCTTTCCTCTCCGAAACATAGACCATATAACACACGTCAAATATCTATCACAAACGTATGATTTTATTTATGTAAATTGTGTAGCCAACATTTTGATCCTCTGTCAGTGATACTACTAGAGCAATTTTTTGTTTAAGAATTTGATACAAGACATTGGCTTAGAAAATGTTGACGGGTCAACCCAACTTATGTGACACGTACACATACTTATTCATTTGAGTAGTGGACATGATAATCAATTTGTGTCCAATGTCAATTTACCACTAGTATGCAGTCCTCTCTATTACTAGAGTACATATTTTTAACCCGATAATTATGTCACTTGAAGAACTTGGCATCTCAAAACTCGTAATATGTTTTGTCACGCATCTTCATACGAAAAACGTGAGATTTTTTGTAACGTGGTTCACATACATCCGTCAAGTATTCCACTTCCACCAACACGAGAAAAATAAAGAACGTAATTCTGTTGCTTTCAAATTTATAGCAATATTCAACACTTTGAACCACTTTAAAAACCATAATATAAACCTACTTGTATCAGGAGAAGATGTAGGAAAAATGAAACAACGTAATTCAATTTCGTGTGTATTTAACTAAAATAAGTCATTTTACGGTATATAGATTATGCTATATAGAAAAAAGATGAATTTACGACAAAATCTAGCCTCTTCATTTTGTTCTAAAAAGGAATGAATGATTACCAAACGAAACGTAAATGCTTGTTCAAAGATCTTTCGTCTTGTAAACGTGAACCATGTTTAGTCTTCAAATACTAATGTTCTTTGTCTCTTCGTGATCTGTACAACTATTAAGAACAGTAAATTAGTAATGTTTAAAAAACATGTTCAACATACTAAAATGTCTAGGTATGAAAAACATCCGGGTTTTGTTGTTTAATTAAGTAACTTTCACCCGAGTTTTGGCCTTCATTCTCGTATTAAGGTACAACGTGAACTATTAGTTAAATCGATACACATATTTTATCATATCGGCGCCTTTTCACGGTGTGTGAAAACTAAAACAAGATAGTCTCTTTAAATTTAAATTTGATGATAGTAGAAGTAATGATTCACAATTCACAAAGGCCGCATTATTTGATGTTACTTGGAAATTTTTAAAAGAAAAATACATTATGGGGATCTAAAAAAGTCGAGTACTCTTCACTCCCTTATTCCGCAATTGATGACTTAAATTATTTTTTGAAGTTGTATTATTATTTCATCTTTATTTTTAGAAGTTTGATTTTAATAATTAAAGACTTACATATTAAAAAAAAAATTAGTGATGATTTATTTTTAATTTTTTTATTGGTATTTTGTTGACACAAGTAGAGACAGACATATTTCACATCGAAAGGACAAACACTACCTAACCCTATTAAATGATACCATGTACTTTGAAAAAAATATAATGAAGTAATATTGACATAGATTGAATCTTAACATCAAATGAATTCTATTATTTTACATTATTGATTATTGTCTTCTACATGTCGCTACAAATAGTAAAACATGATACAATATTACAATTGAAAGCATGTAAGTTGGTAATATTTCATCAATACATGTAGTCATTTTATTAGGTTTATAAACCGTTAAAGTTATGTTTTGAAGACTATATAAAGAATCACAAATTTCAAATCATATATAAAGTAAATTACATAAATCAATTATTTGTTTATCTTAAATTACGGATTTTATTTCCATGTTAAAACATACACCACTCGTCTATTTACAGAAATTAGTTACCTTTTTCGGCATCGATTTCTAGCATATATTCATATTACAAACGAAATATATAATTATTTATCGTTAATTTTAATTGTGATTCTTAAAGAACATTCAATCTAGAGGTTATAAGCGTAATTAGTTTCTCAGATTAAACGAATAATATCTTTAATCTTATATATATATCTATATAGGGGTGGGATAATGTAAAAAGATTTTAAAATAAAAAGTGTAGGGAGGAATGTGAGCCACACAATTAGTCAACAAAAATGGGGTTTGAAAAAGTCAACGCGGTGGCATTTTGGTAATATTTTCGAACTTTCATGCCCTTTTGGTAATTTGCAGAAATCTTTTTTTTTTTTTTTTTTTTTTTTTTTTTTTTTTTTTTCATTTTACCAGATTACTCATTTTTTGAATCTCTGTGCATAACTTTTATCAATAACGTGTGCATCGGTTTTATGTGCATCAAAAAATTCTATATAAAAAATACGAACATTGTGTATCGGTTTTTATAAAATAACTTGTGCATTAATTATATGTAAGTTTTTATACAAAAAATTACAAAACATTGTGCGTAAATATTAAATATATATGTGCATAATTACAAAAAGATTGTGCATAACTTTACAAAACCATTGTGCAAAACTTTACAAAACCATTGTGCATAAAAAAAACATCCGCCTGAAACACCGTCACATTCTCGCTCGCATCGTACAATCGAACACTCTGTCACCACAAACAAAACCATAATAAATTAAATTACTACCTAATCTAAATAAGCAAAAAAGTAGTACAGTTAGGTCACAATAAAAAATGAAAAATGAAAACCTAGAAACTTACTTTGTCCCAGGAAGATACAAGTAGATGGTCGGAATGATTAGAAAATCGGAGATTAGAGATCCCGTCAGACGGAGGATTTAATAGTTCCCGGCCGATTACACCTCGCGTAGTTGTCATTATCGGAGCTAGGGTTTAGATTGAGCTCTACTGGGTATTTTTTCTGAACCTGCGGGAGCTGCGGCGGAGGTCACCGGCGGCGGGAGCTGCGTCGGAGGTCACCGCCACTGTTCTTCTTCTTCACCGCCACTGTTTCCGGCGAGGTCACCGGCGGAGCAGATTCATCGCAGATTCATCGGAGGAGCAGATCTACTTTAGAGAGAGAGAGATTTTAGTTGATTTTGGTTATGTTAGGGTTGATTATGAGATTTAAAAGTGGATCTGAAATTTGTGTTGTAAAAAGACGATTATACCCTTTATGATATAATAATGGGTTTTTTTTCCTTCTGACACGTGGCAGCCCCATGTTCCTTCCTATTCTTTTTATTTTCAATGTCTTTTTATTATATCCTTGTTATATATATATATATATATATATATATATATATATATATATATATATATATATATATATATATATATATAAAATAAAAGAGGGAACTTAAATGTCACATGGCGAATTAAGCTCCCTTGTATGAGTTAACTTCTTTGCTAGCAGCCGTTAGATCAGATTGATGATTTCATCAAAGATTATTTTCATTTTAAACCCACTTACAATACATAATTACATTCTCTCTTTCATTCTATTTTTACTAAAATAAAAAATATAACTATAATTTACTTATAGAATCGTTCAATTTGGACTATGATTTAACTTATTATTATTCTAAAATCTCCTAATACAAAATATCAAAACATGTGTATAAACATAAAAGTGTATATGTTATTATAACTATAAACAACATGTGTATAATCGTAAAACTATATATATTATTATACATATACCATTATTTTTTCATAATAAATTTAAATCTACATGAACATAAAATTTACGATTCAATTTTAATTTTTTCCGTATTATTGCGGGACAATAATCTAGTTAGTTAGAAACAAAATTCTTAAACGATGATAAAACATAAAGACGGTTTATGTAATTGTTAGAGCAAATTTGATTACAACCATAAAATAAAATATTAAAAAAAAAAAACACTTACTAAATGTTATAAGTGGAACTAGACATATGAAATTAAATACCTACAAAACATGGTTTGCCTAAATATAAAAAAGTTTAATAAACATAAATCATGATTATCCTAACTAAAAAATCTTATTGGTCAATTAAGATTCTTCCATGATATAGATTTTAAACAAGTGTACAAAACCAAAGTGGGACCCATTAAGAAACCCCTACAAATATTTCCACATCTTCAAACCACACCATTCATATCATCATCTTAAATTCTGTGGATTATATATTCAAACAAATGTTTTTTTGTTTGAGTTAAACATAAACTATACGTTGTTTAATGGGTTTTTGTTTGAGTTTACGAGTTCCGACAAGTAACCCAACTCCGACAAGAGTTGGAGTTGGGTTGTTGTCGGAACGGTTTAAGAAACATGGGATGAATGTTGGTGGGAGAAGGGTGGTTGGAGTGAGAGGTGTGGTGGAGAGAAATGGTGGTGATGGGATTGATGCCACCGGAGAAGGAAAGAGTGGTGTTTCTGGGGGAGGAGTGTATTCGACTGCGAATGCGATGGAAGTGACTACTTTTAATCAAACCGGGTTCTCGGATGCCGAGTTTCCGGTTTGGGATCAGATTGGGGCTGTTGTTAGACTTACTTATGGAATTGGTTAGTTCTTAGTTCGTTTTTACTTTTATATTTAGACATAATCTCGACCTATATTTAATATATTCAGACACGCTCATATGTATTATGCATATCTGAATACTTTAAACGTAGCTTAGGGACTCTTTATATTGTTTTATTTTTTCTGTTTTCTTAAATTTAAATTTAATAAAGATAGAATTGCATTTATGGGTGGAATGAGGATATTAATGAAAGTTTTCAAGTGGTTGTGTGAAATAAGCCGGAAGCCCGGAACAAGCAAGTTCAAACTGTTTAGAGCCTTACATAGTGTTTAAGGTTGTTTGGGAGTGTATATTTTCAAACGCGAACCACAAAGTGTTCAATAGCTTATTTTAATAAGACGTAAGCAACTTTTCTTAAATACCTAGGTTGGTTGGTGCTTATTTTAAACGCACTTTTCTATTTGCAACCTAAACACCTTGCTAAAATTCACAATAAGATCAACTTTCTTAGTTCACTTTTTTCATGGTTGCATCTTCTTTTCTACTAAAAGTAAAATGTTATGCATCTTTTCTTTTAGAATCGAAGTTAGATAATTACCTTCAAAACACGTTTTATTGCGTTTAATGTTTGATGTTTTAGAACAAAAGATGCAATTATCATATTAGTATCACGTCCAAACAACATATGCTTTAATGTTTGATGTTTTGTTTGCTAAAAACAGGCATCTATGGTGCAATGGCAGTAGCAGGAAACTTCATATGTACAACAACAGGAATCGATAGCACTGGAGGATACTCGCCTACATTAGACGCTATTGTGCAAGGACTTGGATATTGCGCTCCTCCAATTATGGCACTTTTGTTTATACTAGACGTACGATCAACTTTCAAAATCTATCTTCTGCTATTTTAAGTTTTAATTTAATCGATAAATTTGTAAAGTTGGTGGATTTCTTAATGTATTATATATAGATGACTAAAGTGAATATTGTCCGTCTAGTGCAGGATGAAGTAGTCAAAGTGTCGCCTCATGCACGTGCAATACGGGATGTCGAAGATGAAGAGTTAAGAAGCTTTTTCTATGGAATGTCTCCATGGCAGGTAATAAGACTATTTAGAATTTCTGTGTTACATTTGATTTGAGGTGGGGAAACGGGTTGTTTGAGCAGGTTGGGTAACGGGTCAAAATGGGTTCAAGACAGAACATGTGACTGATATCTGCATTTCAAAGCGGGTTGGGTCAGTCCGACCCGTAAAGACTTGTTTCATTTTCGAACTTTGAAACTATGATTAAAAAACTGTTCATAGTTAGGACGTTGTTAGCATTTTAATACACGTTATGACTTTTTACCTGTCTACCCTTCAACCCATTTGACGTGTTTTTATTCAGTTCCTTGTTTCATATTTTATCCTGTTAGTTATCAAACAATCACAGCCCGAACGGACCCGTTTGCATATAAATGAAATTGCCACCTTTACATTTGATCATGTTGATAATTTGTTGAACTTATTGCAGTTTATACTGATTGTTGCTGCAAGCTCAGTTGGTGAGGAGCTATTTTACCGTGCGGCAGTTCAGGTGAGTTTTTGATAGAACCCAAATGATATATTAATTAAAAATAATGAGATACGAACAAAATACCAGGAAACTTACCGATTTTTTTTATTTCTTGGTCATCATTTGCGATCGTGTAGGGGGCATTAGCGGAAGTGTTTTTGAAAGGCAACGATCTAGTAAGGAATGCTACCGGAATGGCTGCATTGGTACAATGATGACAAAATTTGAGCTAATGTTTTTCATTACAAAAACCAATATCAATAACTAAATGTTAATGTGATTTTTTTTATTTCTAGACGGGTGTGCTGCCTCCATTCGTGCCATTTGCCCAAGCGTTTGCAGCTGTTATCACAGCTGTAATTACAGGTTCACTCTATTATGTGGCTGCATCTCCAAAAGGTTTGTTTCTTTTATAGAAGTGGAAAATTCAAAAACTATAGCTAAAGAAGAAAAGTCATCCGAAGCCTATTTTATCGTATACAACCTTTTTAGTCGTTTTTTTCAGAGATTTATAAAAAACGTTTGCATGTTAACCCGACCCAGTTAAACTCGACCTATACTAGAAAATGACATATTTCATATATTGCAATTGTTTGTTTGATAACACACGTTGCTTGTTTTCTTTTCAGATCCTACTTATGTTGTTGCACCGGTTTTGACTTCACGTTCTGGTCGCCAAGACATGAAGAAGCTTTTTGCAGGTATAACCTTATTCATTTTTCAAAACATGAACGTTCTGGTAATAGATACTAGTCACAATAACAGTAAAATATGGATTTCCGAAGCACTTTTGTCACTAGAGTCGTCATTTACCATTTGTGATTTACCTGAATTGCTCATGTAAATTCTGCAGCCTGGTATGAAAGGAGACAAATGAAGAAGATATATTCTCCACTACTCGAAGGACTTTTAGCTCTTTACCTCGGATTTGAATGGAACCAGGTAACGAAAACTTGTGAAAAGACGATTTTGTCCTCCATGAACAACATCACAATAACTAACTCGGTTTCTTTATAATACAAATTTACAGACAAACAACATTCTAGCTCCCATGATCACACACGGGATTTACTCTGCAACGATTCTAGGACACGGGCTTTGGAAGATTCATGATCACAGAAGAAGATTACGCCAACGAGTCCAGCAACTTAATCTTGAAGAAAATAATTCAAGAAATTACTAAAATAGGCCTAGTATTAATTTGTAGTAACAGAAACTATATATATCCTTTTGGTATGAAGAAGCAGAATGTATATTATAAGTAGTAAATAACTATACATTGTTATGCATCATATATACTATACAGAGAGCCTATTTTCGTGACGTTTTTCCGGGTAATATGGTATCGACTCAAACTTTGGTGAGCCACTAAAATGCAAAACGGTAACTAATTATATACGCTATTTCTTTGTTAACCAATCCAGTTCATTATGATCATCTTGTCTACCTCTAAATCATTAATATAAACAATTTTTAAATATGTAGAGAGTATTATTGTATAAATTAGTTATTTATCATTTAAGTGCAAAGTCAAAATAACAAGCATTTGATTACCTAAACAAAATCAAATTATAGTGGAAATTAACATGAAATTTGAGAATGACATTTTCCTAAATCTCCTACATATTTTATGGTGGAGATTCATCCTATATATCCCAAGGCTTGTAATTAATGTATCAAGTGGCGGAGTTACATGGAGACCACGATTGGTCATGACTGTCACATCCCATAAAACCCGAGGTATAAACAGTATCAGTAGTATTAGAGGTACAATAGAGAGTCAAAATCAACTAAAAAGTCAACATTCAACATATTTGAATATTTTGAGTAAAATAGATTGAAAACAATTTTATAGAATGTCTAAAAGTACTTTATGATTACGATCGCATTTTTTTAGTTAAAAAAGAAAATATTTGTCGAATATATATAAGTTTCACGATTATCATAATAATAAATATTATGTTTATGATCGGTATTATGTTTTTGAGTCCAAAAACGTCTATTTATCAATAAATATATACGTTTAGACATTCTTATTCGAATAATCGAAGCCATAAGCTTAGGCACGAAATTAACTCGTTAGAAAGGACCAACTTTGTAATATTAATAACGTTAATCTTATTCGAATAATCGAAGCCATAAGCACCCTAACTTATTTTACGGGTGTACTAAATCTACTAGGCAATTTAGGTACCAAAACGCTTTCGTCACGAATGACAAAACAATAAATAAAATCCTGACTAAATAAATAACGCGTGATAACCGAAACAATAATAATAATAGGGTCAAAACAAAGTATCGATAAAGTAATAATGACAGATGGCACACCCGAATATAGGGGTGTCAAAAAAACCCGAACCGAACGGACCCGACCCGAACCCGAATAAGCATATTAGGGTCGGGTTAATTCGGGTTGTATTCAAGTTTCGGGTTGATTTGACCCGACCCGAGAGACCCGATTCTTTGTAGGGTCGGATTTCTGGTTGCTTTATCTCAGAATAATACCCACCCTGGCATATGATATATATAGGCTAGAAGTATGAAAGAGTTTCATACATAGAGCGATGTGGGACAACTAAAATAGGGAAAACCAAAGACATATGATATATATAGGCTAGAAGTATGAAAGAGTTTCATACCTTAAGCGATGTGGGACAACTAAAGTAGGGAAAATAAATGAAGAGTTGTCCCACAGGTATGAAACTCTTTCATACTTCTAGCCTATATATATCATGTGCTTTGTTAGGTTCTATTCATCTTGAATTTTTTCAATATATTTGCTTTTTACCTTTGTTATATGCAATATGTTTATTGTAGATTTTTTTGAACTTTTTTAATTGTTGTGGACCCGGACCCGAAATAACCCGACCCTTTTGGACCCGACCCGAAAACGACCCGAACCCTAAAACCGGAACCCTTATTAGGGTCGGGTTAGGGTTATAAAATTTTAGTTAAAACCCGAATAAATCCGACCCGAAAGTTGCTTATTAGGGTCGGGTTGACCCGAATAACACCCCTACCCGAATAATACCTCGAAAACCCGGTTGTCACAATGACCCACCCACAAAATCTTAAATTTTATGCATTTTCTATAGTTTTATTATATTTTTGGTTTAATCTTTAGTAATTAGGCCACCCAAAAGCTATAAATTTAAGTTGTAAATTATATGGTCCCCTAGAGTTGAATTTCTGGCTTCGCCACTGAATGTATCATTACTTTCATAAATTGTATTTTCGTTTATTTTGGTGGTGATACTTATGATGTATAGAACAGTTATTTATTAAAAGAACAACCTGATGTATTGTATAATTGTTCATTGTATATTGTTTTTGAGAAGAGAAAAAATATATTATATTTTAATACATAAGATACAAATATGTAATACTAACTATTAATCATTTCTCATTTATCAATGTATAAGAATATACAATGTCCTTTCGCACTTTATAAAATTGTGGCTATCATTTTTCTCAAAATACGACAAATTTCATTTTTTTTATGTCGTATATAATGTCTCTTATAGAAAAAAAAAAGTGTGTGATTTAGTTTCTATATTAATCACTATTGTATTTCTTTTGGATTCAAGTCTCGTAAAAGATAAAAATAAATTAATAAATAATTATTGTGTGGTGTAATATTTGTGTTTCCAGAAAAAATTAAATATTATTTTTAATAAAACAGAAATTTATATATACTCTTAATTTATTTTCTTACTTGCCCTTTAAAAAGTACAAAATCAATAAATATGTTATACACTAATTATCTCCCTTTATCTTTTCGGTTATATTTCCTTCCACTTGTCATCAACTCATTGTTATGAAACATAATTCGACACAAAAGATAGAATAATTCTTTTGATCCTTCATTAAGTTTATAAATACATATTATATACATACATACATATATAGGAAAAAGAAATAAATCTTATAACAGTTTTTAAAGTAATATAAATTACGTAAATAGGCAATCTAATAATATATACCAAATAATGATTTTTGTTCCAAAAGTTTGTTAATTAAACAGATCGTCCTAAAATGTAACAACTAACATATTAACCTTGATAATTATAAAGTGTTACAAGTTTCGACTTTAGGGACTATAATGTTATACGTCTCACTTTTAGTTAATATCATCAATGTTAGAGCACCTGGAGTGGGGGGGTTGTGGGGCTCGTTGTGGCCTCACAACGACCGTTGTGGTCGTTCTCCACTCCGGGTCGCCTCGTTCTGGAGCCTCGTTCTCGGAATCGTTACCACCACAACGGATCGTTGTGGTTTTTTTTTTTTTTTTTTTTTTTTTTTTTTCTTCTTTCTCTTCTTTCTCTTTTCTTCTTTCTCTTCTTTTTTCTTTTCTTCCTTCTCTTTTTTTTTCTTGTTTTCAAATAGATCGGTTTTTCTTTTTTCTTTGTGTTGCAGATGGAGGCAGGGAAGGGAGGGAGGGAGGGAGGGAGGGAGGGAGGGATGGATTTTTAGGGTTTGTTGGTTTTTGTGTTTTAAAAATTTTAATATATGTTTTAAAATTTTGTCCTAATGTTTTTTTTAATATATGATTTATAATTTTTAATATATTAAAAATTTTAATATATGTTTTAAAATTTTTAATATATATTTTTTTTTTATATATGTTTTAAAATTTTTAATATTTTTAGAGTTTTTTTTTATAAATATTTTTAGAGTTTTTAATTAATGTATTGTGTGTTTTTTTAATTAGTGTATTGTATTTTTATTTTAATAAATGTATTATTTATTTTATTTAAATCTTTTAAGAAAAATAATAAAATAATCCCACAACCCACCACAACCCTCCCTATCATAACAACTCACAACTCTCATTCTCACTGCCACGTCATCACCTTTTTCCCCACAACCCACCACAACCTCATTGTCACTCGTTATCACTCCGAGTGCTCTTATAAGTTTAAAACTTAGTGTCAGTTTGTGTAATAAAAAACTTTTGGATGAAAACCATAATATGACCCGAGTTTAATATTAAAAGAATAACAAAAAATAAACTATCTTTAACTCTTTGGGGAAAACAATTAGCATATATATATATAAACTTTTTCTATAACATGTAACCAAAAACGATATAGCATAAGTTAAACCGATAATGACAAATATAAATAAACAAACAATAAGGGGAAAAAAAGATTAGCAGAATGTCAATCAAATAATAACAATAATATTATGTTAATTATTCCTCTTTACAAGACTACATTATTTAATTACCCAGAAAAATACAAGTAAACAAGACAAGTAAAAAGATTATAGATTAATCCAATCTTTCCATAAAATATATATAATTATAATTATAATAATTAATAAAATGTTTATTTACCTAAATAATTAGCTAGTAATCTTGAGCATAGAAATCAATAATTTCCTTAAGATTAAGGTTAAACAATGAAGAAGAATCATTATGCATCAACCATAACATATGTTCAAACAAGATAGCATCCACATCAACATACAACACTCTTTTCTTCTTTTGCATCATTCTTGATGCTTCTTTAACATTCTTCTTATTCTTCACCAAATCAATCAAAACCCGAAAAGGGTTTTCGTCTAGCACAAAAGGGTCTACTAAAAACTCCTTCTTTTCCTTCCCCACCACCACGGTTATTGGATCATTTGAACCAACAAAGTAGTCGTCACTTAGTTGTCGATAACCTTGTCTTTCACCGGAACAACAACCGCGGCTAAAGATTGATACCGGTAGAACCAAACAATCCATAACGAGGAAGATAATGAGAGGCTAGCTAATGTGTGTGGTTTTTGTAAATGAAATGAGTTTGTATGTAAGTATGTATGTATGTGTTATTTATATGGTTTTTAGTAGTGGAAGAAGTCAATTATTTATTTAGTTTTTTTTTTTTTTTTTTTTTTAATTATGAAAGGTGGTATTTGTATGGTAGTAGTTGAAGTCCAACATATATGCCAACCAAACGGCTAATAATGATGTGGAGATATAAACAAAGTAAAACAACAACATTAACATATATGTAGCTGTCAAAGGTGGTTTCCTAGTAATACTTAAAAGCGTAATATAGCCGTTGTTTGGTTGTGCTTCTAAATATAAAACTAAATTTATAATTTTGATCATTTTTTCTTAGAGTTATGATATAACTTCGAGTTATTTTGCAAAAACGAGTGTTTTCATATACATATGTACGTGGTTTAATTGAAGACTTTTTTCGAATCATCAAGGTTCAGACACTAGACCTCTTATGAGGAAACGTCTTACCACTAATACGCGTTTACATGACTAGTGATATTTATGTTGTATATATTTTTATTTGGATTAATAGTACTATTATTAATTCATACAAAATATACATATGAGAAATGGTATGGAAAAAGTATTTAATTGGCAATGGTGATAGAAAGAGCGTTAGGAGCGTGTGAGATATTATTTTGTCATTGATTTTCACGAGTAAAGTGTTTTCCTGTTCACCTTTCATATCAAAAAGGTATATCCTTTCATTAATATTAAATAAAGAGTGTCGATGGTAAAAGCGCTCGCATTCATAACACCAAAACCTTCACGTCATCATAACTCAACCCATAATATAACACCAAAAATATCCTTCAACCATAACACGAAACTCTAGACCCACCTATTTATATTAAACTTTATAAATATTAGTTAAAAAAAATTACATAACACGCGTTACGTATGTAACGCGGTCTTCATAACACAGGTCATAACACGGCCCGGTCAGCCATAGCTCAAGTTATGAAGGCATAACACAAGTCCTAACACAGGGCTAGGAGCGCTCTTAACGTTTATCAAAAACTTGTATTATTATAAATTTCGAGATTGATATCCTAAATTTTTGTAGGTGCATTTATGTAGTTACTAGATTCATATGTAATTAATGTTTATATCAGTCTTTATATTGTTTGGTTGAATATTAATATTGAATGTTTGATTAATTATAAGTTTGAACGTTTACGTTGTTATGAATTAATCAAATATGTGTTTCGTAATGTTTAAATGATATTCAAACTCGTTCGCACGGATAAGGATGATATCCGTGCGAATGAAGGTTACGTACGCACGAATGAGAAAGTTAAACAGTTTGTTTATTAAAAAGGTTTCATTCGTACGAACTAGATATGGTTCGCACGAATAGAATCTCATTCGTACGGATGAGTTCACATCCGTACGAATGAAAAGCTGGGCCTATATATATCAGCTTAGGGTTTCAGCATTCGTAAGGTTTTGCTAGGTTTTCTTGTGCGTGTAACGAACTGCTGCTGCCGTTTTCTTTGTGTTCCAAATTGTTATCAAAGTCTAAACAATCATCCGAATAGTCTTCCTTAGGTCCGATCTTATCAATAATCATTGGTTTGATCTCGTTTCCGACGGTTACATATTCGCTAGATAATCATTAGTCTATTTCCGCTAGGTTAGTGATACAACGTTGACTATAAGATCCGTACAACCCCAACAAAGTGGTATCAGAGCGTTGGTTGTAGAAATCAACGTTCTTCTAGCGATTCTTAAGATTTTTCGTTTTTGATTGTTTCTTAAAGTTTGGAATTTTACGTTCAAAAACTTGTTTTTGTTATCTTAAAACGTTTCTGGGTAGTTTAGATTAAGATCTGGGCAAATAGGAATCGTTTTGGTTAGAAAAATCGAGTTCTAGATCGAATTTTAGCAAAACCCTAATATTTCAGCGGCGCATACGAACCAAGTTCTTGATTAGCTTTCATCCGTACGAATAGAGGTGTCATTCGCACGAATAGGATCTCATCCGAGCGAACCAAAGTTTTTGTCTAAAAAGTTTAAAGTTTAGTTCATTCGTACGAATAGGTTTCCTCCGTACGAATAGGATTCTCATTCGTGCGTATCAATCTGTTCATCCGTGCGAACTACTCATTCGTATAGAGGTTAGATTTTCTGTCTCATTCGTACGAATCACTCTCGTTCGTACGTAGCAGCAATTCATTCGCACGAACCTGAATCAGACTTAATTTTAAAATTTTAAATGGATTACGCAATGGCTAGTACCAACACTAAAATGTCTGAAATGCTAATCAATGATGCTGAAACTGGAAGCATAAATAAGGTCCCAAAACTCATCACTATGGACGATTACCCACACTGGAAACCTCGATTCGAAATTCACGTCCAAGGAATGGATTCAAAAATGTGGGATATGATTCAAAATGGATATGCTGAACCAGTTAGTGAAAATGGAGATCCTATTGCCCTTCACAGATATTCAGAGGAACAAAGGAAGAGTTACGACATTGAGAAAAAGGCTTATTCTCATGTATGTCAAGCTATTCCTAGATCTGTGTTTCATCAGTACAAGACTCACAAGCTATCGAAACAGTTATGGGATGCTCTTGAATTGGACTGTGAGGGAAACAACAAGTTGAAGTCAATGAAGGGAAGAGCACTGAAAAAGGAATTTGATAACTTTACTTGCCTACATGGAGAATCACTGTTCGACCTTATCAGACGTTTTCAACATTTGATTAGCGAGATGAACGGATATTCGGTGGTTACAACTGGTGCAGAGAGAATAGAGTGTTTTGCGGACGCTTTGCCAGACAGCTGGAATGGATATATAGAGATGTTAAAGGAAAATGGGTATCTTGCTCGCACAACTTTGAATGATTTATTTACAAAGCTAAGAGAGAAGGAGCAGGATGATAAGTTTCGTGCTCAAAGAAAGGGACACACTCAAGATCCCTCACTGTACTATGCTGATCCCACTCCAGCCACTCCTACTCATGCCCCACTGAAGACAGCGTTTTCTGCTAACGCCTCAACTCATTCAGGAAATTCAGGGTGTTCCAACTCAAGTTCAAGTCAAAGTACTCCGGTTCAGAAGTCTCAAGCTCAAGCAAGTTCAGAATCAGCGTTTACCAGTTTGAAGATCGAGCATTTTCATAAAGGAAATGTTGAAAGTGTAAACGAAGATATGGCTATGTTGAGTGCCTTAGTTGGATCCTATGATACACTACTGCAGGGTAAAATTGGAAACATACACTTAACTGGGGAGGATTATGAGCAGATTGATCATGATGAGATGGAACGAATTGACATTATGTGGGGATTCGCTAATCTGGTTAGGAGGGCAAAAGAATACGTGAAGAAGACGGGCAACACTATCGGAGCTAATAAGGAAACGAAGTATGGTTTCGACATGTCAGCTATTACCTGTCACAATTGTGGAGAAAAGGGTCATTTTGCTCGTAACTGTGAAAAGCCAAAACGACCAAGGACTGTTCAGAATCCGTTCAGAGATCAACAAAACAGGAATGTGAACAGAAATGCTCCTGAGGCGAACAAGAATACTGCTTTGGTGACGACTGGTTCGAATATGTCTACTGGCACAGAAAATTCAGATGTTAAGGCCTTAGTTTTTCAATCTGATGAAGGTTTGGATTGGCAATTTCAAATTGAAACCAATCCATCTGATGCTGAAGTAAATGTTGTAAAGATTTTGAATCTGAATGAAGAAAGTGACGGGGAGGAGTCTGTTACATCTGAAGAATCATCTGAGGAATCTTCAACAGAATCAGAAGCACCAGTGATTAAAAGGGAGTTTGCAATGATGGCTGGTACTACTGAGTCATCAAAGGTACAATCTGAAACTAAAGTAACTTCCTGTTCTAATTTTTTTGTTTTAGACAAACGAGTAAATGAGCTTAGCCAAGAAAATAACAATCTTGTTGATGAACTTCGTAAAAACAAGATCGTTAAGGGAAATGAAAAACTGTTTTCAGAAAAGAACAAACTTTTGGCAAAACAAGTTAGTGATTTGGAAATTGCTTTGTTAAACAAACAGGACTCGATTAACAAATATTTAAAAGATATTGATGCTCTTAAACGTGAAAATGCTTCTGTTAAAATCAGTTTTGAAACTTTAAACCAACAAGTTAGAAGTTACTCCACTGCATCATATCTTTTGGATCACATTTTGAAAGAAAAACGTCCTGAAAATGGGGAAGGGAAACCAGGGGTTGACTATAAAGCTTGTCCACCTCCCATCTTTAACAAACTGATTAAGGCTCCAAAGGAGGAAGGGGATGTTGAATTTATTCTTCAACAACCAGACCCAGCTGTTCAAACCCCTAGTGTCCAAACACCAACTGTTCAAACACCTACTGTCAGTGCTAAAAGTAATGTAAACGAAAAGTTGAAAGAAACTGTCATAGTTGAAGATTGGGTTTCTGACTCAGATGAGGAAGAAAAGGGTTCAGGTTTGGGTCGTCAGTTACCTTATAACACAAATTTGGGTCGCAAACCTCACAATAAAACTGGTTTAGGTTATCAGTCATCAAATAAAGCTTCAAATCAACCTAAACAAATTAGAATTTTGAAAAGACCTGAATTTCAAGGACCAAAATTTGTCAAAACCGGAGAATCATCAATCACAGCTGAGACAAAAGAAACTAATCAAGGGAAATTCATCCCACCTCATTTGAGAAACAACAACCCCCATAAGCCACAAAATGTTCAACAACATAACGGCTTCATGCGTCCAAATGCTATGTTCTCTAAACCTCACACACACCACCGGAGAATGATGCAAAGTTCTCAAAATCTTAACGAATGGAGAACTTGTTTTGATTGTGGGGAGAAAGGCCATGTTAATTATAATTGTCCAAATTTGAAACAAAGGTCTAGGAATAATGTTGACCAAAATAGAATGTACACTGGAAATCGCTTTTCAAGCCCAAACCGAAATCGATTTTCAAACAATAGGTCATCATCTCCTAAACAAAACAGTGAGTTGCTTCCTGCTGGTAAAACCAAACAGCAACCTACTGTTAAACAAATTGAAAAACGGTCAATCTCACCAACTGTCTATATTAAACGTGCATGGAAAGCTAAGAATGAAACTAAAGGTGTTGGACCTTTAAACGCGTATGAGGGTTCCAAGGGACAATGGGTTGACTTACAGTTCTTAGGTGATGACGGCAAACCCAAGGCTATTAAGGCTTGGGTTTGCATTGGAAATTAATATTTTCAATTTGTTGTGCAGGTCGTCTATGATCCTATCAAGAATACCTGGATTGTTGATAGTGGGGCGTCTAGGCACATGACAGGGAATATGAATCTACTTTCTAATGTCAGATCAATTAAGGGTGGATACGTTTCTTTTGCTGGAGATAAGGGAGGTTATATCTCTGCTCAGGGATTAGTTGCAAACAACAAATTAAGCTTTGATAAAGTGAATTATGTTCAAGCATTGGTCAACAACTTGTTGTCCGTTTCTCAAGTTTGCGACAAGAAGTTTAAGGTGATTTTTGACGAAAATCAGTGTTACATTACGAAGAAAGAATTTGTGATTCCAGAGCACTTGATTATTATGCAATCACCACGAGTTGGCGATTTGTATGTGCTCGACATGTCGAAGACTACTGTGAATTCGACTGAACATCAAGCTTTTGTCTCAAAAGCTACTGAACGTGAATCTATTTGTGGCACAAACGTATGGGACACCTCAGTTTGAGAAAGATGAATCATCTGATGCACAAAGAATTGGTTATTGGAGTTAATGTGAAAACATTTCAGTTGCCGAAAGCTTGCATCTCCTGTAAGAAGGGAAAGCAGTCCAAAAAGTCTCACAAAGCAAAGAAGTTCCACACTATTGACAGTCCACTTGAACTTCTACACATGGACTTGTTTGGCCCTATCAAATATTCGAGTGTAGCAGGGGATAATTACTGTTTGGTGGTGACCGATGATTATTCTCGATTCTCTTGGGTCATGTTTTTACGAGAGAAATCTGAAACGTACGAGAATATCAAGCTGCTAGTTACTTCATTGGAAACACTGTATAAGTTAAAGGTTCGACGATTTAGAACTGATAACGGTACAGAATTTAAGAATCAGAGGATGGAGGATTTATGCAAGGACAGAGGAATTCAACAACAATTTAGTGCAGCCTATACTCCACAAATGAACGGGGTTGCAGAAAGAAAGAACAGAACGTTGATTGAAGCAGCTAGGACTATGTTGGCTGATTCGACACTGCCAGTACGTTTTTGGAATGAAGCGGTAGCCAATGCATGTTACACTTTAAACCGAGTGCTAGTAGTGAAGCGTCATGGGAAAACTTGCTATGAATTGTTGCAGAAAAGGAAGCCTAATTTACAGTACTTGGAACCTTTTGGAGCTCCGTGTACTATGCTCAAGCGTAAATCAGAGGGAAAATTCGATGAAAAGGCATTAGAAGGGATATTTCTGGGATACAGCACTCCTAACAAGAGAGTTTGGAATCCAACTACAAAAGCTATTGAAGAATGGTATGAGGTGGATGTTCAGAAGTATTCTAAACCTATTCCTTCCAAAGGATATCCATGGATGTTTGACTATGATTCGTTATTCGAGTCATTTAATCTTCCGGAATTTTCTGATGAAGATATTGCAAGATACTACTCTCACAATGAAGGCTTGGATACTCCTATTCCTCAAGATCCAATACCTCCAACAGCTCCTACTCCTCCCGGTACTCAAGATAATCCTGCAGATATTCACGCAAATGATGATGATTCAGATTCTGATGGCTCAGTTAAAATTAATGAGCCGATTGCAAATGAAGAGGAAGTTGAAGCTCCTGACGTTAATAACTTGGGTCCTAACGTTGAGGTTCCTCCAAATCTAAACGTTGAGGTTCCTCCAAATCTAAACGTTGAGGTTCCTCCTAATTTAAACGTCGAAGAACCAGCAAGTCAGCTCCGGAGATCATCAAGGGCTCGCAGATCGACAAATTTTGATGATTATGAAACTTATCTGGCTGGAGCTCGACCCAAAACACAGATTCAAAGCGACGTTTACATTGATCTCTTTAAATCTGGCGATGTTACTTACCGTGCTCATGCATGTTTTATTTCGCAGGTTGAACCAGCTAATGTTGAAGAAGCACTCTTGGATGACAATTGGATCAACTCAATGCAAGAGGAACTGCTACAGTTTAAGAAGCTGGGTGTCTGGAGGCTTGTCGCTAAGCCAAAAGGTGCCAAGTCATTGGGTTGTCGCTGGGTTCATCGATGCAAAAGGGATGATCAGGGTGTAGTTGTCAGAAACAAGTCAAGGCTAGTGGTTCAGGGTTTTAGACAAATTCCTGACTTGGATTATAATGAAGTGTTTGCTCCGGTTGCGAGATTAGAGGCGATTCGGATTTTTCTGGCATTTGCATCCTATAAGAAGTTTACTGTTTATCAGATGGATGTAAAGAGCGCTTTTCTTTACGGGAATATTCGAGAGACAGTGTACGTTAATCAACCACCAGGCTTTGTAGACCCATTACATCCGGATAAAGTGTACATTCTCGATAAAGCACTTTATGGTCTGCATCAAGCACCGCGCGCCTGGTATGAGACACTTGCTAATCATCTGACCGACAACGGTTTTCGTCGAGGTGTCATTGATTGTACGCTGTTCATCAAAGAAAGAGGTGAAGATATTTTGTTGGTGCAAGTATATGTGGACGACATTATTTTTGGTTCGACAAATCCAGAGTTATGTAAAGAGTTTGAAACGGTGATGACAAGCAAGTTCGAAATGAGTTCTATGGGTCCGATTAAGTTCTTCTTGGGGCTACAGGTAGATCAGACTGCAGAGGGTATTTTTATACATCAGACTAAATATGTCAATGACATTTTGAAACGGTTCGAAATGTTGGAAACGAAGTCTGCCTCCACTCCCTTATCGGTGAATCACGGGATATCACCAAACTCTACGGGGGAGAAAATTGATCAGTCTCTTTATCGCTCCATGATCGGTTCTCTTATGTACCTCACCGCCTCTCGTCCAGATATCATGTTTCCGGTGTGCTTGTGTTCCCGATACCAAGCAGCACCGACAGTTGTTCATCTTCAATCAGTGAAGCGGATTATGCAATACGTGAAGGGTACTCCAGATTTAGGTCTTTGGTATCCTCATGACGACAATTTTGAGCTATCTGCTTTCAGTGATTCAGACTATGGAGGTTGCAAAAAGGATGCTAAGTCAACATCAGGAGGATGTCAGTTTCTCGGAACGCGTCTAGTAACGTGGCAGTGCAAGAAACAAACTGTTGTTGCATTGTCCACATGTGAAGCTGAATACGTAGCTGCTGCTAGCTGCTGTTCTCAGGTTATCTGGATTCAGCAACAACTGCGTGACTACGAAAAATGGCTGAATCCTCATCATCTCAAAGCACTGGTCTCGTAGTTGGTCCGAAGAATAACATGTGTGCTCACCTCGACGAGACGACATCACACTCCGCGAAGTTTGTTGGGATTATTCGATTCTTGAAGCGTTCAAGAATCTTCAAGGCAATTTCTACCGAGCAAGTACCCTACTTGACTCACATCTCAGATTTCTGGAAAAATGCCAAGGTGGTTCGTCAAGACTGCAAGGTTCAGATACACAGTAAAGTGCTCGGGAATGACATTATGGTTGATGAGCAAGTGATTCGAGACGCTGTTGGTTTTGGAGATGAAGCTAGAATGCCAACAACTCTGAACGTGTACAAGGTCAGAGGGGCATTATTGAGAATGCATTATGATGGTGATATTAAAAAGGGGGTGATCACAAAGTCCGGTTTCAGTGTGCAGTACAAGTATCTATGCCATGTATTACAGCATTGCCTGGGTCCTAGAAAGGCAGGACACGACGAAATGCGAGAGACACTACAGAGTGCATTTGTCGCACTAGCGCTGAACGCTCCATTCAATTTCTCGGCAATGGTCTTGCAGTTTATGATAGAGAACCTGGAACTCAAGAACAAGCATAAGTACTTGATGTATGCTAGATTCGTGCAAATGATCATCGATGCGAAGATTCCTTGCTTGCATAAGAATGAAGAAGATGCCGTCAAGCTAGATGTTATGAGTGATAATACTATGGCGCGCATGCTTACGTACAAGGGCAAGCCGACACCCAAGGAGAGAAAGTTGATCGGACATCTGGCAAATCCTGAGTATGTCTGTCCGAAGAAACTGAAGTGGAGAAATGATGAAAGTGATTCTGAGAAAGAGGATATTGTTGTGCCTCAACAACCTGATTCTGATGAGGAGGTGATTTCTGCTAACTCTCCACCTACTGGTACTCAGATGGAGTTGCTAGATGAAGACGATGTCGTTGTAAGTGCTGAGGCGACTCCTTCAGTACCGAAACGGAAAGCAAGAACATCAATGAGGGATATTGTCAAACAGAGAGTCTCTAAACGTTTCAAGCACGTGAGACTTACTGATCTTACTGCCAGCACAACAATTCCAGTTCCTCCTCCTGTGATTTCTCAGCCACAGCAAAGCATTCCAATCATGACACCTGCCACAACGATAACACCAACTGCTGGTGGATCATCGTCGGGACAGCTATCTGAGTCTGTTCAGCTCCAGACTGTGAATTCTATGCTATTGGATGTTCTGATGAAGCAGAAGACACAGGATGATGAGATCAAGAAAATGATTGAGCTGATGAAGCAAGGAGAAGCTGAGAGAGCAGCAATGTCTCAGAAGATCGCTGATCAAAACAAAATGCTTGAGGAACAGAAGAAGCTGATTGAAGAACAGAATACGGAGTTGGAGATTTATAAAGATAAGATCGAGTATTTGGAGGAGGCCACAAATACAATTCAAGACTCGATGGAAGCTGGTGAGGATGGAGTATACAGAATCAAAGCACAAGCCGATGCATCTACTGAACCGGCTGGTGCAGATAGTGAACGCACGGAGTCTGGGGGAGCTGGGGGTAATACAGTTTAGTATAGATCACGACAGAGAAGAAGGAGAGATTGTACATAGCCTGTCTAAAGAGCAAATAGCAGAATTATTTGAGCTGGATCCTGATAATGCTATATCTGACGAATCTGCATCTGCCTCTGATATCAATCCTCCTGATTTTGATGCCGATGATGATGAGATAGAGTTCGAGCAAAACGTTGATTCAGCCGAACCTATCTATCAGTCAAATGATCTCCGAGACGATGCGGTTTTTGATTTAAATGATGAAGATCTTGCTCGGAAATTAGATAAAAATCCAGCAGCCAGTCAAGCGACGTTAAACCCAGAAGAGGTAAATGCAAAACGGGCTGAATGGATTCAAGCTATGAAAGAGTGTTTCCGCCCACCTCGTCAAGATACAGAACCGGCTTATACGAAGTGCTATTCCTTGAAGGGGGCAAAGACCGAAGGTCGGATTATAAGCTGGGCTTACTTGGAAGATCTGAATATCTATGCAGTGAAAAGAGAAAGAGGCATAGATTACTTACAACGCGTTCACGACTTGAAGACGCTGCCATATTTTGATATGATGCAGTTGGCTCGTCTTAAGTTGCTATACAATGAAAAAGATGACAAAGCAACGTGGTTGGAGAAACTGCTTCGAAAAGAGTTCAGGACTTCCTGGAATTACCTAAGGCCGCAGTATCCACAGATTACCCACATCTGGAATCGAAAAAAGGGTAAATATGTGAAGCATGTCAAGTATAAAGCGCCAAAGGTGATGGAGAAGATTCCACTTCGCAAGATGGAAGTTGGTTTTGATCGATATTTCAAGTGGTGGTATTACGATTATAGAACCACCGAAGCAGTAATCGTTTTAGAGCGTCGAGGTGTTTGGAGAACACTGCGAATTTTTGATCCGATGTGGATTAGAAATTTGACAGATGATGATATCTACGCTTTGTATCTGCAACCTATTTTCTTTGATGTTAAGGATATGGATCAAGCAATGCGTTTCAACAAGGTTGTTCGTGTTTGCTTCATGTACAAGATCCATGCTTAAGATGGCAGATCAAAGGCGTGTTTTGGACAGCAGCAGATATTTTTGAAGACTGAAGACATAGAATCTAGTTCCTAGGGGGAGTTTGTAGGTGCATTTATGTAGTTACTAGATTCATATGTAATTAATGTTTATATCAGTCTTTATATTGTTTGGTTGAATATTAATATTGAATGTTTGATTAATTATAAGTTTGAACGTTTACGTTGTTATGAATTAATCAAATATGTGTTTCGTAATGTTTAAATGATATTCAAACTCGTTCGCACGGATAAGGATGATATCCGTGCGAATGAAGGTTACGTACGCACGAATGAGAAAGTTAAACAGTTTGTTTATTAAAAAGGTTTCATTCGTACGAACTAGATATGGTTCGCACGAATAGAATCTCATTCGTACGGATGAGTTCACATCCGTACGAATGAAAAGCTGGGCCTATATATATCAGCTTAGGGTTTCAGCATTCGTAAGGTTTTGCTAGGTTTTCTTGTGCGTGTAACGAACTGCTGCTGCCGTTTTCTTTGTGTTCCAAATTGTTATCAAAGTCTAAACAATCATCCGAATAGTCTTCCTTAGGTCCGATCTTATCAATAATCATTGGTTTGATCTCGTTTCCGACGGTTACATATTCGCTAGATAATCATTAGTCTATTTCCGCTAGGTTAGTGATACAACGTTGACTATAAGATCCCTACAACCCCAACAATTTTGAATTGTAATTCAATCAACATACTAAAGAAAACATCATTTTAGACAACTTTCTCGAAATTGGAATTTTGATATTGATAACAATCCTATTTTTGTGAAAGAATGTTTAACTGATTTAACAGATTATATATCGGGTCATGCTTTGTTGGCATTGCATAAATTATGTTAGATACTAGGTGATAGTGTAAACTTAACAAACTTTAGATTATTAGGTAAGGTTAAATAAGCTTAGGTGTTTAGTAAACGTGGCTTCTAAGGAAACTATGACAAATACGGTTTAGGTCGTTGTAAAATTTTATAATTTTATCGATCTGGATTAAGTTAGGCACGTTAGTATAAGCCGTTGATGTCACTAGTTATACTTTTGCTTGACGGTATTATGCATAGTTACATATTTAGTTAATTTAATATCAGATTAATACATAGACGGTCAATGTATCTTGATCAAATGCATTCTCAATGTATTTAAATATGTATTTAAATGTTCAAAAAGTACATGCACACTTCATGTGGGAATACTTATGGGGGATATCGTATATCATTAATTTGAAATGACCAAAATATATATATGTTTTCTTGTAAGAATTCCTTAAGGATATTTTAGTTATTTAAATTTGGCCATTGACGATATCAGCACAAAAGTTGAAAGGTTTACGGCATGTATAGAATTTGACTAAACCACGTACACGGTAACACCGGGATTAAATACTAAATCTTTTTAACCGGGTGATATGATTAAAATGGATAAGGTGTGAACTCTTTGCGGGCCAAAATAGTGTCGATAAAGCCATTTGTCAAATACATGTAGAGTCCCAATCGGAATCCTACTTTTTGATAACGCGTATCCATCCGGTTTGGGTCCGACACAGACCCCAGAATCTGTCTCCAGCTGTGCTCTTTTTGGTAGGCCATGGTTGCACCCATAATCAAACCAATAACACCACCTTTACACGCTTAAAGTTGAACCACTGGTTTAGTTGTGACACCGGTTGCACCACTCACTTATATGTAAACCGAGTCATGTCGATGACTTGAAATCTCACTTTGTATGTAGTATGAACCCACCACATTTACATGATTTAAAAGTTTTGATAGTATCAGAAGTGAGGCCAGAAATTCATGATGACCGGACCGGTGGCTTATTTTACAAATTTTAGGTCCGATATATCCAAATTGGGCTCATTGGAGGGCCGATATATAATATTTATGACATATTTAGAGGACCGACATGTAAAATTTAAGTTTTTGTATGAAAATTTATATAAAGTAGGTTTGATAAGGGGGCAAGCACCATTCAATCCCCTCATCTCCGCCCCTAACGAATGTTGGTTGTCTTAATCATTACCAAAATATTCGTTTATTTTCATTTATGTCGTTATTAATTTTGGCTTATGTTTAGAAGATCGGTGATATAATTTCTGCAACAAAGTTTTAATCCGGGAATTATACCTTTTAAAGATGAATTAGTTTGGTATATTTATCTTATTTGGTTGGTGACCAATTTTGAGCCGATAAAATGTCTAACGTACAAAAACACACCTAGTAAGAATTGAAACTAAGACAACTGATCTCTTTTTTGCAAAAGTTTATCCAATTTTAAATTGTCATCGGGTCAACTACGAAACTGAGGTTTTCATCACTCAAAACATGACCAAACCCGTGAAGAAAATAAAAAAAAAGTAGAAATTGAACTGAACACAACCGGCTTGACGCCGGTTCGATTTCTCAACTAGACCCATATGATGCAAATACAAATTCTCAATACAGAAGAAAAAAAATGAACACAACTAGGATATAAATTAAGACAACAAGCATCAAGATTGATCCTAGATAAATAGACCGCCTACAAACTACAAGTACATCCAATCTGATATACCTACATTACATCTTCTACAATTCAAGTCGACAACCATCATCATCATCATACAACGACCAACATCCTGGCGATACAAAGGATACACTACTAACCTGACACAAATTACACGTTATTATTAGCCATCAATCAATATCATCAATTGCGGAGCATGTTCATGGTGGAGTTTGGCCATCCCATATTGGAATACATCGGCATCTGTTGTTGTGGTGGTGGTGGTTGTTGTTGTTGGTGGTGGTTTGCATTGTTGTTGTAGTTAGCGGATGGTCGATGAAGTGGACTACTACCACTATCGTCAGATGACTCACTTGACGGTCCACCATCAGATGGTGGACTAGCACCTGGCACTGGACCACTTCCGAAATTTAGCATGTTTGGCGGTGCTGACAATGGGCTGCTGCTAGGTTTTGGTTTTTTCACATCTGTAATGAAGCTTCCAACAACCACCTGGTAGACCGATTCGTATATTATAATCATGAATCGAGATTTTACTTGCTGATGAAAAATTGGAGATAGAAATGAACCTGAATGGGTGTTGCTGCAACTAATGATCCAGCAACTCCACCACCTAAGACACGACCATCGGAACCTGCAAGAGAAACACTTAATCCACTAGATCGGCTGCTGTGGTTGCCGTTACTGTCTGCAAGTAGGAAGGAGCCTGATAAAGAAATTATCTCGAATCGTCCCTGAAAACAACATTTCAACGCATTAAGATTTCTTGATTCAAGTCAAAAGGCAAGTTGAGTCCCACTAGGAGCAATTGGTAGGCTAGGAATAATGTAATATGAACAAACAGGCTAAACCAGGGGAGTGTCTGGTTTTCCGTTATGAAACTGATTATCTGATTATTGCGATAGTCAATTCTAGTGTACGGGAAAAATGATACTAGAGATCAATATGTCTAATAATCAATTTTGGATAATTAGATATATAGCAGCTGAAGCAAAAGCTGATTATCTAAAACAAAGCTAAAATAACTTATAACCCTTTTTAAAAATATTTTTCAGAACTATTTCCTTGTCGTTATTTTTATAATGCAAAAAGATATGAAGAAAAAAAAAATCTACCTGATAAAAAATTTATCGAGAACTAAATAACTTATACAAAAAATAAATGTAATCTTAAAATTTAAATAATTCAACATATATATTCTATTTGGTCAATTACAATTAATATCTCAAATAATCAGAATTTGTCAAACACTCGGACAATCACCATCAACCGTATCATATTTTTTATTACAGGCCATTATCTAACTATCTTGTTATGATTATTTAACATAAACAATAAGTTTCGAAACACACCTCCCAAGTGGCATTTGGCCCAATAGTATCGAAAAATTGCAAAAATCGTTAGATTGGCAATTCGAGTTTCTTAAGAAAAAATTAGTGACTCGGGTTCTTGACCATTTTGATTTCTTTTTAATAAACATAGAATGAAGGTGCTAACCTCATATGTTACAGTACCACCAGACATTGCTGGCTGACGAAGAGTTACATTGCTGATGGCGCCGTTTGCAGATAGAATACAGACAGTACGAGGTCCTTGCTGCGAGAAAGCTGTTATCTTCGAGGCTATATCCTGTCATCCGTAAAATGTAAACCAAAAGAGCACATTAAGCATATATAGTGTAGAAAATGTATTGGATACTTATAAGTGCAAAGATTTTTCTCGTACAACGCAAGTGCATGAAATGAGCTTGAAGTTTGCATGAACATATCTTAAATCCTTACAACAATTCTTTGACGCATGGAAGAAATAATTAAAGCTTTAATCGGGCATGGTCCAATTATTAAATAGCAACAAATATTCAAATTCTAAACATGTGGTATATACATACCACGAATCTACAAATATATAAAGCCATTTTAGACCAAGGATGTCTAAGAACACCTTTGTTTAAAACTTATAAATAATATAGACACGTACACAAGAAGAATAAAATACTTTACCTACACAGTTCGTACATAAGTCATTTCAAATTAGAAACGTGTCCTAATTCCTAATGTTACATTCTGTGAATCTTTGGTTCTCCGTTTTCTACTTCAAAAGAAAACAACCAGGATTTCATTTCCTATGTTTCCGTAATTTTGTATCAAACAATTGACGAAATACATAACCCATCGCACCTTGTTTAAACCTTGATTTTTTATGTTGAGTAAATATTGAAAAAGAAAATACCAAGTTTTAACTCTTGAGATGGTGGATTAGATGTACCAATTTGTCGATAATTTCCCAAATTGACCATATATTCTTCACTAATTTTGGTAGTAATTTAACAAACATATTTCTTTCAAACGTTTTTCTTTCTAGTGATAGGAAAATTCAAAAGAGCAACTTTTGATATTCAAATTTTACGAATGAAAGATCCATTGAACACTAATAATGATGTTACTACTTATACAAGCACGGAACACTAATCAAAGCTACCTATATCCAATTTGATCAAATGTGAAAGTTGAAAGCAATACCTCTCCTGCTTTAACCGAGATGACATGAGGCGTAAAACCAACACCCGCTGCACCTGTATATTTTATTCATAATTAAACCATTAAACAAAATAAATAGTTGCATTTCTATCATTGTACAGAATCTTATATTAATTGCAAACTTTTTTTTATTTAATTAAGTAATTAATAAATTAGTTTTGACATTTTAAGTTCTAAAACACGAAATCCGTTTACTTAATATACTTAACTAAAACACAAAATTTATAAAAACAAAGATCAGGATTTCACCTAAAGCATCCATTTGTTTCTTCCCCGAACCCGGTGGCCGTCCTCGATGTTTCTTCATACCCGAATCCGCATTCGGAGTCCCACCACCACTACCACTTCCACCACCATCATTCAAAGACTCCAAATGCCCACTACCACCACCACCACCACTAGTTACCGGAGCCGGAGCTAAACCAAGAGCAATATTCCCACCATCCGGCGACGGCGAGTATTTCCTCGGCCGCCCTCTCTTCTTCCTCGCCGGCTCAATGCTAAACCCACCACCACCACTACCACCATCTCCGCCGTAATCACCACCGTCAAAACCAAATCTTTGCTGCTGAATCGAATCATGAGCTGCAATACTATTGCTATTAGTAAAATGATGGGGTTGGGGTTGGTGGGTATTGAAGCTATTCGGCGGCATCATCATCCCCGGCGGCAATTGGTGGTGGCGTTGCGGTGGTGGTAAAGATTCACGTGAATCCATAGCCTTTTTTTTTCAAGAATTGAAGTGGGTTTTTTTTTCTTGATCTTGATCTTGAATTTTGAAATGTGGGTTTTGTTGAAAATTGAAAATTTCGAAATGGGTTTGGAAAATTAAAGAAAACTAGGGTTTAAAAAATTTGATTTTGAGGGGCGCCGTGATTAAGGAAATGGAAAGAGAGCAAGTTGTAAAAGTGTTTGTTGATGACACCTGGGAGTGTGATGATGGTCAATTTTGCTTACACATTTTCGTCGGCAATTTTGAATCTTCATCTAATTTTAATACTTTGTACTTTTCTTTGACTATTTTTCAATATTGAATCTTTACAAATCTTGTCTTGATTATAAAACAAAATAAGAAAAAATATGATTAAAACTTGATTATAAACAAAATAAGAAAAAGTATGATTATTAAAGAAAAATTAATAATTTGTTACCTTTTACCATTATTTAATAAACAATATTAATTAGGTTTTTAACTTCAACTTTTAAGTCTTATCCCGACTCCATAACTAAAATTGTAATTTATTGGCTACAAACAAGAAGGCCATGATTGAGATATAGAAAAAGTGTGAACTAAGAAACTACTACGACCATTGTTCCCGGACACTAAGGCGTCTATAGAGTGTTTAGCATTATTAGTTGAATCTTTAGTTTGAACTCAATGATTGAAGATGGAGTTGTATATAAGATGATAAATATGTATGATAGGTAGTTTACGCTTCGATTTATAAAAGCAAAGAAACCATAATAAAAGATATGTGAAAGTGTACATATCAATTAATTGAGTGTGTATATGTAATTTTGTTTAACTTGTAGGACATCATGAGTGTACTCATCAAATTATAATATCATTTTGGTGTTAAAAAAAATGAATATTCCTTACACTAAATTGAGTCATTTGACTGTTACTCTAATATATATACTATATATATTTATATCAAAATCAATTTTAATTTAAAAAAACAAATTTATACAATAAAATAATTAAATAAAATCTTAATCTTAGAGAAACCTAAATATCATATGGCAAAACAAAAATTATTATATGAGTTTTTAACTTTTACGTCATTTGAATGATATTATCATTAACTAATTTTATTTGAACTCTTTTACTTTAAATAATTTAATCCTTATATTTAATTATATTGAAATAAAATTAATTAATTATTCTACATGCATAAGTTCATAAATTCATTGTACATTTAAAAAACCGGCCCCTGTATTTCAGGTAACTATCCCATGCATTTAAGGTTTACTATGTTTTAATACGTTTTTAAAAAAAATTAACCATAGCATTGGATGCTAGCGTTAGCAAAACCCAAACCAAAATCATTTTTAATTCACAAAAATAAACTCTTACAATAAAATAATTAAATATATCTTAATCTTAAAGAAGCCTAAATATCATATGGCAAAACACAAACCATTATATGAGTTTTTTTAACTTTTAAATCATTTAGATGATGTTATCATTGACTAATTTTATTTTTACCATTTTACTTTAAATAATTTAATTCTTATACTTAATAATATTGAAATAAAATTAATTAACTATTCTACATGCGTAAATTCATTGTACATTTAAAGAAACGCCCCATGCATTTCAAATAACTACCTTATGCTTTTAAGGTTTACTATGTTTTAATACGTTTCTTAATTTTTTTAACCATAGCATTGGATGCTAGCGTTAGCAAAACCCAATTAATGGGTTTTTCTAAACATGGCATCGCATGTTATATTTAATATAACATTACACGCATAAATTCATTGTAAATTTAAAAGATTTGCCATTCATTTCAGATAATTACCCCATGCATTTAAGGTGTACTATGTTTCAATAAAGTAACACTAAACCGAACAAAAATGGTTTCAATCAATAATGATAATAAAAATCTGGAGTCACAACTCGGCTCAGGTCAACACGACCACAATGGCGGCTTGTAAACATTGGCATCACGCTTAATGTTAGTATAGTTGATATCTAATCAGGTCTTAATGGCATATCAAGTTATTAACTATGTAAATTTGAAATTATATTTAAAATTATAAATATCTATGTAATATAAATAATTTTATGATCTAATCCTAAATTTGTCCAAATTTTAAAATGTATCAAAGATTGTCATTTGCGTTCTGTCTAAATGATAAAAGATTTTTTTGATAAAGAACGAAATATTGGGTTCGAGTTTTTTCTTAGATTTTTCTATTATTAGTTAAATAAAATCTACCCTTATGAAAATATATGAATTTATTGATTGTATACTGGCTAACTAAATGTTTTTGTGTCTTTTATATCGACGTTTAAAACATGTGTAAGACAAACAGAGCTAAAGTTTGGTTACAAAGTAGCCAACTAAATATTTGTATATATATATATATGAAAAGATACGTTTTCATTAGTAGTACCGGTTAGGTTGGTTATCCACCCAAGAACCAATAAAAATATTTATTTTTAGGTCATTTCATTCTACTTCTATAAATACGTATTGTAGGATAGATATCGATAATATTTCACGTTTAAATTTACCTTTTAAAAAAGTAGGAAAAAGAATAAAAAATTCAATTTTGCTTTATATTACTACACTTTAGAAATTTTCTTTTATTGTTTTCAGTTTTTTATCTAAAGATTTTTCCTCACTTATAACATTGTTTTATACTTTTTATATATTAATTTCATAAAAATATAACTTTTCATTTTTCATAAAAAGTTTAGAAGGAAAAATAGAAAAAAAAATCTACAACTAAACGGATAAAGTTTTCAAAAATATTAGCCACTTAAATTTTTTATTTTTTGTTTTGTTTATACGATTATGCTAATTATAATTGTAGTATTTAGAACAATGGTTAGAGTAGCTTTTTATTCATAAAATAGTTATATTATAACTGTTAGAAATTATTCAGAAAGAAACTTTTTAGAAGTTATCGAACTGTCAATCAACTTATAGAGAATGCATAATCATTTGTAATACGCTAACTATTATCCAGAAACAAAATTATTTTGTTTATAAATTTTTTCTAGAATATTAAGTGAATGAAATGAAATTAACACTAGAGATAATAAATACAATACTTTTGTAAATTATAACCATAGCATATCTCATTCATAAACCTATGTTTAGTATTATTTTTTTAAGAAAAATGCTAAACGTAGCTTTTGAGTTATGAATAAAAACGGTTAAACGATTAATATACAAGTGATAAAAGATGACCCCTTGTATTTTAGATAGTTTTTTTAACAATTTTTTCATATTGATTATCATACAATATCTTTAAGTTTGAAAGTTACTCTTTAATTATTCTCCGAAGTGCTACCATTATCATATTTCTTTTTTCAATTATTTTATATAAAATAAAATAAAATCTGAATTATACATACATGTACATGTATCTATAGGTATGTGTCTCTAGCAATAAAAATCATCCAAATTTACTAAAGCAGACGCTTCATGTTCCCCTAAAACCTCACTCAATTTGAGCCCTAATTTCATAATTTGCAAAATTCCAATGAGATTCATGAAGAAGTGGATAAGTCATTTATTAGGGTTTGGAAATCAGGAAGTCAAAGATTCTGAAAACGAGATCGAACCAGAAAAACTTGATCAATATATTAATCCAAATCTTCCTCGTAAAGGATTCAGTGTCCCTGTTCAAGTTCCAGTTGATCGAGCTCATCAAATCGGCCCGATTTTACTTCCTTGTCCCGCCGGTGACGGCGGTGTTCAGGTAATCTCATCGATCTTATTGAATTGATAGTAATTGCTGACAATTAGTTGTTGAAATATGGATTACTGAATTGACCTAGAATGTTTATGTTGATTATGATGAAGTTAGTCGAAATTAGTCGATTTGTGATGTTATGTTAAAGCTAACAAATGCTGTTGTTAGGAACAAAATAAACGCGTTGACTTGGTTTCGGTTTCGTCACTTAATTACTAAAGTTAGAATGATTAAGGAAATGTAGTTTACTTATGGCACATTTGATCATTTAAGAAGCTTACATGGTTTAGTTATTGTCGTTTTTTCTGACTTAATGTTACTACGCGATATGAATAGCACACCATTTAAATGACATTTATTTGAACTTGAACGTTGTTCTATGACTAAAACTGTCTCCGGGTTTGTAGTATAGGTTTTTAAGGTGAGCGGTTGAGTAACAGGCTTACTTGTTATGCTTGTTTGACTTGCTAACATATTAAAGTAGAACCTAGTACGATATTTAATGACTAAGATTTATAAATACCTTAGAATGTTTAACACACGTAATGTTGTCGTTGCTACTTAGAGGTGTTAACCCGCTCAATGTGTTTCTTTTCTAGTTAAGCTTAGAAGTTTTACATGTTTGATCTTTTAGCAGTATAACGATTTCCTCTGTTTTCATTGACTTCAACTCGAGCTGTATGTGCATTTACGTAATGCACTTTAGATTTTTGGTCATTGAGTACAATAGTTTTTGAATATATCTTGTATCTATTAGGACATAATGTGATGTTTAATTACAGTACAAAAAATCATTCTAAAATAAGATAAATTCTAGTAAAGGGTTACGTTACTTTCGTGCATCGCTGAAAGAAATGACATAAGTTAATTCTACAGTTTCTCTTTTGTTGTCTACCAAATTAAGTACCTATATTAGTAAGTTCTTTCAGCACTAGTCATTTTTCACTTTTTAATAATGGGCTGAACTCGTACATGTTGTTACAATTAAGACCAACAATGTCGTATTATATCTTAACAACATGTTCGTTAATTAAATATAGAATTATTTCAATTGAACTTAAGTTTGCCGCTTTGATACTATAAAAATGAACTCAGGGTCTACAATGGTATACTCGTCGTTTAAAGATGGATGAAGATGGGGATGTTGCAGATGAATTCCTTGAAGAGATTTTTCCCGAAACGGTGTCGATGACACATGAAGTACATCAGAACACATGCCCTCAGTTTAAAGTGAAATTGAACACCAAATCTGCAAAAGCAAGGAACCCGCGTATATCACGAGAAGGAATGGTGCAACACCAAGTCAGATACGAAGGACGTCTGTTGCTTGTCTGATTAACTGGTTCGTATCAACAGAGATCTGTACATTGTGTGAACTTGAACTGATTGACTTTGCAACTTGAATTGATCTTAAGTTCAAGATTTTGTTATTATTCAGTCGTTTTAAAAGCATTTAACACTTTTTTTAAGACCTCTAAAAATTTATAATGAACTTCTACATGTTCGTTTATGCTATTTTATATAATTAGAATGTGTTTGGGATTGGTTAATGTTTAAAGCTTATTTGCTTATTCCGTTCGAAGACAGGGATTTCTTGTTTAAGGTAGCTTATTTGCGAGTTTATTTCTGTTTTCAAACACTCAAACAGAAACTGCTTATTTAATTTAGCATATTTGTACTAGAAGTAAATCTTAACTTATTAGCAATGCTTCTCGCTTCTGCTCCCAAGGTGTAACCTGTTTAAAAGCAATTATAAACGGCCATTAGTTATTAATACATCTCCCAATAGACTATAATGTAATTTGATGGGGTGTCGTCTCTACCCAAATCCGAATAACCCTTCTGAATCGAATTGAGTTTGGGGTATAAATTGGTGAAACCCGAATTAACCCATAGCTTATATGATTACGGGTAAGGATGTTTTTATCTTTATTCGGTGATCTGAATAACAAACCTTGAAAGAAAAATATGTATTTCTTCTCTAATGTGTACGGATAAAATAGCAAAAGCCAAATCTACTTTCGATCTTGATGAATACATAATTGATTAAAATTTGTTCATTAGATTGTGGCAAGTAGTGTTAAAGATATTTAAGTATAAGTAAATGTTAACATAGTACAGATGTTTGTAGTTTAGTTTGGTTACATTAATAATTGCAAGCTATTTTATTTGTTAAACTGGGAAATGACTTTAACTAGTCAAACGCGAATTGCTAAACGATATTGGTATATTTGCAGGTATATGTATTTTTTCCTTTCACCCGAAACCCTTGGAATCCGAATCTGCTAACTTAACCCGATCAACATCTCCGATAATGTCATTTCACCTTACCTTTTTCATACCAAAAATCGACGATAAAAGACCCTCCAAAATCTGTTTTCTAATATTCTGGGTATGATTGTTTTCGGGTTCAGTTTTAATCAAGATCGTCTTTGAAGATGAACAAGATTAACAACAGACATCTAAAATCTTAAGGGCCTCCAAAGTTTGCTATCTATCTATATATTGTATGAATTGTTTAGGATTAAACATGACATACTAAAAAACATTAGTTTATTCGAAAATTTGCATCGAAAATATATACAAAAATTGTTAGTATTTTTTAATTAATAATTATCAGTTATACTCTTTAAACAACTGTCTTAGGGGTGTTTGTTTCGACTTATGTAACGGATTTACGAGAAGTTTATAAACCCAATTTTTTCTATTTATGAGCTTATCAACTTAAACTTAAACTTAAACTTATAAGTGATAAAATTAGGATTTAATTATCAACAAAGTAATTACTTAGGATTAAACTAAAATGATAATTGAGAATACTTGCGAACACAAATCCCTAACTTTAAAAATGAAATAACCAAAGTATATCCAATATTAACGTGTAACAATTTATATTTCATGCCATAATGAACTATAATATTTGCTACTTATTCCAATACATATATGTCCTTCAAAATTCAGGACTGTTCATGAACTTCCATACAATCCACATAACAACAAAAACAACAAAACGAGACTAGAGATGTTTATGCCCATGAAGATGTCCTCCCAAAGGATACGTTGGAACGGCAGTTCCAGTTAACGGGTCCACCGCTCCAAGAGGCTGTTGTTGGTGGTGTTGCACTGTTCCAGGAACATGACTTGCAACACCCCCAACAACAGGTGTTTGGTGGTGTCCACCATACACATCATGTCCAAGAACATGATGTTTCCCATGCAGCTTCTCAGCTGCATGGTCGGCTTTTTCGACATGTAAATTCATCTTTGCTTCCGCTTCTTTCGCTTTTCGACGCTGATGTGCTATCTCCTTTTCTTCATGTGTCCTTGCAGTTGCTTTTTCAGCCTACAAAATTTTGACAAAACATCATGAACGAACACTACATATTTTTTGAACACATGTACAAGCATAGATGCACAAGTTACAATACCTTTTCTTCAAGATTGGCTTTGTAAGATTCAACATGGGCTTTTGCAGAACTGGCTGCATTGCTCACCTTCTCTTTCACTGAATGCATTCTTTCTTAATTTCTTTGTTTATTTGTGTGTGTGTGTTTTGTGGTATAAATAAAGGGTTATGTAAGACGGTGATTCACGGCGACGTTTATCCGAAAGGTGACACGGATGCTCCACGTGTCTACCATGCAAACACCTTCCTATCTTCGACTGTCTATCATATTCTAGTTTCGTATAAAAAAGATCAATAACAAGTATCTCTATTAGAACACACGGAGTTATATCGAAACATCGAGTGTTATAAACACGTCAACATAACTTTAACATATAATATAATATTAAAAATAACTTTGAACTATAAAACCGAAATCTAGATCTATCTATTTATATATAACATTCTAAATATTAGTTAAGAAAAGAAGAAAAAAGAAACACATAATGCGTGTTAAGTCTAGATAACACTATATTTTATAACACCGCTATAACGCGTCTGTCTAGTCATAACTCAATCTATGGGGCCATAACGCGGGTGCTATAACGCATGACAACGTATACTTTTAAAAACTTTGTATTTGGATTATTTAGTTATTTTAATAATAACCGTCCGTATATTTATAATATGAACTCATAATTTTAACATACAAATTTTAATGTATGTTTTAACATAACGCAGATTTGTAATCGCAACACTCAAAAAGATAAAACCAAACTACATTTACTAAACAGTATCTTACTCATACCATGTTTGTTATTGTTTTAACTAAAAATATGTTTTTCTTGTAAAAGATATTTAGTAGGTTTGGTTTATTTAGCGTCTTCTATTGTCGAAGGTATAAGTTAGAAAAATATTCCTAGTTGATTGTGACATGTTATAAAATCAAATTAAATGTATAAAATCATTGATATTGAAAATGAGAAAGTAACTTAGAGGGTGTTTGTTTGTATTTAAATAAAAGGCTTATGATTTATTGATATTTTGACTTATATTTAATAAGTCCGGAGTTTTCGGCTTATGTAACCATTTATGGTCTTATTACTGTTTATTATGTTATAATACACAGTAATAAGCTCATAAACGGTTATATAAACCGAAAAATCTGGACTTATTATAATAAACCGAAAACTAAATAAATCATAAGCCACTTGTATAAGCTCAAACAAACACCCCCTTAAACATGTGTTAATCATATATCCTTGTATAGATTAAAGATTTAAATCTACTTTTAACCTACTTATTAAATTTATTTAGCATCCCCCTTATAAATAATACCAAATTAGTAATTGATTGTGTGAAATAATAATTGTAAAAATCTTGATGAATTTTTTCTAATATTTAATATACGATACGTATATTATTTGGTTTGTTATACGATAGTTAAATAACGTAATTCACAAAGGTCCGTTTCAAATGTCTCATAGATCATATAAACTTTAGTTATTTATCATTTTGAGGAATCAAGTACTTTATTTAACCGCAAAATTTTTCCTAACTTTTATGCTCCTTATGACTTCGCATCCACAGTCTTACGGTCATATATGGTCAGCTCCTACAAACCTTTTAGTATATAAACTTGGTCGAGCACACTCGGATAATACTAAAAATGCCATTTTTCACACTTTTACAACCAAATATATTTATTAAATTTAAACTTTCAATCCATCTACATCTTGTCGTGTTGTTCTGGCTACATATTCTGATCCAGATTAACAACCATAATATGAAGTACTTCAACCAAACGATAAAGTCGCTATAACGAACCAAGGATAAAATTCAAGAAAAATTACCTAGTTTCCTCAAGTAGAAGAGTGTATCTGGTTGTATATGCAGTGGCGGATCCAGAAATCTATGTTAAGGGGGCATAATTATTTTTCGACCAATTGGGTGGGGGCAAACATATAAAAGTCTAAACAAATTAGGCGTGACAGCATTGATTTTATACCAGTTTTCTCTAAAAAATTTCTGACCAATGGGGGCAATTGCCCTCCCCATTTACAAACTGGATCCGCCACTGTGTATATGTCTAGAAACTTGTATGCATTTGAATGTTCTATATTGTATATTGGTTATTGATTTGATATTGACCATCCATTTTGTAGAATGAGTAGTAAAAATATAGGTGACTTCGTTTGATATAATACACCTTAAAGTTGGCCTATAATCTTGCAAGCAATTTAAGAGACGACTTCATGAGTTTAGGGGTCGTCTTGATGTAATTTATTTGTTGGTTTATAACAGGTGCGGAGCCAGAATTCCAAATTAGAAGGGACATGGCAACTTGTTGCTAAAAATGTTATGATATTAAAGGTTTCAAACAAAACTAATACTTCATCGTAACCCTAATCACTACATCAGCAACTAATCTACTTGTTATGACATACCAAGTTATTATGTCAGATACACCAAGTTATAATCACACTAAACATAATTTTTTTTCTTAAAGAAATAACATAAATAAACTATCAACATAAACATGATGAGAAACAATTTAGCTAAAAAGAAAGTCTTTATTTTCAAAAGCTACCGGTTAAAAAGAAAGTCTTTATTACATTTTGTTGGGGGATTCCCCGATATTGTGTCACGTGCTACCTTAATAAAAGAAAGAAAAAAGAAAAAAAACCAGCAACCACATAATAGTTATCTTCTTCGTTAATAAACTGTGCTAACTATCACCAGACCACCATCATGGTTGCGCTGGAAAAATTCGTTTTCTCCGTTTTCTTTCCTAAACATGTCTGGTCTTTTGATTCTAGGTTGGCCATTTGAAAAAAACCTTTTAGAATAAGTATATTTCACGGTAAGTTTTCAACATAACTCGAGATAATAGAAGGGCCAAGCACCCGCTACCCTCCTACTATCTCCGCCTCTCGTGTATAAGTTTATCTATATTTTAAAAAACTTATAAGGTTAATTTTATTAGTTTATGAGTTTATTTACTTAGCTTATAACTTTTTGAGTTTTTATCTTAAAGACAATTTTAAATTCAAAACAATTTTTATATATACATACACAAAAAGTCTATTATATGGCTCGTACCTACATTTTGATATGTTATCAACAATATCATTAGGACAAAAGTCATGAACTATGATTTACTTAACTTTATAAGTTTAACACATACAGGTTTATAAGAGCGCTCCCGGCCCTATGTTATGGTTGGTGTTATGACCGGTGGTATGCCTTCATAACTTGAGTTATGGCTGACCGTGCCGTGTTATGACCTTTTGTTATGTAATTTTTTCTTCTTTTTTTAACTAATATTTATAAAGTTTAATATAAATAGGTGGGTTCGGAGTTTCGTGTTATGATTGAAGTATTTTTGATGTTATGTTATGCGCTGAATTATGCTGACGTGACCATAACACCGAATTTTCGGTGTTATGACTAAAAACACTCTAAGCTATAAAAATTAAGTTTGTTGGATTTTCCTATTTTAAATAATCCCATAAACCCATCATATAAGTTACATAATTGGTTGATTGTCTTTTTCATTCTCATTTTTTCAGTGTATATTTATTTGCGTATGTTGTCTCTTTTCTTTTCTTTCTTTGCTATTTAGAATTTCATAGGTCCCTTTTCTCAAATGTTGGAGGATTGACTTTTTTAACAAGTATAGTTTATTAAAAAGTAACAAAAACTACATATGTATGCCGATCGACTATCAAAACGTTAGAGGAGTCAATATTTCCTTGACATCGACCTTTATAGAGAAGCCATTCAAACCCAAGAATTATACCCTATAATTGGAAAAACAAACATTTAATGATTTTTAAAAAGATCTATGTAATTGATCATATAATATGCAATACACATTAAGATAAGGGTTTTTCTAACTTGTGCCATAGGGGCACATGTTAACACCATTTTTAAATATTAAAAGTACAATCAAAAGTATCAAAAAGTATCATTTTTTTATTGATTTCTTAACTTTTGATACTTTTGATTGTACTTTTAATATTTAAAAATGGTGTTAACATGTGTCCCTAGGGCACAAGTTAGAAAAACCCTTAAGATAATACATGGATAACGACAAACCAACCTACACCCACATGTAGATGTGAAGATTGAGAGAGATCTAAAATATATGTTTGTAAAGTAGAATCGCATAGCTCGAATGCGAGATTGTAATAAGCATCTAAATCCTGAATTAACTCCCAACTAACTCACAACGTTAATGTTGGATAACCAAAGATTAGACATACATCCCAAAAACCATTTCTTCTTCTTGAGAAAAAATCAATTAAGACCCATAATTTTATTGAGACAAAAAGACATCATTTTGGCCTTTGATCCCATTTTAATCTAATGGTTAAGATTAAAACCAAAACCCATTTTTCTTTTATTTTTTTAAATTAATTTATCTCACAAACCGTTGATCGTTAGACGAAACAAAATACACCGTTGCGATCGTCTCGTTTTTATCTTTAATTAGAGCAGTGGTGTTATATACTTTCGACGATTTTTTTTTTCTTTTTTTCTTTTATGGGTATTGAAATTATAACGATAATATCATATATGATATTTACATCATTACGTAAAATTGTATAAAAGAGAATTACTATAAAATGTATAAACTACCTAAATTTAGAAAAAAAATCGAATTTTAACTAGTTTTATTTTTTCTCGTTTTTTGACATAAAATGTGATATACTAAAATCACATATGATACTACTATATAATATGTGATATTACTGTAAATCATATATGATATGAATATAAATCATATATGATATGAATATAAATCATATGTGATATATATTAAAATCGCATATGATAATATTATATCATATGTGATATTACTGTAAATCATATATGATATGAATATAAATCATATGTGATATATACTAAAATCACATATGATAATACTATATCATATGTGATATTAGTGTAAATCATATATGATATGAATATAAATCATATGTGATATATACTAAAATCATATATGATAATACAATATCATATATGATATTACTGTAAATCATATATGATATAAATATAAATCATATATGATATTATGTATGTAAAAATTTTAAAACTTAAAAGACAATAACACACATGATTTTAACTCTAAATATGAATGTTAATACACAACAATGTTATACAATGTATAACCTATAGAGACCCTAAAAAAAGTTCGGATTTTGACTACTTTTATTTTTTCGTTTATGGCCAAATGTTGAAATTCGTAAGACAATATCACATATGATTTGAACACTAAATACGAGTTTCGAAACATAGATTTGTTATATTACATACATTCAACTTAAATTAAAAAGAAAAACAAAAAAATAATATGTCAAACTACTGATATCACATATGATAAAACAGTGATTTGTAATATAAAATTTCAAAACTCGTAAAAAAACCCGAAAATAAATTTCGTCAAAAGTATATCGAGTGGGTGCTCTATAGAAAGAGGAGAAAATGCTCGTTTTAATGGTACAATTTATTCGTTTAATACATTTACCGTTTATGAGATAATTAATTTTTAAACAAAAAAAAAGTTATGATCGGTTTTTGAAAATGAATTGTGATTGGTCCATTTGGTCTCAATTTTTTTAATAGTCTTTCTTGATCTCTACCCTCTTTTTCTTTACTATTTTAACTGCAACGTTGAGTCCTTCAAATGTCCCCTTTACCACCCTTGTTATTTCCGTCTTCAAATAAGATCAATTATGGATGCAATATACGTATCCTTTTATTTTCCTCAAAATTCAAATTCAATTGTTTGAGTATTTCACCATCATGTGAATTAGTAACCTTCAACTTCGAGCATATTTGTAGAAAGGCTTCTATGGTACATGTGTGATATACATGACATTGAACAAAATCGGTGTCAACTTAATCCATGTTGCATTGGAGGTATGCTTTATACTTGGAAAATTCCAAGTGCCATCAAACAAATGGAGGTTTTGTGGAATGCATTGAATATTTGTAGTCTCCTATTTTGATGCAAAAATGTTGTTGTGAAGTCCCCAATTGGTAGTGAAGACCCAATCTTTCTTCCGATGTTATAAATTTGACATCTATGTTAATCGTATTATTTTATTAGTTTTGACAATTAAGTATAATAACCGATGAAACAGAAAATATATTAGTTATTAAAATTTATTAAATATAAAAAATTATTAATTTTAACATAAATAAAAATATGTATATCATATGCGATAATTAATTGTGGAAATAAAACTTACAAAATTATTTTAATCTAAAAACCTTAAAAGCATTTTAAGTTAACTACAATATTAACACACTCAAACTTCTTTATACTAAAAGATAAATTTTAAAGCTAATTACATACATCGACAATCGAATTTTTTTATATAATAGATACTTTTTCCGTTTTAAAATTATTGTTCATATTTCTATTTATGATTCCAATTCAAGCTTTTCAAAGGTTACACATTAACGATTGATTCGGAGGATAGAGAATTGAGTTGGAAGGCAGTTCGGTGTTCCAAAATTATTTTCTTCATTTTAGATATGAATGGTTAAAATGTAATAATTTTTTTTTATTTTTTGGTAATCTAGATATCCGCTTTGCGAACCAACTAATCCTAGGGCGACCAACCGCTTTACGGGTAGCCCGGAGTCATCGCAGGTGAACCTTCGTAGCCCAAAGGGAGTTTATTTTTTTTGCTTCCAAGATTCGAACTTGGGACCTCCAGGAATTTCACCTTTAAAGACCAAACTTTTTACCACTAGGACACCGCCCTTATGGTTAAATGTAATAACTTTTTTAAATATTTTTAACATTTCAAACTTTGAAGATAAATGAACTCTTTATTATAGGGGTTGCAACGGTTATAAATATCTATATTTAACCTTTTTAAAAACTACCTTATTAATTACATATATCGCAACGGTTTTTAGTTTGAGGACAAATATGTTTGGACAGTGAGAGTATTTTGTATAAAAATAACGTACAATGATTTGAGTTTGATTAGATAAGACTAAAGAATACCACCACTCACCTAGTCACCGGAAAATTTCAACAATCCAATGAACCTTCAATCTCCCTGCACTTTTTCCTGTTACCGGAACCCATCACTTTTCCGGCAATTCTCTCCGTCCAGAAACACAATCACAACTTCATCCAAATGCCGCCGCAGTATGACGTCGTCGGAGCTCCAAATTTCGCCACAATCACCACGCATTTCCGTCGCTTCATCTGCTCCGAGCCATAAAGTCACCGTTCACGATAGAAAACTAGACGTTGTTCACGAATTCTACGTTCCAGAGGTAGTTATACTAATCATCTATCTTAATTATAGATTTGTAGTCCTCTAGGAGTTGCCTCGGTGACAATTTGAACTTGGATATATTACCCATAGCTTGAGCAGGTACAAGTCTCCGATAACGCCATGGGTCCACAAATGTGCCTAAAGTGAAACATTTGAGGCGCAATATGTACGCTCGGGGAGTAGGTGCATACATTGGAATATGTACGGTGTTCACTGGCCGATAAAACATTTTTTAGTTATGGAATTATAGTTACTAATTCATCAAATAATTTGTTAGGTCTAGTGTTATAATAATTTGAATTTAAATCGAAAACCTAAAACCTAGGTATGTTATGATTTTATTTTATTGATGTAGGATCAATATATATTGCATACAGCTGAAGCACAGGATATATCATTGCCGTTTGCTTGCAGGCACGGTATTGTTCGCTAATTCGCTTTATTTTTTATATTGATACTACGTTTATTTTTCAATCTTATGATTATACGATATGCTATTTGGAAAATACGCAGAGTGTTTGTTTAAGATATGGTTATGTGGCAGGTTGTTGTACTAGCTGTGCTGTTCGTATAAAGTCCGGAGAGCTTAGACAACCTGAAGCGTTAGGAATATCTGCGGAGCTTAAAGCTAAGGTATGTTGATTTTGGTTATATGATTGAATCTGATTGCGTTTAGTATGAATTTAAATAAGTTTATATGTTTTTGTAGGGTTATGCACTGCTTTGTGTTGGTTTTCCGTCTTCTGATATAGTAGTTGAAACACAAGATGAGGATGAGGTAAACTGTATTTTGTTGACTAATAATTGTTCTAATGCATATCGATAACAACCATTAGTTAATGCTACACACCCTAATCGATACTATTTTTTACTTGCTGGTAAATGAATTTACTGAATAGTGAATATCTGAAAGTTTGTTTCAGGAATATTTAGTTAAAGTAATGCAATATACTGCAGTGAACATCTGATCTAATTAGATATATATTATATACAATATACTACATATTGTGATTACCTTTTTTTAAACAACTCGGAATAGTTTCTAAAATCAATTAAAGTAGGATCGTTTGCCTTAATTGAGTTATAATATAAATTCGGTTTAAGGTCGATTAATTAGTTGGTGCAGCATAGTTATAGTTATTTAGTAGTTCTTCTGTGTGAATAAAGCTGAGACAGCGTTATTGTTTTTAAAAACATTGTGTAAGCATCGATATCTTAGACGAAAAGCATAAAACACCGTTTCGGTGTTTAGTTTTTTAGCCTGTTTTTCTTATTAAAGGTATCTAAAGACATTTGAGCTGTTATCTGACATCTGAACTTTGGATAAAACGAATTTCTGTATTTTTTTTTTCTACATTAATTTCTGTTATTTGTCTAACCAAATATATCATCCATTGCTTCTGCAGGTATATTGGCTTCAATTTGGACGGTATTTTGCTCGAGGACCTATTGTAAGTTTTTATTTAAAATTATTAGATAAATCTTCCCACCCTCGTAACAGAACTTGGTGATTTTTAAAAACTCATATGGATTCGCACTTTCTGACTATCTTATGTTTGTCATTGACGATGTTGCAGGAAAGGGATGACTATGCACTTGAACTAGCCATGTTGGACGAGTAAGATCCTAATTAAGTTGTAAATTAATAGTGAGTCATTAATCAAATCAATATTAGTACGTCTCTTTTGTAACGGTTGTTACTTATAAAGCATGTTCTTATACTATTAGGACATTTGAGAAACTCTGTACTTATATCTTGGTGTTTTCTGAAAATGATTAATGTATATGACAAATGTAGCCGATCATCCATATTCAGTAGAAACTTGATTTAGGATGAGTAGCCAATGTTCTAAAAATAGGCAAAAAATTGCTGCACTAAGGTGAGGCAAAGACCAAAACCAAAGCCTAGTTAGGACATAACTAACTTTGGCATCCCCATTTTCGTTTTGTGAACGAAATCATATTCAAATCGTGGATACTATTGTTAGTCGCATTGGTTTAAGACTGGATTGGACCAACGAGCAGAAAATAAGAATTACAATATATAGTAATATGTTGGTACTAATTTAGAAAATGAACCACGAACCCGACTAAATTTTTTGGCTGGTGAATCGTTAAAATAAATAACGTCGTTTCATTGTAGTTACTAGCAATCTGGTTTTAGATTTTACCGCACCAAGAATCATTTTATTTTCATAGCATGGATGGAGAACTAGACTGTAGTGCGTATATAACCAGTCTATGTCTGGTCTGTTGTTCATTCTACCGAGATGTGCACACCCTACCCACAAGCATGGGTGTTACATCATTTGATGAGATTAGAGCACAACATGTCGGGAACATATCCTTTCAAACATTATCTATCATGTAGATCCGATAAATATTCTTACTTTATTCATTCTATTATCAAATGGAAAACCGAAAGTTTATTCTAAAGGAGGAAAGATTACGCGATTCTTACTTTTAAGATTCTACTTTATGACCAATATTAACCCTTTGAAGTCGTCAGGGGCAGTATCTTTACCATTTGGATATGGTTAAATCGGTTTCGTTTGCTAAAGAGAACAAAAAAAAATACTCAAAACAACATCTTGCCATTTTTTTTATGGTACCAAAGTGATATACATTTTGATATATTAGCTATATACAAAATCTTATCCTTTATTTCTTAAAAGTTAAAAAGCATCAAGGATTAATAATAACAACAACAATAACAATAATAATGATCTCTCGCACGATAAATTTGTAACTCTATAGATGTTGGCAAGGAGAAACGGCGTTGTGGATTTTACCTGACAAGCTTTTGTTCTATATTGCTTGTCGAAGCCTGCCATCATGAGAAAAACCGGACATTATGTTAATGCAAAACTTGTTTAAACACTTAAGTTTGGAACTTAAACATCGATAAGTTCAATTAACAAATAGGAAAGTTAAGGTTTTGTACTAACCCCAATAGACGTAATGAACTGGCAAACCGCACATTTTACTGATCGTGCACCATATGGATACATCAATAGCATCATACAGTTTCCACAATTGACATGTGCTACTTGATTTCCTAAAGTTTAACAGTTTTGGCAATTTAGACATATTTATCGTCTGATTTTAAGAGTTTTTAGTAGGGTGAAGGAATAGGTACCTTCTAAGGCCAAATTAATAGTATGACAACACGAACATTTTACACTTGCCGCCCCACGGATGTACATGAGTAAAGTGTGACAACCTCCACAAACTAATTGTGCCATTTCGGTACCTAAGAAAACCTATATCGATAAGCTTGACCATTTTGAAGAACTTTCAATAGGTAATGAGTTTTAAACTGTTTAAATGACAAATATTATCAATCCAAATAAATTATGAAAAAACATCCAGCATAGTGTACATACCGGGAGGAGGAACAGCAGTGACAGAATTGCAAACAGCACAGCAAACCGACGTTGCTCCGATCGGGTAAAGAAGAAGATTTCGACATCCAGAACACACCAATTGGCTTTCAGAACCTGTTCCAAAAAAAACCAGAATCCTCTGTTTACTACAGTTGACTTTAAAGAGTCAACATGACTTTTTTTCATTTCAAAATCATTAACAATCGACTGCGATTATCGAAAAACAACCAATACATATAGTTCACCTATAATAAACATCACTACTGAACACATTCAAAACTAAAAAAGTAGAATCACAAATTAAAAATTTGAATTTGAAGAATATTAAGTTTGACTTTTAATTTTCTATATCAAAAGTTGACTCAAATGTACCAGTTGCAGCAGGGGGTGTAAATGGTACTGGTGGAGGTGGATATGGAGCTAAAGGAACCGGCATTGACAATCAAAAGCGATAAAATTCAAATCTTTTCCACTCCACTTCTTGATTTATGTATCGAAAGTTGGTCAGACACCAAAGGAAGTGAAGCCGAATATCAAACACGTCCCTAAGTGTTCACAACTCAACCACGCCTATCAAATTTCAATCTCCAATCTAACTTCTCAAAAGTTGAAGAGTACTACTTGACTATAATAAAGTATAACCTTTTTTCGCATTTATTCTCATCACTCACCTGTGAAATTCAAGAAACAAAGTAAGCAATATCGAAAAAGTGTCGTAAAAATGTATAAAGTTGTGAAATTTATAATACCCACATGAAGAATTGTGATTAAGAAGATATAAATGGAACAAATTTAGTAAATGGATGATACATTGTGAAAGATTTTGGTCCCATAATCTTATGTTATGAACTGGAGTTCAATTATTTATAGAGTGGGGCAATAATATATACCTTTGGTAGTTTGTGTAGATGAGAGTGGGTGGTGGGGTAATGGGGATATTGAGTTAAAACAAATTTGGTGTTGATAGGAAGAGGGCCATATTCAACTTGGTTCTCACAAGTGTCGTGGTAAACATAAAACGCTATGTTTGATAAAAGTAGTTGTAGTTTTAGTTGTAGTCGTGAGTTGGTGTTTGAACTAGAGTTGCGAGGTGACGATGAAGCCTTTTTCTCGCTAAATGTTGATAACCAATAACGTAAACCATATGTGTGTATCTTTAAGGATAATATTTTGACACCCTAAAGGGAAAACGAGTTAAGTTTAACTAAATGGGATCAGCGAGTAAAAAGTTACATGTATATGTTCGTAATTTTAGTGTCATCAACCATGTTAATGTGATTGTGACTTATTACGGGACGCCATGGCGCTGCCGGCCAGTCATGGCGCCGCCATAGGGGTGCTTAACGCGGGGGTTTAACGCCCCGCTGCGTGCGCTCTTATTTATATATATATATATATATATATATATATATATATATATATATATATATATATATATATATATATATATATATAAATAAGAAGGTGAAAAAAAAATTGAAGAGTTGCAAGTTTTGGTCGAGAAGAAGAAAGAGAGAAGGAGTGAGAGGAAAAAAAGATTAATTTGTTTTAATATTTTTTTTTTGTAAAGTGATTAGGTATTAAATGTTATTTATGTTTTATATAAAATGTATTTTCTATTTTATTTAAATACTTTTATATAAAAAATAGTTACATTAGGTTTAATTTTTGAATTTTATGAAAAAAATTAAGTCATTTTTTCTATTTAATGTATTTCTTATTTATATTAATGTATTATTTATTTTATAAATATATTATTTTTATATTAAAGAAAATAAAAATAAAAAAGCTGGTAGGTCACAAAATTTTGAGTTACGGTTAGAGATATTTTTTATGTTATGTTATGTGTTGAGTTATGCTTACGTGACCATAACACCGAGTAAAACGGTGTTATGACTGCGAGGGCTCTTATTATCCAATCAATCTCATTATTCTCTTTGTATTATAAACTTCACAATTTACAAACTCCCTTCTTGAAGTGAAACAGATAAATGATCATGTAATGTTTGAAACTCAAGTATCTTTATCACCTTTCATGTTAAATGTGTTTTCGTATATTTTCGTGTTTTGAACTAAAATCGCTTTAACGGATAATCCATTTCAAATGGTGAGCAAATGTATAGGTTTATTACAAGAAGTTTAGCATCGTCAACTATTATACATAGCGGGTAGCATCTAGCGAGTCAGTCAAGATGCACATAACGACTCCTTTGAAGCCGCACTAGGTAGGTCATCGTAACTAACAACCATTTGATCATTGTTTAAGTCGACAACCTCGTATTAACACTCCTAGTTTGTTTTAAATGAAATTATCGCTCCCTTAAAAAATTATGATACTAGTAAAACAAAATAGAAAATGAAGCTTATTATGTAATTGTCATAAAATAATTTGTAAAAATGTATAAAAGTTTCTCATTACATATTTTTACTCTTTGACAGTTTGCCACAAACCACACATTTTCTTCTAATGCCACATTTTGGCTTGAGTGGCTACTAGCAGTCCACGTAGTCATGTATGAAGGGAAAAGATAGTTGTGCATAATGGCAAAACCGATCCCTATACTTTGTCTTCCGCAAAACTTTTGTCCAAGTCACCGCCAGCCGCCCTACGGGTGTTCTGGACGTGTGACCCGTGTTCTAAAAGGATATGAGATAAACTAAATAGACAATCTAAGTTTATATTTTAAGAAAATACAAAAGAAAATTATGAGAAAAATATAACATAAATTTTCACTAGCTTCATTTCCGATAAAAAAAATATTACGTTATTTTATATACGATAAATTTGATTATCGTTTTAAAATTATAGTAGAGTAAGAGACCCCTTTCTCATTGTCTTCATGAATCATGATTTATAAATGATATACATTAAAATTAAAATTCCTATAGATAACGATTCAGATTTGACTAAGGTATATAGATAACAAAAAGTAGGCCATATTTCTATTTAAAGCAAGATTGATATAAATCAAAGTACTTTCAATATAAGGCCAAACACCATGTGAACCAGACCTCTTTGATTTTGGTACTATATTAATAGATAATAATCACTTTTCGTTTAATAAAATGATAGCATTATCTTTTCATAGATACATCAAGGACATTTAGGAAATTAACACAGAAATATTCTAAAAATCGTTGTTGTGGTTTGATCAAACTGTAGATGCGGTTATTTCATAAAACCTTTTAGTGTTATAATAGCTAAAATTAAAGTTGTTAATATCCCGATTTTGATCTTAAACTCTTATGTTTTATGACCCCGTTTACCAAAAATGATGTTGTCCTGAATAGGATCTAAAAAACATAGAAAACTAGGAGGTTTTTGATCTTGATTTTAAGATCATAGATCGTTGTATGATGTGATCCTAGTTTTCTTGAAATTGAGATAGAAAAACCATAAATAATTGAACTTTTCAAAAACGAACACATGTAGATATTAACTCAATAAAATATTCTATATTTATATTAATTTATTACACATATTTTATCAAATTCAAATATTAAGCAATCAACGATTTTAATATATCATTTGCAATTAAATTAATTATAGACTACATTAATATGGTAAAAAACAAATGAACACGTCTCGATCCAATATTTCAATTCTAATTTTATAAACATGAAAACAATTCTAAATCTCGAACTTAACAACATTAACTAAAATCTTGTAAATAATTTCATATAGAATGTAATCTGTATTAATATATTTATCAAAGATACGAAGGATCTTACTGATGTAACAACATGTTGAATAAATGTATTTGTGAGCGACTTATCAAGTCCATTTTTTATTTATATTTAATTTCATATAACTAATATTTTGTCACAATTGTTTCATTTTTTCTGTCTTTTTCTATTTGGTCCCATTAGTTTTTTATTTTGTTGAATTATTGATGATTTATATGTATGTTTTCCTTATTTCCAAAATAAATTTCTTATTTACACTTACTAATAAAAAAGTGATAAAGATATTTATATGTTTTAATATATATAGATACAAATGATATTTATAATTATAGATTATAAATACAAATAGTACAGAACTCTGAATCTGAATCAATATACTATGTTCTTTTTTCCTTCGTAACATCTGTTTTACTATATTAGTACTAAACTGTTTCATTTATAAAACGTCTTAAATAAAAACATTCATAAAATGTTCAAACATAGTGGCAACATTTTTCAAATAAAGATAATATTCAAACAACATTTTCAACATTTTTGCATTAATTGTGCCGCAAGTTGATCTCGACAATTGATCATATATTGTTGATCTGTTGTATTTCCATGTGGTTGAACCTCGTCCTCATCATACTCGTCTCCATCTTGTACATTCTCGTTAGCATGTACTTCACCTCGATCATATTCAGAGAAAAAATCATCACTTAATCCTTCTTTTCGTATAAAAGTATGAATAGCAAAGCATGCAATAGTAATATCTCTTTGTTTCACCAAAGAATACGGAGTCATTCTCTTCAAGATGGGAAAACGTGCTTTTAAAACACCAAAAGCACGCTCAATCACGTTTCTAAGTTTAGCGTGAGCGTGATTGAACAAATTAATAAACTAATTGTCTAACATCAATTTCAAGATATAAAAATAATTAACAAAAGAAAAGTTCACATAAAAGTCAATGTAATAGTAGGAGTTTATAGGCAATCGAAAACAAATACATATTAAAAAAAAAATTATATCACCTAAATCTAACAAACACTCATCAATATCAATTTATATAACGAAATCAAGTGACAAACCATTGAAAAAAAATCAAAAATTATTTGAATTTAAGGATGGAAAACTTACCGGTGAAGAGAAAGAGGTAATCAGAGGTAAAAAGAGGTTTTTCATGTAGGGTTGGATCAGAGGTAAAAAGAGGTTTTTTGTCTCTGGTTGAAAAAAAAAAAAGAACAACAAAATTTTTAAAACCTCTGACCGGGTCAGAGTTCAGAGCCTATTAAGACTTTTTTTTGAAAAAAGAACAGCACCTTACTAATAAAAAAGTGATAAAGATATTTATATGTTTTAATATATATAGATACAAATGATATTTATAATTATAGATTATAAATACAAATAGTACAACATCCTCTAACTTGGAAAAATCGAATGTGTTATTGATAGAAAGAAAAAGTTGTTGGTTATTCAGTTTTTTTCAAAAATCAAATTTTTAGGCCGATTTTACTTATGGGCATCTGGACTACGGCTCTGAATATCAACGAGTTAAGCACCTTAGGGGTATATGGTATCAAATTTACATTCTATAATTATTAATAATTTATAATACTTATAAATCCTTGAGTAAAAATATTATTATAGATATAATACCTATATATATTTTTTGTTTCTCATAAATTTCGACATCAAATGAAAAAATATTCAAAAGCTTACCAACATCTTGATAGGCCCATTGGGCTAAGAGGCTTTTTATTTTCTTAATTTATAAAATTATATTTCTCATTTCAACTCTTAACGTTATTATAAATAGTGTTTATAATGTATATTGCATAACAGAAAATAAATTATGAAAGTTTTTAAATGCAAATAAAAGTTTGGTGAAGATATTTTTTTTTTTTTTTTCCTTTGGCTGTTATAAAATATTTGAGTACAATTTCGAATTTGATATAATTGATTTGATATTGTATCATTCAAATATAATAAAAAAGAGTAACTATATATAAAAACCATGGCCTGCTTCTCTTAAAATATTTAAAATACTTATTAATTAAACAAAAACAAATCAGGTGAATATTCTTTCAAATATTTTATAATTATTATCTATAAACAATTACAAGAATGAAAATAAAAAAAAATATGAACACTACCTCTCACTTTCTTTTTCTAAACTTACAGAGTTAGCAAATATCGTTTACAAATCAAACGCATCCTTAATTAAGCTTTTACCCGTTTTTACTCAAAATGTGGTACACTAAAAAAAATATAAACTCAGTAAAAATAATGATTTCTTTTTCTTTTTTAATAAATCCGTCGAACCAAAGAATGGTGATTAATAGAAAACGATAAACTTAAGTAAACCCCTTTGCCAAACACACCCTTGGTTGCCTCTCACTTTCTTTTTCCTAAACTTACCAAATCTCGTTTACCAATCAAACGCATCCTTAACTAAGCTTTTGCCCGTTTTTATACAAAACGTGGTAAACTAAAAAACCTAAACTCGTAAGAGTTTTGATTTTGTTTTTTGTGTTGATTCGATAATGTGATCATAACTTTGTTATGTTCTATAATCTATTTTGTGGTATTGGCATGTCTTAAGTATTTAATCATCCGTTTATTCGCCTATGAACCTGAAATGAACGGTCTTGTTGATTAGTTATCATAGTTCTTATTTATAGAGATTATGACTTTGTTTACGGAACTCTCTATACACTAAACTGAAAGTAACTTCAATTCAAAATAAGGATTCGTGTGACGACGTGTGGTTTAGCATGTTTGATTCTAACCAATGTTTGTGGTGATGGGTGGCAGGATTGGGGATGACATCGAATATATGATGTACAACTCAATATGGTATATATGAAGAACAATTTTTTTCGATCGTTTAAAACAGGTGCTTTACATCCACCCACACGGTATTAAGGGACGATAGTATTACAGTATACAGCAAATTACATATGAAAACATTATAATTTCTTGAAACTTTCTTAATATGTTACTAATAAGATTAAATTTACATGAAAAAGATATACTTTTTCGAGTCTTCAGCATATGACCAAATTCCTTTGCGAAAACAGTAACACCTGGCTTTTTACATCATATGAGAAAGACTATATATACATATAATTTTTAAACCCGACCCGTCTGAAAAGAGCATGCATATGACCAAATTCCTTTGCGTTTTATCTTTACCTCTTGAGTAATGACATTTCTCTCAGCAACCAAATCAGACATGTATTCGACAACAGCCTGAAAAATAAAACAAAATATTTGATTAAACGAGCAAATGAAACATAATCTAGAGAGAAAAATGGTGCACATCAGCACATATATTCACCTGAGCTCCTAACTTGATGATTTCCTTTGGTGGAACCTCAAGAGGGGTCTCATCCGCTCGAAGTATTTTCAACTTTGATAATAACCCAAAAGATTCGGGTAAAAATCTTATTTGATCACCACTTATATCCAGAAGTTGAAGGTTTTCAAGGTTACCAATTGATCTTGGTAAACTTGTCATGTCAGCAAAGTTCTTACCGATGATAAGTGTTTCCAAATTAGTTGCTAAACAAAGACTTTCGGGTATCCCTTCTAATTCATTGAAACTAACATCTAGCTCCTTTAATTTAGCAAGATTTCCCATTGTAGTAGGTAGTTTTCGAACACGATTGTAGTGTAAAGTTAGAGTTTCTAAGGATTCAAGCTTTCCAATTGCCTCGGGGAGCCCTTTTAGTTGATTAAAGTCTAGTTTGAGTACCACAAGCGAAGAACATGATCCAATTGTGTAAGGTAGTTCTTCAAGATCATTTGTTTCCGCAATAAAGATTTGCAGAGAGGATAAGTTGCCTATGAAATCTGGCAAATGGGTGAAATGGTTTGAGCTTATATCAAGATTGATTATGTTTGAAAGATTTCCGAATGATTCTGGGAGAGAGTTTAATCGGTTTGCATGGAGATCGAGGTCAAGTAAGTTAACTAGTTGACCAAATGAATCGGGTAGGTTGGTTAATTGGTTTGAATGGACATCCAGCTTTGTTAAAGCGATGAGATTGGTGATGGAGGTTGGGAGAGACTTGAGTTTGTTGTCTGAAAGGTTAAGCTGAGTGATCTTTGATAGTTTTCCGATGGATACAGGAATACATTCAATGTTTTCCATAATTTTTGATTGAAGATCAAGAATTTTTTCGTCTTGTTTGAATATGTTTTCAATCAAGGCTGCAACTTTCATTAGACTCAATTTCTCGTGTACTTCTACACCTACAATTATGATCACTCGAAATCATGTTTCAAGATTTCACAAACAAACACTACACACACACACATAAAGACACAAAATTTTGCAAACCTGTTGGAAAGTAAGCGGTTTTTGATGAAGAACTCTTGACTAAACCCCTAAAGCGTTCATCTTTATCGATATTTTTATCCGTCAACAAACTTTCATCACTAATCACAACTTCTTTTTCAAAACTACCAACTTGGTATTTCAAATCATCGTCTTCACCCATTTGGGCATCTCCCGAAACACACTTAGACGCTTTCTGTATCAATTCATCAAACGCCTGATAAATTTGATCAAACTCAACAATATGCATAACCTCTTTCCTTTGTTCTTGGCTTTGAAACAAGACCATGGTTTGTCTAACCTTTTGAAGGATACAAAAAAGCTCAGGAGCAATATCTTGTGGACAGATTTGCTTAGATATTTCGTCAAGTTTATGTTTTTCTTCGGTGTCAACTGTTTTGATAACAGAAATGGCTGCTTCAAGCTCTTCAATAGACGGCCTAGGCGGAAGTGACTTGTATGTTTTCATGATTTCTTGTATAGTTTTCGTGTTTGCATTTGATGAATCTTTTGGTATAATAGCCATCTACGTTTTCGGTATGACGAAATTGAAGAAAAAACGGTTTATTTGTATAAGCTATAGTTTGTCAAGTACAAAGGTTGATGGGGGTGTTTATATATAACATTAGATAACTTCAAAATGATAATAAAAAAAATCGAATATATTTGTATAAAATTAAGAAAACTAATACAACAAATGGCTGTCATTCTTTAAAGAATGATTTATATATATTTATACAACGTTTCTTTGCTGTTCTTTAAAAAAAAAACAGTTGATTAATTTAAAAATCTTTGATTAAATATAATATTAGATAAGTTTATAAACTTGATAATTTTAAATAGTGATTATCAATGTTTAATGATCATGATTGAAATCATACATAAAAAAATATATATTAAACCGTGTTTCTGAAACAAAAAATGGTATAACATGTTATTTTACATTATCCTAAGCATTTTGTGATAACCATAAAATAATGTAGGTATAACCGAGAGACACCAAAAGATTTCTAGTCTAACGAATATCAGGAGTGTTTCCTACAATCTTTTGGTTATGACCGGGAATCAAACTCCGTTTTAGACATAGTTTCTTTTGTATTAGTTAGACCATTAAAATAAAATGTATAGCCGAAAAGAAACGTCACACATACAAAAATATGGTCTTAGACTATGGGGTGTGGTAGTTTGTTTTGGGTGATGATGTGGAGTGATAGAGGTGATTTGTAGGAAAGAGAGTGTGATTTGTAGGAAAGAGAGTGTGATGATGTGGAGTGATAAAAATGGGTGGTGTGGTTGTGTGATGATGTGGAGTGATAGAGGAAAGAGAGTGTAATTTTAAAAAGTTGTATATTTATAATTTTTTTTATATAAATGAAATTTAAAAACTTGTATTTTTATTAAAAAAAAAACAAACACTACAATTTATTTAAAAAAAAATACTACAATTTATTTAAAAAAAAAAAACACACTACAATTTATTTTAAAAAAAAAATACTACAATTTATTAAAAAAAAAAAACATACTACAATAAAAAAACATACTACAAATATTGAGGATAAAATTTCGCGATAAGCCTTTTCTTTTCATCTTCCGCTATTGATTTGGCAGGCTCCGCGAGATGAGTGGTGTCCCGCATGATCACCTTTAACGCTCTTTGTCGCATATTTTCTTCAGCAGTATCAGCAAATGCCCCGAACTTTTCCCCAATATACTTCAGTGATTCTTCGGCCCCCGAAGAAGAAGCAGCGGCTTTGCCCTTTCCTTTGCGCGCTTTTGCCTTTGCTTGATCTCTACCAATCGGTCTTGGAAGGTCTTCCTACAAGTGAAGATCATCATCATCATCGTTGAGATCGATTCCAGCAAAAGGCGATACCGGAGTGGCGGGAGTGGCGGGAGTGGAGGGGTTACTAGACTCCGATGTTCTACGCGCTTTTCGGGACCCTCCAGATGTTGGGACATGTTGACAAATCGGGCTATTTCTCAATATTTGCCAAGACGCTAAATGTAGGAAACCCCCTTGCATTATGGTGCGGTAAGTCTGCAGAGCATGTTCGAGCAATTGTTGATCACTATGACCGCTTGGTCTAGTTTGTTGGACTTGTCGAAAAATCCCGTTGAATTTTTTGACCTTTCTTCGTAAGTCTCTCCACTTGCTCGAAAGAGAGTCTTCGGTACGAAAGTAAGAGGGATCATCTTTAAGCATCTTGGCGAAATATTTTTCACGAACACTCTCCCAGTAAACTGGTGAATGTTGATCATTTCCCACAATGGGGTCCTCGGATGTCGACGACCACGCCGAAGCAAGTGCGATCTCCTCCGCTTCGGTCCACTTCTTCCTTTCGGTTTTGCCTCTTAGGGATTCGGTTTCTTTCTTCTTATGTTTCCTCTTCCCACGGGCCGGCATTCTTTGAGCTTGAGTTTCCGGAACCACCTCATCGTCTTCAGAATCGTCAACGTCAAATGGAGGCACTTGCGGAAAATTGGATAAATGGTCTTGGTTAAGCAATTGCGAGAACGACCCGCCTTGGTATAGCGGGTCTAGGGATGGTCGTTGTGGTGGTGGAGTTTGTTGGTAAAAATGGGGAAATTGGTTAGGGTTTGGAAGTTGGGTAAAGTTTTGAAATTGGTTTGGGTGTTGATATTGGTTAGGGTTTGGAAATTGTGGAAATTGGTTTAGGTTTTGATATTGGTTTGGGTTTTGATATTGGTTTGGGTTGAACCATTGGTTCCATTAGTTGGGGTTGGGGTTGTTTTGATTGTTGTTGTTGTTGGGATCCATTTGAGATTATTGAAAGATTGTATAAAAATGGAGAGATTGTTATAAAAATTGAGAGAGAAAGAGAGATTTTGTGTGGTTTTTGTTATAAAAATGAGTTGGTATTTATAGAAAAAGTTTTGGTTTTTTAAAAATGTGCCGTTGGTATTCGACCGTTGCTTTTCTTTCTTTCTCACCACCGCGTTGTCTGAACCACGCCAAGACAAGAATTTTGCCGACAACGCCCCTAGCGGTGTGGAGGGCAGGGCCGGCCCTGGGCCTGGGCCAGCAGGGCAACCGCCCAGGGCCCATCAATTCTAGGGGCCCGTTAATATTTTTTAATGCCTTTAACTTAGCCTTGTTAGATTTGTTAGGGGCCCAACGTTAATACTTGTCTGCTGCTTCAAAATCAAACCGACGCTGCCTAATAGAATTCCTCAAAATCAAACGCTGCTTCAAAATCAAACATTCACACGCTGCTTCAATTCCTCACTGCTGCTTCAATTCCTCGCTGGTGTTAACTGTTAAACAACCTCACTGCTGGTCTGCAGTGTTGCGCTGCGCTGCGCTGCTTCAATCAAACATTCAATTATTCAAACGCCGCTGCCCGCTGGAGTGGTGTTAAACGACCTCACTGCTGCTTCAATTCCTTTGTATCAGGTGTTAAACTTCCTGTCTTCCTTTCTATTATTTTGTTTAATTGAATACTTGTTAATAATGAATTTAAAAAGTATTTATCGGGTAGCCAAAAAAGAAAGAAAAGGGAAGAAATCGAAAAGGAAAAAAAATCTTTAAGAGGTTCAATGGATAAATTTATTAAAAAGACAAGTCCTTCTAATGATTTGAATGAACAACCTAACACAAATATGGATGAAAGTAATGATGAAACTACTTTAGATGACACTACTTTAGATGATAATGTTAATATGAAAGAAAGTGAAGAACAAGAAGATATTTATGATCCTAGCTTTTGGAATAATGTTGATAATAAGTTAAGGGATATTTTAGTTGAAAAGGGGCCGATAAGAGAATTTAAAAATGAATATCCCAAGAATAAAGATAAAAGACATTTTTCTTATATTCATTTTACTAGAAAATTAAGTAATGGAGAGTCAAGTGATCGAAAATGGTTAATTTACTCGAATCGTGTAGATAAAGTGTTTTGTTTTGGTTGTAAATTGTTTAAATCTACTAATCAAAAAGGTTCATTAGCACACGAGGGAAGTAATGATTGGAAACACATTGGTGAGAAACTTAAAGAACATGAGAATAGTATGGAACATTTATTGTGTATGAATTCTTGGCATGAAATCAAACTAAGATTGGATAAGAATCAAACAATTGATAAAGATTTACAAAATGAAATTAAAAGAGAGAAAGAACATTGGAGACGAGTTTTAAAAAGAATAATTTCGGGAGTTAAAAGAAGCAAATTTTTGATCTTGATAAGGCCATTGATGATTTCGCATTGATGATTTCGCATTTAGAAAAGCTAAAAGAAGCAAATTTTTATGAGTTTTTTTTTTTATTATTGCGTGTAGTTACAAGAATGTTCAAGAAAGTTTTGAAGACTTGACAGGAGTATTAACAAAAGTGGCGACATCAATCAATTGTAAGTTCTTTATTTCTTCGTAATCTTTATATAGGATTTTACTTTTTTTGAAAAAAAAAAAATTATAGGGCCCATTTCTAGGATTTCGCCCAGGGCCAAAATATTGTTTGGAACGGCCCTGGTGGAGGGGGGCGTTGTTGGGCGTTGTGGAGGTGAGGTGGCGGGGGTTGTTGCTCGTTTAACGCCTCATACCCCATAGTCTTACAGACAATAAAAAGAACAATCCATAAAATAGTCCTTTGAAAACTAATATGTCCATAGCATCGACACAAAACAAGACTATCTTTTTGTAACATTTCATATACTTTCTAGACTGTGATAATTTTGCACCTCCGATACCCGACTCCAATAGTCGACTCGACAATACATGAATATGTCAAAGATAGATTACAAGTCGATCTTCGATAACTTTTGTTGTTTACTCTCAATATATCAAGGCTAATATAGTCATTAGAACATTCAAGGATTTTATCACCTTCAAGAGTGACTTTATCCAATTTGAAAATGACCCACGTTACGTATAAAGGTCCAACCACGAAAATATGTGCCTCGCTCTCTGAGTATGGTGTGTGAGATGTTTGGTTCAAGTGGGATGTGGGTTATGAAGTCGATTTATGATTTGGATCATCTATTACAACTTCGACCATGTCATGTGCTATGCGAATAACAATTAGTGAAAGACGGAGTATATAAAATGGCTCGTGACCTTTAATGTTTTCTCACTCGTATACAAAAATGACAGAATTTGTTACACATAATTTCTTTAACACGATTACGATGAATATTATTATATAGTTAAATGACGTAACATTTCACTAACATAATACGTACAAAATAGTTGATGGTATACCATTTCTTGACATTAGATAACTTTGCATATATAAATTTAAAGTCCAAAAAGTATTTTAACGAAAAAGGAGACGTTACACTATCTTGAATATGACTTGATGAAGTTTCTTTATGGCATAATAACACCCTCATCTTAAACCTAGGACTCTAGGTACAATTGGAGTTGTTGAATTTTTTTCTTCTTTCTTTAAATTGAAATTTGAAATTGCGATCTTAGTGTGCAAGTAAATGCCAAATACAATCTTAACCCACAAGTAAACATGGTAATGCATTTGCGTACCAATATGTCAAACCTAATATCATTTTCTAGACTTCTAGTTACGTTTTGACAAAATTACACCGTCTTTTCTTAAGTTTGATTCATAATCTCACTCGTCTTTAACTACTATAAGTTTTACTCATAGTCCAAACAACTTTTTGTTTTATCGGTGATCCAACAGTTAAAATTTAATTATTGTTATCATTAAATTTGGTTACATGAGTTGCACACGAAATTATTATGGTCATTTTTCCTCTTCAATCTCTCCTCTCTAATGAGAGATGAAAGAGATAACTGATCAAAATAATCTTGCATGCAACTCACGTGATCAAACTTAACAGTAAGTATAACAATGTTAACTATTGGACGAATGGGAAAACAAAATGAGATTATTTGGACCATCAGTGAAACTTTTACAAATTAAGGATGATGAATGTGATTATGGGTCAAAATTAAGGACGAACAGTATAATTTTGTCTACAAATTTTAGTAAAACCTAAAGTAAGCCATACGAGGAAAGCTCAACTAAAATAAACATATTATTGAAAAAGTGTTTTTAGCTTCGAAGATAGTAATATAAAAGAATCAACATAAAAAGGGTAAATGTAATCTACGTGGATAAAAAACTCACCAACATTGGAGTAATTATCAAGATAGATGCCAATCACGAAAATACTAAAGCAAACATAGAAACGACATAAAAAACATATCATGTCACATTATTATTTAGTTAAACCTTTAAAACTTTACCTTATTTTACGATACTAAATCTGACCAAAATCCCTTCAAATTCATGATTACTTAAGTTGTTAGAGATTATTTTGTACACGGAAAAGTAAACATACGGTATCAAAAAATAGAGTCATCAACACGAGAACGACACACCATCACACACGAGAAAATTCAATCACATAACACCATATTTCAAACGAAAACAAAACAAAAAGATAAAAAAGTATCAAAAACCCAAACTATAGGGACTATTATTGTCAATACCCAATAGAAACTTAAATCTATATTTTCTCCCTCCTTACCTCCGATCACCAGATTCTCTCTCTCATTTCATCATAACCTTCCAAATCCGCGTATTGACCTTCCAAAAATACACACACACACACACACACACACACACACACACACACACATATATATACATACACTATTCTGTATCTATATCTCTCTCACAACAAACAACTCGTTATAACTAAATAACGGAAATGGCGTCATCGTCGGAAGAGCAACGGAATCCGGTAGAGACTCCGACTGTTAAAGAAATGATGCATAAAATCAAAATGATTCAGTTCCGAGGAAGAGATACACCGATTATACTTCAAAATGAGAATGGACCGTGTCCTCTTCTCGCTATTTGTAATCTTCTGAACCTTCTTTACTAATTTTTAGGGTTTCTGTATGTTTATGAAATTGAATGTTGATTAGATTGATTATATGATGTAATTAGGTTATGATTGATGAGGATTCTTTCAGTTAGGTGTTTGTATAGTTGTGTAAAGTAATTAGGATCGGTTTTGGTTCGTTAATCGCCGATTGTTTAATTATTAGGGATTTTGGATGTAATTGTTAGTTAGATTGGGAATGATAGTTAATTGTTTAATTTGTAGGAGTTTAGGACATAATTTGATTGTTTTCGTGTGATAAATTTGCGTAGATCATTGTCAGGATTGCATGATTGTAACTGTGACTAACTAGTTTTATGAATGAGAACGGATGGATTACGACAGGTGTTTATTTGATTGAATTTTGTAATCTATGTTAGGTAACATTCTGTCGTTGAGAAACAGATTAAGGGGCGCGAATTTAGCTGAAGTAAGAGAAGTATCACAAGAGAAGCTGCTTTCGCTTGTGGCGGAAGAGTTAATCGACAAAAACAGTAATGTTGATGTAATTGCACTTCTCTTTTGCTATAAGTATTTTATTTTTGCTAAGATGAACAAGTTGAAAAGAAAGCAATGACTATCACACCGTATTTCCAGTATTCATTCTTGTTTTGATTGTTAGTTCTCCTTCTAAAAATCTGGTGCAGAACAAAGACGCAGGGTATGCTAGAAATCAAGAACAGAACATAGCTGATGCGATTGATTTGCTCCCTCGTCTTGCAACTGGCCTTGACGTGAACATTAAATTCACGAGGTTTATTTTTTAGATTCTAGTTAATCTCTCATTTGCATTTCCTTGTTATATTCGCGACTTTATAATCAAATTGACAACATACAAATATATGACTTTTGTAGAATTGACGATTTTGAGTTCACAAGGGAGTGTGCAATCTTTGATTTACTAGACATTCCACTTTGTCATGGCTGGATCGTTGATCCACAGGTACGTACTCTAAACCATGTGACCTTGTATATGCAATAGGATTATATTTATGTGTTCAAGTTGAACTGAAGTTACTCGAGTCTCTAACTTCTGTGTTATTTGATGTGGATTCATGATGTTAAACATGTGTGTGCATTGGTCTCAGGATTCTGATACTTCAAGTGCCATTGGCTCGAAGTCTTACAATACACTGATGGGAGAACTTGTTGCTCTTGATACTCAAAATATGGAAAGAGATTGTAAGAAGAATTTTGAACAAGATTGTGTTGACCTAACAAAGACTGCTGGTTCAACTTCAGCAAATGATACAAATGTTGTTGGTACAACTGAGGAAACCCTATCCAAAAATGCAAACGGTGATAATAGCACTCCGATGAGCAATCCCATTAATGATTTGATAACTTTTGAAACTGCTCCCGAGCAAGATGTAATCTCATCTTTGGAAGCTGACAAGGAAAGCCACGATGGACAAATGAATGCTAGTGTATCGGAGAACCAGGAAAGTAAAGATGGAATTGAGAAATCTAGCACTGAAGAATTGGCAAAAACCGGTAATATCTTACTTGGTTTGTCTGGATCAGATTCTTCACCTTCTGCTGACCAGTCAACTTTGAAGGATGATGTAACTGACGTAGAGAAAATCAATGTTTGTGAACATACATCACATGAATCATGCTCATCTGCACCTAATGCGGTTGTAGATCAACCTGTTGCTGAATCCAGTTCTTTAATATCAACTGGTGATGGGAGTGAACCCGTTTCTGGAGAACAAAGCAATTTGGAAACAAGCACTACAAGAAATGAAGGCAAGGCTGTCATCTCAGAACAAGTGGACAAGGATAGTATTGCTGCTGATGATACAAAGGCCATAGATGAAACTGCTGAAAAACATGGTAAGAATGTCTTGAAATATTGTAGAATTGAAATGAGTTCTGATTTCTATTGAACAGTTTTTCAAAGCAGTTATATAGAATCTGATTTTTTTTTTTAAATATAGGGGAGCTGATTAGAAGTTTTCTGAAGAACAGCGCTAGTCAGCTGACTATATATGGGTATGCTTCGCGTATTTGTGGAGTTCACATTTATTTGTGTATTTTAAAACAAGATATTTATTTCTCTTGCTTACTAGGACCACTTTTATTTTACTTTTGCTGTTGCAATGATTGCAGCTTATTTTCCCTCCAAGAAGGTCTAAAAGATCGGGAACTTTGTGTGTTTTTTCGAAATAATCACTTCAATACAATGTATAAGGTTGGTTCTTGTGCATACTTGTAGCTTATTTTGTCTCTTAATTGTGTTGTTAATATATATTTCAAAATACCTGCAGTGGGAAGGTGAACTGTTCATATTAGCTACGGATCAAGGTTATATAAATCAAACTGAGTTGGTATGGGAAAAGCTAAATGAGGTATTATGTTTATTGAAATCTTGTATCTGTTGGTAAGAACTTGGTATCAAAATAAGAACTGTTAATCTTACCGTAAAATCTGTTGAGCTACTGAAAATAAATTTTCTACACGTGCCTCAGACGGAGTGTAATATTTACTGCTAGAATAATGCACAAGTTCTCTTTGATGGATAAAACTAAACAAGATACCATTAGACTTTATATGCATTTAAAACTGATCTTAATCGGGTTATATATGACTTGGTTTCAGGTTAATGGTGATACAGTCTTTGTGAACAGTAACTTCAAGAAATTCAATGCTGAAAATAACGAAACACGCTCATGGAATGAGCAGCATGCGATGACTAATACTGCTGTATGTTTCTTGTCTTAATTGTTTATTCGAAATTAGCTATATGTATTTATTAAATTGTTTTATGGGAATCTTCAATATTTGTATTTCAGGACTATCTTGCGAGAATTGATAATCCAGCTCCCGGGGAAACAGGTTTCAAGTAAGTATCTGCCTTTATTCTTTCCTGTTTAAACTGCAACAAAGTTATTTCAGAAACAGGTGTAAACATGATGTTTGCATGAGATGAAATTAAGTTTTATTTGTGTTGTGTGTGGCAGTTCTGATCTGCAATTGGCTATAGCACTTCAGCAACAAGAATTCGAGCAGCAACAGCAGCAACAGCAGCCACCACCACCACCACGTGTTCAGCCACAGTCACCTACTACTTCACGTTCAGGGCTTGTTGTGGGTCCCCAGGTATGCTATCAATTGTCGGACTTTTTATATTTATAGTCATTTAATGATCTTCATTCTGGTTAATTGCCCATACGAAAATGTGAGTGATGCAAAATATGTGGAAAAATTAATATTTAAACTTTCAGAAAACCGTCATTAAGGTATTTAAGCCCAAACTGAAGTAATTTACCATGATTTGGTTGGCATTTGACAGAATGTGCATCCATCAAGGCCCCGGAATTCATCGACATCATCCAGGCAGGAATCAAAACCATCGAAGGACAAGGATAAGTGCACCATCATGTGAAAAATTTGCTTATGCCCACAATCTACAGGTTTGGACTGTATATGTTTGCACTCTATTTTGAGTCATCAAATCATACTTGGGAGTTTAGATTCGGTTCCCTTTTGCTGTAAATAATGTAGAAGTATATGGTTAACGAGACACGATGAATGTTTGGCATATTGTACTATATGCATAGACTCTTATGAAGACATTTACAGTTAGAAAATTACTGCTTACAGTTGCAAAAATTCGTATCATTTTCCACATCTAATAATTGCTTATGAAAATAGTTTTCCAGGAAACAGTTTTGATTTTGATTGTTTGATGCTCAATAATAATCAAAACCGTAAGAGTGTACGTAGCGTTGGTGTTATCAACCGCGTTAACCCTTCCATAATGCCGACATGGCTGGACGACCGTGTTATGGGTGGCGCCATGGCCTCGCCGTTGCGTACGTAATGCGTGTAAACGAATTTGTTTTTTTTCTAACGGTATAAAACGAATAAATAGTCGTTAGGTTTAAATTATTATTATTTTTATTTTTTCTTTCAAACTATTCAACCAATTCCATAAATGTTGAACCTTAACTACAAAAACATACACCATCATCTTCTTTCTATCTAGAATTTAAATAAAGACCACAAAAATGTCGTAATGCAACGATTATTTGCCGTCCGATTCCAACTCGTCTTTCTCCCCGGGTTTCGCAAATTTCCAAACACAACCTGGTGGCATCACTTTCACTACTCTCTGGAAACACAAACATGCAACCTCCACCTCATCAACAAGCTATGAACAAATAACAACAATTTCAGTTTTGGCAATGACAACAACAACAATCATCACAATCACTCCAACCGTCACAATCATTCCAACCGCCACAATCGTTCCAACCACAACAAGAAGAACCTACCAGCTCTCGTAAGAGAAAAGATAAAGGTAAGCAGAAAAAGCCGGTCGTGGAAGTCGAAGCCGCACCATCGAAGATTCAGTGGTCACAAGTGCAAGAACGACGTTTGTCAAAGAACTTCGCGAGTTTAGGATCGCTAAAACAAAGGAGATCGAGGACAAACGCCGTTTTCGGAAAATGAAATTTCTTCGCATGCCTACAAATGATATGGAACCAGAAGATCGGGCCGAAGTCGAGAGATTAAGGCCGAAATACGTGCCGAATTTTCTAACCTATATATTAAAAATTATATGATAAAAAGAAAAAAATGAAAAATAAAAAAGGGGGTGGATCCCAAAATTATGAGTTATGACTGAAGGGTAGTTTTGATGTTATGTTATGAACCGAGTTACACTAACGTAACTATAACACCGAGTGAAATGGTGTTATGATTGCGAACACTATCTTGTTTTGTGTCCATTCCATGGATGGCATCTGAGTTTTCAAAGCTCTTTACTTCATGAATTATTTTTTAATTGCCTTAATCTTGTTTTGTGTCCACTACATTGTTTTTGTATGTGTGGCATAACCCTTGGTTGACCCTTCATTGATTTGTAGTTATCAAAAAATTCTTAGTATATTGTAAAACAATCCGATAATACCATTTTTTGTTTCTAAAACAATGGGTATAGATTATACTTTATTTTATTGATAAACAGTGTAATGATTCTATATTTCTTAAACCATAAGTATATTTTATTAGTATTGTTTACATCAGTTGAAATATATTTATTCTATTGTTAATAACATATACCATAATGCTTTGTATAAAATATAAGTTAGTTCTTATGCAAAGAATCAAAGTGGCGTGTTATGACTTTTAATGCTACTAATGCTTCTTATCCAAATGGGTGACACCCATTTGTTGCATTAGAAAAATATCTTAAGAAAAATAAACCATAATTCAAACTTTACCAAAACACTTTGACCATATTTGAATATGACATTTGATTAATCATAATATATATATATATACGCACACAAACCATCGTAATATATATCAAGGTTCTAAAAAATACGTTATGACATTAATGCGTGACTTGTCTTTACGAAAAATAAGTAAGGCGTCTTTGTTAGACGTGATGTCCAAAAAACGTGTAAAGAACGCGAATTTTTCGTAACGCGTTAGGGAAATTTGAAAAGAAAAAAAAACCTAAAAGTAATTTAAAATGACTATAAAGATCATTTAATTGAATATTGGTGACTATATCTTAGATTAGATGTATATTAAAACGTGAAAAAAACCATTTTTTATAGTTATATAACTTAAAAATAGTAAAAACATATGAAAAATCATATATAAAATAATAAAATATATTAAAATTTTACGGTATTGTCACGTATTGAAAAACAACATGTCTCGTCATGTCTCATCATCTTGAGACTTGACGATGCTGCCACCCACGTCTTGCGTGATTCACAGCGTTGCTATATATATCACCTTGTACATGACAAGTATATACACAAACCATTTTTTTTCCATTTCCACAAATCTAAAACTTTGATGGCGGTAATATCAAAACAAGATTCATCAAATGCAAACACAGAAACTATACAAGAAATCATGAAAACATACAAGTCACTTCCGCCAAGGCCGACTATTGAAGAGCTTGAAGCAGCCATATCTGTTATCAAAACGGTAAACACTGAAGAAAAACATAAACTTGATGAAATCTCTACGCAAATAAGCCCACATGATATCTCACCGGAGCTTTTTACTATCGTTCAAAAGGTTAGACAAACCATGGTCTTGTTTCAAAGCCAAGAACAAAGGAAAGAGGCTATGCATATTGTTGAGTTTGATCAGATTTATCAGACTTTTGATGAATTGATACGAAAAGCGTCTAAGTGTGTTTCTGGAGATACCGAGCTGGATAAAGATGATGATTTTGTGAAAGGTGTGATTAGTGATGAAACTTTGTTGATTGATAAAAGTATCGATAAAGTTGGTAAATTTGAAAAAGAAGTTGTCATCAGTGACGAAAGTTTGTTGATGGCTAGAAACATCATTAAAGTTGAAAGCTTTCGGGGTCTAGTGAAGAGTTTTTCAACAAAAGCTACCTATTTTTCGACAGGTTTGTGCGATTTTGCAAGTTATTTATTATGTATGTGTGTTTTTAGTGTTTGTGTATGAAAATCTTAAAGCATGATTTCTACTTATTATTTATAGGAGTTGAAGAATCCGAGAAATTGAGTCTAATGAAAGTAGCAGCCTTGATTGAAACCATATCCAAACAAGACGGACAAATTCTTGATCTTCAATCAAAACTGATGGAGAACATTGAATGGCTTCCTACATCAATCGGGAAACTATCAAACATCACCGAACTTAATCTTTCAGACAACAAACTCAAGTCTCTTCCAACCTCCATCACCAATCTCACCGCTTTAACAAAGCTTGATATCCACTCAAACCAATTAACCGACCTACCTGATTCATTTGGTCAACTAGTTAACTTACTCGACCTTGATCTTCATGCAAACCGATTAAACTCTCTCCCAGAATCATTTGGAAATCTAACAAAAATAATCAATCTTGATTTAAGCTCAAACCATTTCACCCATTTACCAGACTTCATAGGGAACTTATCCTCTATGCAAATCTTGATTGCCGAAACAAATGATCTTGAAGAACTACCTTACACAATTGGATCATGCACTTCACTCGTGGCACTAAAACTAGACTTTAATCAACTAAAAGGTCTCCCCGAAGCAATTGGAAAACTCGAGTGCTTAGAAATTTTTACTTTACACTACAATCGTGTACAAAAACTGCCTACCACAATGGCGAATCTTACTAAACTAAAGGAGCTTGATGTTAGTTTCAATGAACTAGAAGGGATACCCGAAAGTCTATGTTTTGCAACCAATTTAGAAACACTTATTATCGGTAATAACTTTGCTGATATGACAAGTTTACCAAGATCAATTGGTAATCTTGAAAACCTTCAAGTTCTTGATATAAGTGGTGATCAAATAAGATTTTTACCCGAATCTTTCGGGTTATTATCAAAGTTGAAAATATTTCGTGCTGATGAGACCCCTCTTGAGGTTCCACCAAAGGAAATCACCAAGTTAGGAGCTCAGGTAAAATTTGTGCACCATTTTTCTCTTTAGATTATGTTTCTTTTCGCCCATTTAAACAAACTCTTTGTTTATATTTCAGGTTGTCGTCGAATACATGGCTGATTTGGTCGCCAAGAGAAATGTCAAACCACAAGAAATAAAGCGAAAGCGCAAGGGACTTTGGTCGTGGGTGTGTTTCATCTTTAAAGTTAATCGGGGTTGAATAAGAAGTACTCGTGTTCGTTGTATAAAAAGTGGATATGAAAAACTATGGCTCGAAAACTCAACGAGCTCGTTTGTATGAAAAATAAACTCGAAAGTTTGTGTTTACTGTACAAAAGTTTTGCTTTGACAACAATCATGTTATGTTAAGTTGTATTTGTATATATACAAAAGTTGTATCTATTGTTTGTAATGTAAATTTTAAAAGATGTAATTACAAAAAGTGTATATTTTAAAATGCTAATTAAAGATTCCAAATTATTGATAGAATTGTATGAATAGTGGATTTTTGGTGAGTTGACAAAATTTATGGTCGGATTTGCCTTGCCAATAATTAGGATAAACGTTAATTACGTTATGACTGTGATTTTGTTGACAAATATAATGAGATCGATTTTTGTAAAACAGTATTTAAGGTGAAATTTGTAAAATAAAGTTGAAAAATGATGTACCATCTAAGATTTTTCGGATTATTGTTTAATTTTAAGTTATCAATAACTTTAAAAAAAAAGTTTTGATGTACATGAAAAATATTGGTAGTTTTATTGGTGTGTATCAAGTTTATACTTTTAATGCACAAAAAATAAAGATTTTGATGCATAACACTTAAACGACATATTTTTTTTTATCTATATCGAAACTTTTCTTTTTTAAAGTTGACGATGAAGTAGAAAGTAATCATAATACAAAAGTATAGATCAAAAATTATTATTATAATTTTTGTTTACTTATTCTACTCGTTTTATAAAAAGTTATTCCTAAAATTATTTTTCTTCCTTTCTTTTCTTTCTTGTTAGTTAAATATAATTTTATTGTACAAACATATCGAGTTATATAAAATTATATTATCTATCAAAGTATCAAGTATTCTATTACAATTTTTAGTTCACTTTATCACAAAAATTTATTTCTAAAGCTCGATACTTTAAGAATATAAACATGTTTTCTGACGGGACTGGCCGACCTCAACCAACAATCAGTCGTTGAAAATAAGCGTTTTTATGTTGACATGCTAACCCGCTCATTTAAACGATTTTGCATTTTGTAATTGGATTATTCGTGTCATGTTTATGTTGGATTAAATTAGATTGATTCATGATATTCATTTACCTCCTGCAGATGATCCGGAGATGTTGTTGAATAGATTAGCCATCGATGATTCCCAAATTGAGATGATCGTGTTAGGATGGAGTAATTGAGAGAATACACTATGTGTGTTAGGGATGATGGTGATAAGAATAAGTGACCAACCCTAATAAGGGTTTATGATGGTCCTTATATAGACACTCAAATTAGGAGTGTGTACCATTTAGTCCTTGGTGTTTAATAAGTGTTTATATTATAAGCTCTCATACTTCCGATCACCTAATGGGAAATCTATAGTGTCGGTAAGGTAAATACGTCCATCGAATATTTGCTAGACACAGATTTCAGTTAGTGTCAGTCATCATATCAGTAAGGATAAATGATCAATGAGGGTCACAAATAATATGGGTCCAACATTCTCCCACTTGACCGAGTAGATCATTTATCTATGAGTATTGATAAGTCCGTACGAGATAATACTCATTTTGTTTAAAACCGAAATCATAGTTGATAAGTACAGTCGTAGAGAAGAACATCTACTCAGGACCCCCACTAGTCAAACTATGACTCAAATTCAAAACTGAATAAGCAATGATAGACCAACTAAGACAAATTTTGTTATAATAATGTCCAACACAGTTATGCGCATAAGGTGTAAATAATAGACAAACAAAATCTGAATAAGGAGGAAAATTTTTCAATTCATTAATAAATAATAATGACCAATAAGTACAACAATGCTATTAAATTAAGTCTTTTGTAAGCCCCATATTCGACACGTGTCCTACGAATATATTAGGAGGAAGACCTTTGGTCATCGGATCCGCTAGCATGTCATGTGTACTTATGTACTCAACACAAAGAGCATTTTCCTCAACCCGTTCGCGTACAAACAGATACTTTGTGTCGAGATACAGCCCAGCGCCAGTCGAACTGTTACTGTTCGAGAAAGTTACAGCAGCTGAGTTATCACAGTAAAGCTTCAATGGTCTAGAGATTGAGTTGACGAGTTTGAGTCCACTGATCAGGTTCCTTAACAACATCCCATGACAGGTTGCATTATAAACGGCAACATATTCAGCCATCATAGTAGACGTCGTGGTCAGTTTCTGTTTATGACTCCGCCAAGAGATTGGTCCGCCAGCTAACATGAAAATATACCCAGAAGTAGATTTATGGTCTTCTTTGCTTTTAGCAAAGTCAGAGTGAGAATAACCTACTACTTCCAAGTTGTCACTTCTTCTATAAGTTAATTTGTAGTCTTTGGTCCCTTTCAGATATCGTAGAACCTTTTTTAGCCGCTTTCCAGTGTGCTAATCCGGGGTTAGATAAGTAACGCCCCAGCATACCAGCGATGTAAGCGATATCTGGTCGAGTACAGACCTGAGCGTACATAATGCTCCCAACTACAGATGAGTAAGGTATCATCCTCATTTCAGCCTTCTCAGTTTCAGTGCTCGGAGTTTGATGAGGTCCAAATACGTCCCCTTTAACTACCGGAGCCACAGTGGGTGTGCAGTGCTGCATGTTATAGCGTTCTAGAATACGGTCAATATAAGCCCTTTGGGAAAGACCTAGAACACCATTACGTCTGTCTCGATTTATTTCGATACCTAAAACATAAGAGGCATCACCGAGATCTTTCATGTCGAAATTATGCGAAAGCATTCGCTTCGACTCATGTAGCAAATCCAAGTTGTTACTTGCAAGCAGAATATCATCTACATACAAAACAAGGATAATAAAGTTACTCCCACTGATCTTGAGATAGGTGCATTGATCCACTTGATTCTTTAGGAAGCCATCAGATTTCACGACTTCATCAAATTTAAGGTACCATTGTCGTGATGCTTGTTTCAACCCATATATCGATTTATTTAACTTGCAGACCATGTGCTCTTTACCTTCTGGAATAAATCCTTCAGGTTGCCGCATGTATACGTCTTCTTGCAAGTCACCATTTAGGAAAGCGGTCTTGACATCCATCTGATGTAACTCTAAATCATAATGAGCTACGAGTGCCATGACGATCCTTAGGGAATCTTTACGAGAGACAGGGGAAAAGGTCTCTTGATAATCAATTCCTTCCTTTTGAGTAAAGCCTTTTGCAACCAGTCTGGCCTTATAGCGTTCGACGTTTCCATTCGGGTCTAATTTGGTTTTGAACACCCATTTACATCCAATTACTTTGGATCCTTTAGTGAGTGGAACCAATACCCAAACGCCATTACGCTCCATGGATTTGAGCTCTTCAATCATGGCTTCAATCCATTTAGCGGCCTGATCACTATTCATAGCTTCTCGGTAAGAGGTTGGATCAGTAAGTTTCCCAATGTTTTCGACTTCAGCCAGATAAGTTTCGAAATCATCAAAATTAGTGTTTCTGCGAGCCCTTGATGATCTCCTGAGCTGAATTACGGGTTCTTCAGGAACAAGCGGTTCTTCGGCGTTTAGATTAGGAGGCATAGGAGGTTCAACCGGTTCATTAGGAGATCCAGGTATATTGGGAGCAGCGTTGGGTACAAGAGGAGTTATCGGAGGAATCATAATAACCGACGAGTGGTTTCCCCCCGCTTCTTGTACTTCTTGCAAATCTAAATCAGGATTTGTCGTGCTCCCACTGATCTCTGAATTTTCGAGGAAAGTGGCATGTTGCGTATCTATGATGCGGGTAGAGTGAGAAGGACAGTAAAACCGATAACCTTTTGAGTTCTCGGGATAACCAATAAAGAAACATGTAAGGGTTTTAGAATCCAGTTTCTTTAAGTTAGGGTTATAGACTTTTGCTTCGGCAGGACAGCCCCATACTTTCATATATTTTAGACTCGGTTTCCTACCTGTCCAGATCTCATAAGGAGTTTTAGGAACAGATTTTGATGGAACCCTATTGAGTATATGAACAGCTGTTTTTAAGGCCTCAGTCCAAAGAAATTTTGGTAGGTTAGTGTTGGCGAGCATACTTCTCACCATGTCCATTAAAGTTCGGTTTCTCCTTTCAGCAACACCATTCTGTTGAGGAGAACCTGGCATGGTGTATTGGTTAATTATGCCCTGTTCCTTGCAAAAATTATAGAAAGGACCAGGAGCTTGACCAATATCAGTATGTTTACCGTAATACTCACCTCCCCTATCTGATCGGACAACTTTTATCTTATGATCAAGTTGGTTTTCAACCAAAGTTTTATAATCGACAAAAGTTTGTAAGGATTCAGATTTTTCTTTAATCAGATAAAGGTGCATATAACGTGAATAATCGTCAATGAATGTAATAAATGATGTATGTCCTGTTATTGATGCGGGATAGGGGCCACTAATATCAGTATGAATTATTTCCAACAAGTTGGAACATCTGGTGGCTCCTTTCTTATTCCCTTTGGCCATTTTGCCTTTGAGGCATTGAATACATGTTTCAAAATCACTAAAATCAAGAGAGGGTAAGATTCCTTCTTTTACGAGTCGTGTCATGCGATCTCGTGAGATGTGGCCGAGACGTTTATGCCACAATGTGGAGGAATTCTCTGCTTGTTTAGGTGATTTTGTCTTTGTTTTAGTTATGTCATCAGTATTAAGAGACAACAAAGACTGTGAGAAATTATGATCTAGTTCTAATTTATACAGTAATCCATCCAAAAAACCACAACCAAACAATTCATTATTAAGAGTAAAAGTGATCCTGCCACAACCATGAGTAATTACATAACCTTCAAGATCAAGTCTAGATATAGATACAAGGTTCCGAGTAATTCTCGGTACATATAAGGTATCTATTAATCTAATACACTTTCCGGTATTCATATGTAAATTTAAGGTCCCCATGGCTTCGACATCTAAGAGATCACCATTTCCAACTCTAAGCTTTCTTTGGTCCTTTTGTAGCTTCTGGATTATAAGGAATCCCTGTAAGGAATTGGTCACATGGACCATAGAACCAGAGTCACCCCACCATGTATTAAATGGAACATCAGTAGTAAAGGAATCAAATATTACGTAAAGAATGTTACCTTTCTTAGCTAGCCATTCCTTGAATTTAGAGCAATCTTTCTGTCTGTGCCCTTTGGAGCGACAGAATGGGCAGTTAGTATTGCTTGTCGAGGATTTAGGGCCAGAGGTAGAAGCACCATGATTTTGGACTTTATTTTCAGTCTTGTTACTGTAGTTACCTTTCCTCTTCTTGGGGTTTGAAGTGGTAGTAAGGTGAACAGCAGCTTCAGGTTGAATGTGCTTAAGACGATCTTCCTCTTGAACGCACATAGCAATCAGTTCACTTATCGACCATTTATCTTTCATTGCGTTATAATTCACTTTGAAAGTGTCGAACCGAGCAGGCAAGGAAGTCATTATGAAGTGCACAAGAAAATTATCTGAGACTTCCATTTGTAAATTCTTAAGCTTGTGAGACATGTCAACCATCTTCATTATGTGTTCACGGACACCGTTAGAACCCTCATATTTAAGAGTCAGCATCTGTAGCATTAAACTACTCGCAGTTGCCTTAGACGATCCCTTAAAGTGATCCTCAACAGATGTGAGGTAAGTTTTCACTTTGTTGTTATCAGGGATAGCTCCTCGGATGCTGGGATGAATTGAGTTCTTGACCATCATTAGGGACAACCGATTCGCCCTCTCCCACTTATCAAAGTCCGCTTTCTGAGTAGCAGTAGACTCAGCAGTAATAGCAGCGGGTTCATCATGGCGAATAGCATAGTCCATGTCGAGCATTCCCAGAGTTAAGTAAAGTTGATCCTTCCAAGTAGCGAAATTAGCACCAGTAAGTGCCTCAATGCCGAAGTTTGGTACTGTAGTGGAGAATAAGGAGGATTTAAGATTATGATACGAATTTTAGAAGATTTTATAGTGACAGAGTTAGCTATATAAGGCAGACTAAGTAATGTCCCTTAAGATAATAGAACTAGAGTAATGTCTAAAATAAGTAGACCTAATAGTAATGTTCCTGAGACTAAGACCATATAAGTAATGAAGCTAGTGATAGGTAAGCCTATTAAAAAACACCAAAATAATAAGCTAAAGTAAGGCTCTACTTAGATGTTACATCACCTTTGAGCAGAAATAACTAATATCTAAGTAAAATTATGAGCATAAGGTTTATGCAACACAACGTTTGTCTTTTGACCTTTGGGCAACAAAATAGAACATCGTGTTTTAAGGCATAATAAGAATCCTTTCAAGCACACAAGTATATTAAATCACCTTTGGGCAGAATTAATATCCTACGTGTTTATTATGCTAAAGGAAAAATGCAATCATAGGAATCACCTTTGACCTTTGGGCAACAAAAGATGAAAACATGAATATTAGTGCATAAGTATAATAAGGTCACATATAAATAAGGTGACTAAATAAGGTGACCACTACAAATAAGGCAGGGGTCAAATAAGGCAACCAGTAAGACTTTAAAAACGACCAAATTAGGGTCTGTAGTCATCCGTACGGATGAGGTTATATTCGTACGGATGAGTATTGATTCGTACGGATGTAAGTCCAGGTTCGTGCGGATGTAAGCCTAGGTTCGTACGGATGTAAGGTTTAAGTTCGTACGGATGTAAGCCTAGGTTCGCACGTATTTAGCCCAGATTCGTACGGATCAACAGTTACGTTCGTGCGTATGAACAAATCAGATTCGTACTAATGAACAAGTCAGGTTCGTACGAATATGGCTTCATCCGTACGTACGAACAAATCAGGTTCGTACGGATGAACCAATCAGATTCGTACTAATGAACAAGTCAGGTTCGTACGTATAGGACTTCATCCGTACGAACGAGCAAATCAGGTTCGTACGAATGAGCCTTCATTCGCACGAACGAAGTTCGTCGAAATTAGGGTTGCAGTCCAGCCGCCACAGTCTCAAAAAACCCCATTTTTCGCCCAAAAATCAAAATCCGCCGGCCAAATAAGTTGCAGAATCAATAATAGCAATAGCCAAGCGATAAATAAACATGAACCAATGGATAATCACGAGCCATTGGCTCTGATACCATATGTTGGATTAAATTAGATTGATTCATGATATTCATTTACCTCCTGCAGATGATCCGGAGATGTTGTTGAATAGATTAGCCATCGATGATTCCCAAATTGAGATGATCGTGTTAGGATGGAGTAATTGAGAGAATACACTATGTGTGTTAGGGATGATGGTGATAAGAATAAGTGACCAACCCTAATAAGGGTTTATGATGGTCCTTATATAGACACTCAAATTAGGAGTGTGTACCATTTAGTCCTTGGTGTTTAATAAGTGTTTATATTATAAGCTCTCATAGTTCCGATCACCTAATGGGAAATCTATAGTGTCGGTAAGGTAAATACGTCCATCGAATATTTGCTAGACACAGATTTCAGTTAGTGTCAGTCATCATATCAGTAAGGATAAATGATCAATGAGGGTCACAAATAATATGGGTCCAACAGTTTAGGTTGTAGTTATCGAAACGACTAATCTTTCGTACCGTGTACACTTTACAAGTAGAATGTTACCAACCCGTCAACTCAAATTTCGTTAACCCAAACATGACATGAATTGTCACCCCTAAATTTATTAACCTCCTTGTTTCATACTTTAATTTAAAACTTTTTTTTTATTAGTATTTGTTTAAAATAAAATGTTTAACCAAACCGATTGGTATGTCGACATAATACATGGATATGCTCATGGCCAGTTTAACCATAAAATCGATAAGACAACTGTTCTAGGCCTCATAATTTTTAAGGCCCCAAGTTATATCGATGTACATAAAGAATAACGATCACTCGTTTATGATTTATCGGAATTACAATAATAACTAGCAAGTTAAATATACTTCCGATTTAGCAGAATTTCGAACAATAACTCTGTGAACTATATAGGACTCGCTTAGTCTTAGTACGGTAATACGGGTTATCATATACTTAACCGGTGTTTGATCAGTTTGCTTAGTAGATACGGGAGGTCATCGAAGGCTGTATATCTATATCATATATATAGAAACACATAAACCCGAGAACTCCATTATATAGTATCTACTAAGCAAACTTTCCAAGGTTTAAGTAAAATAATAAACAATTCATTATTTCCGCCAAAAATCAGATACATAAGATTAACTCGATTTGAACACATATTTTTTTACATCAAATCAATTCTATATGATTTGTTCGACACAGAAACAAAACGAGCCATACTGTGTGCAGTACACTAACTAGCCTGGTTTAACTTAACAACACTGTTGACGTATATTCACAAGTGTGCGTTTTGTAGCAGACAACAATTTACAAAAAGAAAAAAAGAAGATCGAAGCCATTTAGAATGTGAGCTTCTGCAGCATCTGCTACGGCATGATCAAGGTGATCAAACACCGTGAACTCATTCCTGCTCGAGCAACATATCATCTTGACCATAAGTTATGTACTCGTTCTTTCTTGAGCTTTACGACTTCAAAGTGACCTAACACCACTCAAATTTAAACGAACTTATCGTATGTATGTTCTGCCTAAAGAGGAGGCACCAATTTCGCTCTCTGTATTCTGCATAACATTAATCACACAAATGTTTTTGAGTCACATGTGGGTTATTTTTGTAACAAAGATTAACAACAGATATTTCCGGTAAGAAACATGATATTTGAGGCTTTAAGGGATTACATGTTATTACCTGAGATTTGGGCGAAGGAAACACGTTCCAGAATCGAAGTGTTTCGTCTCCAGCTCCGGTCACAATTGTCTACAAAACAAATTATTTGTTGTTAGACTTGTTATTATTTGCCAGTAAAGTATAATCACGAAGTGAATATAATCATTTACCTGGCCATCTGGTGAGATTGCTAGGTAGAGGACTCTGTATGTGTGTCCAGTAAGTGTCGCGAGCTGCATTGCGGATTGTAGATTTGGTGTTAAAAAATATGTAACATTATCAAATTAGTGAACGAGTAACTACACTATTATAAAACAAAATGTTACCTTAGACATAGTCGGGTATCTCCAAACAATAATCTGGTTTTGGGAGTATCCATGGGTGCTCACGAGTTCATTGACATTCTTTGACCACACAAGATTGCATACCTGCCATTGTAAGTTTGTAACAACAACGGGAAGAGTTAGCTGTCTATTTGTAAAATGTCTAAACTACCCTTAGTAATGACAAAACCTCAGAATTCTATGTTAAATGAATTTGCAAATCTGACATATGTATTTATACGAAGGGCCTGTTATTCTTTAAATCGAGAGAATCCCAATACTTACAGAATTCTACCACCAAATCAATCAATTGGGTTTCTTTTTATACAGTTCACCGTAAGGTGAGTGTGTTTTGCAAATTTTACGAGTCTTAAATGACTTATTTATTGATACCACAAATTTCCATTGTAGCAGATCACGCTTAATAAACCAACAAACCACACTAATAACTTCCAAATCAATGGAAAATCCATAAATCTCAACTAATTAGAAGATTTGAACGGGATTTGAACATTTTATATTATACAAAATAGTTCACTATTAAATCACTTGATCCCACTTACTTTTATATAAACCTACAAGGTTACTATAATATATGAAACTAAATCGTCAAAAACATAGAATCAAATTTACTATAATAGTATCTAAATCAATTAAAATGCCCTGCTGCCTAATAAGATAATATTGTGGACGAAAAGCAATCAGCAAAATGGGATAACTGTAGCTTGAAAAAATTGCAAAAAAAGAAATATTATATGCCTTATTAGGAATCCCGAATTCGATATTACCTGGCTACCAGTATCCATGCAGCTGAGATGAGAATTAGTAGTTGTGTTCCAAAATCGTATACATCGATCTGCAGTTCCTCCGCCAGAAGCTAAGAGTCCGTATAGATGTGGGGACCATGCAATTGCTTTCACAGCAGCCGTATGTTCACAGTATTTCAAAACTGGTTGTGTCGAATGTTGGTTCCAAACAAAAAGCTGCATAAAAACCAAAATATAAATACAGGAATTGAAATTAACTACTTACCCAAACGAGATAATTTATTACTTACCCTGTTATCATTTCCACCAGATGCTAATTCACGGTTATCATAAGACCATTTAAGTCCACAAACCTAAAATTGACATGTCAATAATTATTATTAGAAACAAACCATAGAGGGATGATTTTATATATAGATAAATAAATCCGAGTTAGAAATAAGTTACCTCTGATTTATGACCACTTAGCTTACTAACAAAGTCTTCTTGTGCACGAGGGTCTCGTTGAAGAATACTTTTATCTCGACTTCCAGAAGATAACATAGATGAATTCCAAGCTAGGGCTCCGACACGTAATCTATGTCCTTCCATTGTTCTTATTCTCTTACAACGAGCCGCATCCCAAATCTGAATTAAAAAAATATAGTGTTTGTTGAATTATTTATTAACCTATGACATCATCATTTTTGTGGCTGGCGCTGTTATAGTTTTTATTTTGAATGTTACTATTAGTGGTCTAAAATTGATTCAATTCGTATAATTTTTTAATTCAGATTAATCACATTTAGATAAAAACGTAGGAAGTATTTGTGCGAAAATTGATTACTGAAATGCAGGTAGAGTAAACTATTGCTAACTTTATTCAACTGAGTATCTGATTCTCATTTTTCGAGTAGCATATCACTATGGAAACGCACATCTACTAAACGCCCAATGTGCGTATAAACAAAACATTACTATTAAACCATAAACATTACCTGAACTTTTCCATTGCTAGTACCAACAGCAAGACTAGTCCCCCGTTGCGCCCACCCAACCGAACACACACTATCATCACTTCCCAAATCGCACAATTTCGTTACCTACATTTACATTAAATTCCAGTCATCAACAAGACTATATATATATTAAAAAGAAGCATTTTAATCTCAAAGATAGAAACTTTACCTTAGTACTACAAGCATTCCATAAATAAACACAATTTCCCAATCCGACAGCCAACACATTGTGAGAAGACCAATCAACAAGATTCAGATAGAAATCGTCTTGTAATGCCGGTGCATCCAAAACCTAAAAAGTAAAAACCAACAAATATTAAACACGATTCGATACTCGATAACTACAACGAAATCAAAATCACATTTATTAACCAAAAAAAATGTCACATTTAACCAAATAATCAAAATAAGCAAAAATTAAGCATAACCCAATACTCAATAACTTCAATAAAGTCAAAATCAAATGATCTTTTTTCATATTTATTAACTAAAAAAGTCAAAATTAACCAAAAATAAGTATCAGTTAACAAAATTAGCAAAAAATAAACACAACCCATTACTCAATAACTACAAATAAAGTAAAAATCACAAAACTATGCCATAATTATCAGCAAAAAAAGTCAAATTTGACCTTAAAAAGTCAAAATTAACAACAATTAAGCACAACCCAATTATTAATAACTACAATAAGATCAAAATCATATAACTTCCATCAAAATTAACCAAATAAAAAAAGTCAAAATTAACCCCCCAAAAAAGTCAAAACAAACCAAAAACTCAAAATTAACAAAAACCAACCCCAACCCACTACTCAAACCCATCACCAAAATCAAACCCACGAACCTTATAAGGAGATCTGGGCACTTTCCGTGGAGCTTTAACCGGAATGTGCACAACTCCGGGCGAATACTCATCATCAAACCCAAAGGGCGTCAAAGAATTCAAAGTCTGTCTGGTCTCACTCTTAAACCTAAAAATATTCCTACTCCCTTGACAATAAATACCAGATTTCTTCCCAACAAACCCCAGATCCGACCCGAACAATGCGGTGCGTAAAAGCGCGGTGTAGGCCGCAGAAGAAGATGAGTTTTCCAATGAGGGTGGAGATGGGGTTGGGGAAGGAGTTGAGATGTTGAAAAGAGCGTAATTTGAAGATGAGCGACATGGGATGAATCGGTCGCTGTAGATTGTCCGAGATGGGGATGGGTGGTAATAATTTGGGAAATCTTTTTTTCTGTTCATGGTTTCCTTTGGTTTGGTTTGGTTTAATTGGGATTTGTTGGTTTTATTTACCGGGAATTTGGATGAGATAATAACAGATTTTCTTTCTTTCCCGGGAAATAAATATTGTTACCATGATTTGTTATATATATATGTATAACATACTAATAATGTAAGTTATTTGAAGTAAGTTTGTGAAATATTATAGATGGTAGTGTTGGGTAAGGATACGATCAGAATTACAAGTTTATATAAATAGAAGAATTTATAAGAAGAATTTATAAATACTATTTTTTTTTTTTGGTTTTAGTTTTTTTTTCTTATAATTTTTTTAGAAAACGTTTGATTAGTGTTTAGTTTTATAAAAAAGTTAACTGTAAAAATCGTCACTGACTTATGCTTAGATTGCAACTTTCGTCCTCAAGATTTCGTATGTGTAAGAAGCGTCCCTGTGGCAAACTTAACATGCATAAATCGTTCTTGATTTAACATACCGTTAAATTGGGTCCGTTAGTGTGTGCACGTGTTTTGCACATGAGGACTTTGTAGTCATTTTACACACCATTTTCCTTTTTAATCCCTCTTCGTCATCTCAACATCCAAATCCTTACTCCAAGGTGCTATTATCTACTTTTTGGGGTTAACCTTTAATGCATCCAAATATTTTCTCCCAAATTCAAATCAACCCAAAAATGGAGATTTCACATGTTCTTGGTCACCGGGTTCAATCAATTTTCTTTTCAATATCCTCACTCTCTTTTTCAACCCGACCCATCATACAGGATTCTCAATCTTCATCTGCAATTTCAGTCACTACTAACAACACTAAAACCATTCGAACAAAATCTCAAAATTCACCATTATATAAATCTTCCAGCAAAGCTAAACAATCAGCTATACTCGGTATTCAACAATCTCCTGATTTAAATTTGGCTCTTTCGAGGTCATTGTTTCAATCTTTAGAAGTTGAATTAACATGTGTTTGATTGAATACTTGATAGCCATGTTTATTTTTGTACTATTTGTTATAAAGTTTCAATTTTTGGATTTGGAATGAGTGCAGGCCAGGAGGTGTGGTGAAAGTGCAAGACTTGGACATTGTTATGTGCGATTTCGAAAAGAATAATAGGTTGACGGAACTTTCGCAGGTTTTTCTGAATTGAACACCGTGACTCTTAATTGATACAATAATTTTGTTGCTTTTAATTTGATGACCTTTATTATGCGGTGACACTGTAGATTAAAGGATGTCGTTTTTTTTTTTTTGTTAGAATGAAGGTAATATTTCATTATCACAACTTCTATCTTGTAATCGCTCCATTTGGTGTTTATTGCTTCCAAATATAAGTTCGGGATCTAGTGGGTTTAAAAATGGACGTTGGGATGATAAAAAGGGATTAAAAAGGAAGATGGTGTATAAAATGACTAAAAAGTCCTCATGTGCAAAACATGTGCACACACTAACAGACCCAAATTAACGTCAGGTTAAACCAAGGACGATTTATGCACTTGAAGTCTGTCACAGGGACGATCCTTGCACATACGAAATCTTGAGGACAAATGTTGAATCCGAACAAAAGTCAAGGATGATTTTTGCATTTAACTCTTTATAAAATAATATACACACTATATTGATTTAATAATTAATATGATCAGAATATTATCAAAGTAGTGCTATACGAGGGATTTTCAATATTGAGGGTTTCATTATATAATATTTATTGATAACTGTCTGTTTTTTTAAGTTTTTTGACCTTTATATGTTTATGATTTGTTTTCACTACAATTTGTTTTTTTATTTAATCTGGTTTATAGTAGAGTTTATAAGCTATTAACGTATTAAGACGTTTCTTGACATACCTATAAACATCTGGAAAAAGGTTTATTATATGTCTCATCTATTTTCCTACGTGTTAAACAAGTAATAAAACCCTTGTTAATTGTCTAGGATTAAGAAAAGTAAAAAGGAAAAAGAAAATATCTTTTCAAAGTAGAACGATGCCAAATGTAGAAGTCCATATAGTTCATGACAAAACATTGACATTGTAAATATCGTTATTGTTCTATAATCTTTTTAAATCTAACCTTTAACTCTTGTTTGGTAACAACTCTTTTGACCACTCGTGTTAAGGTTTCACCTGGAAACATCTACAATAAGGTTTAGACCATGAAAAAGTAAACTTTGTTTGATATTTACATCAATTAAGGAAAAAATCAAAGTCGCCATACATATAAAGAAATCTTGTCAAAGCGTGAAAGCAATCATATGTATTTAGCGTAATTAACTATATTGGAGTTTTGGATTGACGTTATATAAATTGATAAAAAAAGAAAACATATTTGTTGCAATTGATGTTTATACATTTAACAAGATATAAAATACGGAGTAACAAGATATCTGAAAAGGTTTATTATATGACTGGTCTATTTGATTTGGATAGTCGGCTCGCTTTGCTACATTGTGATGTTGTAAACAAACATTGAGACGCGTGTCAACCGAATATGATTGAAAAATAGCAAAATAATAAATAAATTCTTTTCATATCAGCCTAATACCAAATATACAAAGTTCATGACAAACATGTGAGCAATTTGACATTGTAAATATCGTTATCGTTCTTCTATCCTTTTTAAATCTAACATTTAACTCTTGTTTGATAACAACATATTAGTCATGTCAAGGATTCACAACAAAGGATCGGAGGACAGTGTCTACGATTTCAAATGTCTTGTGTAAAAGTAAAAATATAGGGATTTTAAATACATTTATTATTTATACATATATAAACGAAATTAATAGTACCATGACAATTTTATGTAATAAAAATCCAAAACAATCTTTTTGCTAATAAAAAACATATGTTATGTTTAAAATCAGAAAGCTATATGTTGAAACATCTACGAATTTAACGCAAACATAACTTTTATTTTCTTATCCTTTTACGAACAAATGAAAAACAAAAGTGGTGGACAAACGAATAAATAACTAATCAATACCAAATCCTAATCTAACAAACGCACAATCTAAATATCCTAAGAAAACTTCCGAATGAAACAAAAGAATCAAACTAAGATCAATTGCTAGACAAACTTAATCGAACGATCAAACCAAAACATGCTTCATCGAACAAATTAAAGAGAACATGTGACTTTAATACTATGTTGAAATCATAGTATACAAACCAACCAAATATAAAACGAACAAAACCAAAGAAAACTATATGCAAACTATATACAGAACTGAATGCAAAGAGTATAAATAGTAAATGAATGAAACCCTAATTGTAAATGAGCATAAAGAAAGCTAAACTAGGAATGGATCAAACAAAACTAACAAACTAAGTTGTCTAACTATTATTCTAACACATATAACTTCAAATTCAGGCAAAGCTTTAAGGCTTAATTTCTGAAAAAGAAAAAGTAGAAAACGATTTTGACTATATAACCGGTCTCATAATATTATTATTTTTGTTGCTTTAAATAATGAAGTCAAACCGTCCTAGTACAGCAAAGTCGGGGGACAATAACTATTATGAATTATCCAATTAACGTATTAGATTGATTTTTAGGTCTATTAATTAGTTTTTTCTATTATTTCCGCTTAGTTAAACAACATATAAGACCATTCAAAATTCTAATAGATTTGACTTCTTTTGTTTGAAAAGATGACTTGCACTAAACTAGATAAAAGTCATAAAACCTGCTCGCACGTTGTCAGAAAATACTATAGAATTACATCGACAAAACTTTAAAGTATTGTTATTCCCTCAATGTCAACCCTTAAATATATACAAGAAACTTTGACTTAGAGAAGTCAACTTTTAAAGTTCACAAAAGCCCACCAACTACTACCATTTTGTTTCTAGATTTTTGGTCCTATAAATAGCTTTTGATGTTGAAGACAATAAGCATCACTTATACAAACTTCACATCTTCTAAGATCAAGAAATCAAATTAACACAATACAATGACTTCATTTCATCATTCACTGAGCTTTTGCTTCTTCGTTACCATCGTCACTCTTGTCTCGTGGTTCGTAAACTCTACTGGAGCTGTCTACCATGGCTACACTCCGAGCCCATGGACCCTAGCCCACGCCACATTTTATGGTGACGAGTCTGCATCTGAAACAATGGGTATGTAACATAACATGGTTTAAATTTATGTTTTATCAGGCTATTACTGATTAAATTCTTAGTGTTCATTACTAACAATTTTGTATGTTTCAGGAGGTGCTTGTGGATATGGAAACTTGATCACTAATGGATATGGAACGAATACAGCCGCATTGAGCTCGACACTCTTTAACAATGGATATGCATGTGGGCAGTGTTACCAGATTCGGTGTGTCCAATCTAAGTGGTGCTACACAGGTTACACCACGGTTACTGCCACCAACCTTTGTCCACCCAATTGGGCTCAGGATTCTAACAATGGTGGATGGTGCAATCCTCCTCGAACCCATTTCGATATGGCTAAGCCTGCCTTCATGAAAATCGCTCAATGGAAAGCTGGCATTGTCCCTGTCATGTACCGCAGGTGCATTGCAGTTTCTTTAATTAGTATAGTAAAACACCATATTTAATTTGGGTCTTGCTTAATTAACATGTCATCTCTTTGGTGTTTAGGGTACCCTGCAATGGTATTATTAAAGGTGGCATAAGGTTTTCTTTTCAAGGAAATGGCTACTGGCTTTTGGTGTATGTGATGAATGTTGGTGGTGCCGGTGACGTCAAGCAAATGTGGGTGAAAGGGACCAAGACCGGTTGGATCAGCATGAGTCATAACTGGGGTGCTTCGTACCAAGCATTCGCAACTCTTAGGGGTCAAGCTCTTTCCTTTAGGATTACTTCATACACCACTAAACAGACCATTACGGCTTACAATGTGGCACCGGCTAACTGGAACTTAGGTTTGACGTACCAAGCCAATGTCAATTTCCATTGATTGATCGACGTTTACTCAATTTTATCGTACTCCTCGTTTCATACCATTAATGTATTGGACTTTTGGTAGGTTTTATAATTATATAGTTGATCATTGTATGCCCAATATTTGAAAGGGCTCCAGTTATGGCAGCTATATGTGGTTCTTGACACATATATTGCCATGGAAACTGCTTTGTAATTTATGTCCGATTGACATGTCAGTTCGTGACAAATAATTGAGGACATAAGAATAGAATGTCCAATTAATCATAATAAATACACAATTTCCAATAGCTTGTGGGAACAACTACGTTATTGAACTTTCTTTTTGAACTCCACTGCCCGCTGTTTTGTGAAAATATAGTTTTCCGTCATAACATGAGTTCAATTTATTTGTCGTCAAATTATGTAAAACATCAACATACCAAACATGTTGAGATTCACTTTGTCATGGACCAAGTTGTCATTGGACAAGGTATTTTTTGTTTTCTCCTACAACCCTGCGATAAGTTTGAGGACATTTTTACTAAAGGACTACCCTCGTAGTCTTTCTTTCACTTTTGGTCGTGTCTAAGCATTCATGCCCCCAGCTGCTGCTCTACTGTGAAGTGTATGTTAACTATAGACACTTTTTAGCCTTCTCTAAATGATGAACATAACCTAGAGATAATGTTATCATGAACATTTAGAGAATCTATTCCATATGAGTTTTTCTTAACGTACTATAGTGTTAAGTCTTTGTAATAGACATGTTATATTGCATACATTAAAAAAGTCGCATTTTAAATATAACAATCTCCAAAATTTAAGAATATCTATTAGTTTACAACCTTTTCACGAACGTAAGACACCTTTACCAGAGTTTTTGTCATCAGAAGTCATATTTTAGTAGTTACAAAATTTTAAGTATGATACTCTTTTCGTCCAAAATTATTGTAATTAGATAAAAGCTGGTTAATAAAATGCAATCATTAGAGAGTTGATAAAGACTTATGTTTATCATTCAAATTTTTATTTAATTGGCTAAATATATAAGTAAATAATTATTTCTGAAAATTTCAAAATAAAAAGGTGAATAATAATTTTGCGAATAATTTATACATGTTAGGCTGTTTATCATAAGAAAATAGTGATTCATGCTAAAAATTGTTAAGTAACGACCATCTTTGTTAGTGACCCGTTTTTGATTAGTGAGCTTGTTGAATACAAAATTCAGATCGTCTTTATATTTGTGACTAGACAAGTTGGTTATACTCATGAAGAATTATATATAAGATCTTTATCTATATACTATCTTTGTTCCAAATTATTTGTTTAACTTTTATTTTTGAATTGGTCTAAATTAATTATTCATTATTAAATATAGATAGAAGAGTTTGATTGAGTTAGAATATTACTTTTACTTAATGTTGTTATTACGAATTTAATAGAAAATATTAATTGATTAATTAAGAATAAAATTATTAATCTATGAAAAGTAAGAAATAGAAAACAATAATACTCATGTGTTTTTTAGATTGAATGTTTTTTGTCGAAACACAATTATTTTGGGATGGATGAAATAGTAAATAAGTTCATCAAATTAGTTCGTTAGTAATAAACTGGGTGAAAAAAAAAAATCTCAAACTACGAATTTCTAGTCTATTGTTAACGCCACTGATGAGTTAATATGTTATCATGCTTAACAAATAAATAGAGTACAAACTACCACGTTTGTTTCTTGAAGATTTGAAGTACATGAATTATTTTTAGTCAATATATATTGCTTTAACTAAGACTAACCGGTATGAGGCGTTAAAACCTTCGATAACGCCGCCACCTCATCACAATAACGCCCCACCACGCCCTCCACCACACCGGTGGGGCGTTATCGGCCAAAATCCAGCCACGGCGTGTGCAGAATAACGCTGTGGTGGGAGGAAAGGTGAGAGGCAACGGTCGAATTCTTCATGCAACGGCCATATTTTTTAAACGAATTGCCTATATATACCCACACTCACACATCCTCAAACACACACAAAATATATACAAATTGTATCAAAAACACACAAAAAACACACACAAAGTTTTATAAAATGTCAAGTTCGGATGAAGATGCAATTGTAGCCGAAACGATTAGAGGCGTTGTTAGCTATGCATCACAACATATCCAAAGACCAATCACCAGAAGAAGAACCGTCATAGAACGTAACCGTGAAGAAGCTAACACACTACTAATGGAATCTTACTTTTCTCCGGGTTGCACCTACATGTCTGGTATTACCGCCCCCGAGGAAACAACGCTGAAGATTGAAGTGTTTTTTTTTTTTTAAATTGTATTTTTTTAACGTATTTTAGTTTAATCGTAATATGTTTTTTAATAAATTGTAGTGTGTGTTTGTTTTTTTTTAATAAAAATACAAGTTTTTAAATTTTATTTATATAAAAAAAATTATAAATATACAACTTTTTAAAATTACACTCTCTTTCCTCTATCACTCCACATCATCATCACTTACACACAACCACACCACCCATTTTTATCACTCCACATCATCACACTCTCTTTCCTACAAATCACACTCTCTTTCCTACAAATCACCTCTATCACTCCACATCATCACCCCAAATCACCCACCACACCATATAGTCTAAGAAGGTAAACTCCCCTTTTGTACGGTGATGTCTGGTGCGAAAATCATAGTTTATTTTGATGTATAATATTATATCGGTAGTATCATTAATAGATTTAGAATAAATTTAGAGTTAATTACACGGATGGTTCTTTTTCTCTTATCCAAGCGAAATTTTTCGTCTTATTTTCTGAAAAATTAATGGATAGTTTTTTATTTTGAATTTCTGCATATGGAAAGTCCTTTAGTCCGTTAAAGTTAACTCAATTATTTTAATTATATCTGACCAATTTATTTTTTTGTCTTATTCACAAATGACCATCCGTATAATTAACTCTAAAATTTATTAAAAGTATTAATAAAAAAATCAAAATTTAAAAATAAAACGAAAAAAATAAAACAAAAATCATAATAAGATAAAACAATAAAAAGAAAATGAAAAAAATAAAACAAACTTTTACCAAAAGCTTTCACCAAATGCATCACTCTCCCACATCCAGTTTCCGGAACACTCTGTCTCGCTACCTCCATCAATTTATCTCTTCTCCGTTTAACAATCGCACCTATCTTCTCATCACATCCTTCACCAATCTCACTTTCCCCCAATTTTTTGTTTTCAATTTCAGTCCCAATTTTCTTAAACTCATCTTGTGAAACCCTAAGAGTCTCATAAGCAACACACACACACTTTATTACTAGAATCAGAATTACCTCTACACTTACAGTTATTAACCGAGTCCACCTTTTTCGCCTTCAAATTCTTCTTCGCCACCACAAACTTCCGATCGAATTTTGTTCGGTGACTTTATCGTATTAGTATTCAGTTTGGAATTCTTGAGTGTTGATTTATTGATCTTAGAAACTGATCTGGTTTCTGGTGATTTAAAGTTAGGGTTTGAATTTTCTGGTAATTTTGGTTTGTGTAAAAGCTTTGATTTAGCCGGTGTGGAATTTACTAGACCGGTTTTACGCGCTGCTTTCGATTCCATCGTAAGTCGTAGGAAACTGAGAAGGAATTAGTAGGGTTTTAGTTGGTTATATGATCATGAATGATGATGGAATATATGAAAAAATATGTATCAAACCTTTTGTTTTATTTTTTTCATTTTGTTTTTAAGATTTTAAAGATTTTTGGGGTTAATTACATATTGTTTTATCTGATTGTGATTTTTGTTTTATTTTTTTCATTAATACTTTTAGTAAATTTTAGATTTAATTACACGGATGGTCCTTTGCGAATAAGACAAAAAAGGTAAATTGGTCATTATGATATAACTAACAGAATTGAGTTAACGAAAGGACTGTCATGTGCAGAAATTCAAAATAAAAGACTATCCATGTAATTTTTCAGAAAATAAGACGAAAAGTGCCACTTGGATAAGAGGAAAATAACCATCCGTGTAATTAACTCAAAATTAAATTAAAGTAGCCTTTCAAAAAGCATACTTAAAGATACATATTTACATACAGAAAGTCAACAATGCTAAAAAAAATCATAAGTCGTCTGTTATTATGATCTAAAACACTTGTTTGATACTCATTCTGATCTAAAACATTACATGGCAATTCTCACTGAATTACAAGAACAAGAAGCATCATCATTTGAATATGATGTTTTCTTGAGCTTCAGGGGTAAAGACACTCGTCTCTCTTTTACCGATCATCTTTATCGTGCTCTGATCAGTGACAACGTACGTACATTTCTTGATGAACAAGAGGTTGAAACCGGGGAAGAACTGAAACCGGAGCTCACAAGAGCTATAAAAACCTCTCGTGCTTCGATAATCGTATTGTCCAAGGACTACGCGTCTTCAACATGGTGTCTTGATGAGCTCGTTATGATCCTCGAGCAACAACAGAAGACCTCCAATTATATTGTTATTCCTATTTTCTACCATGTTGAGCCCACCCATGTCAGGAAGCAAGAAAACAGTTTTGGAAAGGCAATTGCTAAACATAAACAGATGCTTGATGAAGAGAAAGACCAGGAGAAGAAAAGTCAACGCGCTCGTAAGCTGGAGTCGTGGACAACAGCGCTTACACAAGTTGCTGATTTAAAAGGAAAAGATGCACATGGCCGGTAAAACTCATAAAACTCTTGTTAAATTTTATTTTGTGCTTTACTTAGACAACTTTTGTTATTTGAATCGACTTGTAGCCAAGAGACGATGCTTATTGAAGAAATTGTTAAGGATATCAACATTAGATTGAGTCTACACTTGCAGAGTAAAATCCCACAGTTGATAGGGATGTACTCTTCAATCGATTTCATCAATTCTTGGTTGAAAGATAAGTCCACAAAAACTGTTGACATTCTTACTATTTGGGGAATGGCGGGGATCGGAAAGACAACTTTGGCAGAATATATGTATAAGTTGCACTACCATGAATTTGAAGGAAGCAGTTTTGTTGAAGGAATAGCAAGAAAATGTACAGAACAATCAAGTGCATTGCTTGATTTACAGAAACAGCTATTGGGAGACATTTTGAAGAAAAGTACAATAGAAATACGTGATGTTAATGTGGGCACTACTAAGATTGAAAACGCTTTAACTAATAAACAAACGTTATTGGTTCTTGATGATATTGATAAGGTTGAACAGTTGGATTTATTGATCGGAATAAAAGGCTTTCGCCATGGGACCAAGATTATAATCACAACCAAAGATGGGTCAGTAACTGAAAAATGTGCATTATTGTTCCGCACAACATTTCCTGCCACACATAGGAAGCATAATCTGTCTGGCTTAAGTGACACTGAAGCTCTATGGCTTTTATGTTGGCATGCATTTGGAACCAATTCTCCCAAGGAAGGTTATGAAAAGGAGGCAAAGAGAGTAGCAACTTACTGTGAAGGGCATCCACTGGCACTTAAAGTCTTGGGTGGTTCTTTAATCAACGAAGATGTAGCCACATGGAGCCATATCTTTGAAATGTTCGAGACAAAAAAGTTTTACACCGATATACAAAAGGTTTTGCAAATAAGCTTTTATTTGTTGCCATCAGGAGATTGTCAAGAATTGTTTAAGCATATTGCATGTTTCTTTGTTGGGAAAGATAAAGAAGTCACCGAAACAATTCTGAAGGAATGCGGTATCCGCACATCATATGGAATAACAAAGCTCATTGATAGATGCCTTCTCTCGATCGGAGAGCATAATGAGCTGAAAATGCATCAACTGGTTCAAGAGATGGGGAGAGATTTAGTCCATCAAGAATCACCTAAAAAGCCATGGAAGCGTAGTAGATTATGGAATTTTGAAGAGTCCCTCAATTTGTTAAATGAAGACAAGGTAATAGGAAATACTTAATTGTCTTCTGTTATCATTTATATAACAATGTCAATGTTTCATTGTTCATTTTCTTCTTAAATAGGGTACGTCAAAAGTTCAAGGTCTTGTCCTTGACATGAATATGTCTAGATCAAGTTATGAAACAAAGCATAAGTTTCACGATGTTGGGGACAACAAATTCAGAGCACTCTCCTTAATCCATTGGGTTTATGTGTTTTTCTCTATTATTTGGAGGATCTTCGCTCGGGTTTTTTTAATGTTTTTGCCACCACGGTGCGAAGCAACAGAATTGAGAACAAATGTTTTAGCAAAAATGGATAACCTAATTCTACTTCAACTTAATCATGTAAAACTCAAGGGGTCGTACAAGAACTTTCCTCAAGGTTTAAGATGGTTGTGTATGCATGGATTCCGTTTGGAATATATACCTTCAGAATTACCAATGGAGAATTTGGTTGCTCTCGAAATGTCTTTTAGTGACCTGGAACAACTTTGGAAGAAGCCCGTGGTAAGAAATTCCCGATCAACACAGTGTTTACTTTTATATTGTTATTATAAAATGCTTAACTTACTGAGTTTTGTTGTAGCAGATACTTGGGTCTTTGAAGATTCTTAATCTAAGTCATTGCATAAAGCTTGTCAGAGTTGGTGGCTTCTCCGGACTACCGTCACTTGAGAGATTGATACTAGAAGGATGTTTAAATCTGAATCATGTTTGTGAGTCGATTGGTGGATGTGCTAGACTTGTACTTATCGATATGAGTGACTGCAATAAGCTAATAAAGCTTCCTAAAAGCATGTGGAAATTAAAGAAAGTTGGAATTCTATCAATAAATGGTTGCATTGGTTTTAATGAATCTCCCATTAAGATGAAGGATATGGAGTCGCTCAAAGTGTTAAAAGCGGAAAGAATTCCAAAAATGGTTTTGCACTCGTTACCACTATCATTGGTAATCTTGTCTCTTAAGGATAATAATTTATCTAATGAATCATTTCCCAAGGACTTCGGTAGCATGTTGATGTTAAAGGAATTATATTTAGATAAGAATCCAATTGATGCCTTGCCTACTTTTGTGAGAAGCCTCAGCAAGCTCGAGGTACTTAGTGTCGGCGGATGTTCTATGCTCAAGTCAGTTGTGCGCCCTCCAAGTACAGTGAAATATTTAATTATTGAAAAATGTCAGTCACTCGTGAAAATTACATTTCATGAAGAAATGTCTAGGCCACCATTCATTGATCACAGAGCTGTAAAATCCTTTAATGAGATTCCAGGCATAATGAAACTTCAAGAGTTGGCACAAGTTGATGAAGATATATTAAGCGCGTTAGGGTGGACAAATATACAGAGCGTGAAAGATCAAGAGTTAAAAATTGTATTTCTAAAAATGTGGTTTCGTGCTAAGAAACTTCCAGTCCAGGTATTCTCTCTTTCACTAACACAAAACTACAGTCCAACAATATATATTAAACCTATGCTGATTAATCTTATATTTGCAGATGTTTTATGAATTTGGAATATTCAGCACGTATTATCTCGGAAAAGAGGTCCCAAACTGGTTAGGAGGTGATAAAATTAATGGGTCATCAATATCGTTTATTATGCCATCAACTCCAAATAGCAAAAAGTTTCGGGGATTCAATATAGCCTTTGTTCATGCATTTATAGGTAAAAGTCAGCTTAGTACTTTAGTAATAAAGATAGTGAATAAGACCAAAAATCTTACCTGGAGATATTTTGGCTATGTTTCTGTTACGGTAGAAGCTGATTCAGAAATAGTATGGTTAAGCCATTGGATGTTTGGAAACAACGAGTTTGGAGAGGGGGATGAAGCAAGCGTTCATATAGATAAGTATGAGGATGAATATGGTGTTAATGTGGTAAAAGAGTGTGTGATGAGCCCTATGTTTTGTGACATATCAGATACAGACCAAAAAGATGATCCGTTGGCTTATTACAAGTCTTGGAAATTTATAATTGGCGGTGATCTCTCTCAATTTCAATCGGTTTTTGGAGATTACTTCCTATGGCATTATCATGGTTTTGATGTTATCCGGTGGAGAGAAAAAATTGGTGGATATTATATCTTCCTCTATCCGATTAAATAATGCTACAAATAACATTAAATAATGTACGGACGTTGAAAGTTTAAAGTTGTATTTTGCTTTCTTGGTTTTGGACCATCATGATTTCCTATCTCAAGTAGAAAACTGGCCACAACAATCTGACATTAACATAATACTCCGTATTAGTATCAAGAAAAACAATCACGGTGTTTCGACTTAGACTTTGGAAGTCCAATAAAACTATTTTTCAGAAACAAAAATCATATAGATTTGTTTTGTAAATTTAGTATCATAGACAAGTAACTCATATGAGTTATATAAAAAAAGTTTTATATGAACTTTTTTAGCTTTAACTCAAGGCTCGTTGGTATTTATAGCAGTTCGTGTTTAAAATCTTCGTCTTGACCTCAAAATTTATACAGAATTGAAAGGACAACATTTTGTATTTTAGATATAGATGTGAAAAGGACATGATGATGTTGACGAGTTAAAACTTGACATACTAAACTAAATATTATGCGGCTGCGTTTTGGGTGTGCGAGGTGACCTAATTAATAGGCAATCGTCTTTAAATTTTATGAAGTCAAAATTTATCTTTAATGGTAGTATGATATAGAGTAAATTGTAATTTTAGTCTTTTATAATTAGTTAATTTGACGATTTCATCCTTAAATAGTTTTCTTTATTTGTTCGGTTTCAAAGACATTAGTTTTCACTCCGTCTAAGTCTAAGTTCTGTTAATTTTGTCCGATAAATGACACCAAAATAACTAAAATGACCAAAATTCCCCATTTACTCAAATAAATAATAATCAAAAACAAAATTAATACACCCATCTTCTTCCCCAAAATTAAAAACCCAAATCAACACACACCTTCTTCTCCAAATATAATATCCAAAACAAAAATAAACCTAAAATTCAAAATCACTATCCACACACACCTTCTCCTATAAACCATCATCTATAAAACCGAATTTTCCTCATATTTATCAAATTTTAAAACACAAACAATTTATGAAAATGAAAGAAAAACCTAATTAATAAAACTCAATCAAATCAAGATATTTCACCATCTGCTGCTGTTGTTACCATCAATAACTCCGATTGCAATTCCTGCTTTATTTTCGCTGCTCATTGATATAAGTTTGAGCGGCGAAATCGCGAAAGCTCAAACTGGATAACAAACTCTAACTATGAAAATAAAGATAAATAAATAAAAATCAAATAAACAAATACGTTATGAGCTTAAGATCCGGCTTTGGCAGATCTGTCACACATTTTAGATCCGGCTTTGGCAGATCCGTCTTCATAAAACATACGCTTGAATTTTCTTTTGTCTTGATCTTGATTCTTGATAGACTTGAACTTTATTTTTTTTGGCTTGCTAGTGAATTTAGCCGGCTTTAAGCGGCTGTAGAAGAAAGAAAAAGTGAATTTAGGCGGCTGCAGAAGAAAGAAAAAGTTAATTTAGCCGGATTTAGGCGGCAATAGAAGAAAGAAAAACTTAATTTAGCGGGGAGTAGAAAAGAAACAAAATAAAAGTTTTTTTTTTTTTTTTTTTTTTTTTAAGGGTTTGGAACCTAGTCAAGCTAGGCGGCTCATGCCGATTAGGGTTTGAAAATGATAGAGACGGGATCAAACTCGCTCTGATACCATGATATATTTGATAGAACCCCTTTGGTTTGATATATTATTAAGCGATATATATAGGGTGTAGAAACCCTAAACCTAAACCTAATTACCCAAACCCACATATCAGGTTTGGGCTTATCATCTAATATAGATTTGATAGAACCCCTTTGGTTTGATATATTTTTAAGCGATATATATATAGGGTGTAGAAACCCTAAACCTAAACCTAATTACCCAAACCCACATATCAGGTTTGGGCTTATCATCTAATACTCATTTCGCCGGATTTCGTTTCAGTTGATTCCTCAGTTTTCAAATTAGCACCTGACACGTCAGCTACATGCGATTCAGGTGGTGAAGATGGAGATAGATCTGGTGTCGGTGAGTTATCGGATGTTGGAGGTGAGGCTGGTGAGGACGGTGAGGGAGGTAGATCTGACTCCAGTGGAGGTACCGGTGAAGAGAAGAGCGGCGGTGGAATTGTTTGATCGTCGGCGCCGAAGAGTGGAGATGGAGTTGGTGAGAGTGGAGATGGATCTTTAGAAATGGAGAGAGTGAAGAGGAGTGTGAATGCTAGTAAGAAAATGAGAAATAAAGATTTCATAAATAGAATAACGGAGAAAATTAACGAAAATCTAATGGAAGAACAAAAAAGATGAAAACTAACATCTATGAGACCGAAAAATGAAGAAAAAAGTTTGAGAACAAAATCATGGAATTGGATAGCAATTTACTTTATAATATATATATGAAACTAGTAAAATATTTGATCATATGTTAGTTTTATCTTCAAGTCAAATTATGTGTAGTTAATCTCGTTAATGGAAGTCTAAATTGTGTTTATTCTTAAGGCTTCCCTAAGAGGTCTTATGTAATATGTTATTGTCGGTTTTGTATTGATATAATATGAATAATCATATTGCATTCATTCTTTCTAGAAGTTATTAGAAAATTTATTTGGATAATTAACATATATTCAATAAACATAAGTTTAGAAATGTTTTTCTCTATATTGTTAAACTAGATTATTGTCCCGTGGTAACGCGGAAAAAAATAAAAATTGAATCGTAAATTTTATATTTATGTAGATTTTAATTTATTTTGAGAAAATAATGTTATACGTATAATACATATATATTTTACGTTTATACACATGTTGTTTATAATTATAATAACATATAACACATTTACTTTTATACACATGTTTTGATATTTTGTATTAGGAGATTTGGAATAATAATACTCAAAATTGAACGATTTTATAAACAAATTGTAATTATGTTTTTTATTTTAGTAGAGATTGAATAAAAGAGAGAATGTAATTATGTATTGTAAAAGGGTGTAAAATGAAAATAATTTTTGATGACATCATCAATCTGATCTAACGGCTGACATCAAATAAGTTAACCAATCCAAAACACCTTACTTTGCCATGTGGCATTTAATACCTCTCTTTTATTATATATTAAAGATGTAATTACCTGAGATTTTGAGAATCTTAGCTCTAAAGATTTAAAAAGTTGAAGAATTTCATTTATATTTAGTTTGTTCTATAGATTGACCCATTAAGCTTACTCTTGGTTGTTTTATAATGTTCTTCCGAGTTTTTAAAAATTATTTCTTAGGTACCTTAGGAGTTTATAATGCTCGTTAAACTAATTCAAAAATTAATTTGTAAGCTTTTTAAAATAGTAACTTGTATTAATTTTTGTTTTTATTAGGGACACATCTCGTTCTTTTTCAGCTTCGGTCATTTTTTCATTGTCTCCATTGAAAAATTCAGATTGTTTTCAAAACTTTTAGATAATAATCCTCCTTGATTAATTTTTTTTTCAGATTTTTAATTTTCTCTCAAAGATATGAATTACATTAGTTCAACAAATAAATATACATATGATCTATTATCACATCTAATTATAAACAATTTTTTTTAAAAATTTTATTTGTAACGTGATGATCGATGCAATAGGTTATATTTATCATGTGCGTCACAAAACCTTATGAACAACTCGTAATAATAGTTTCAGGATTTTGATGTACAAATTCTTGCAGGTTTTGAAGTTAGTATTTGGATATTTTGAGGTCAAGTCTTAAGACACGAGGACGAGGTTCTTTAGTTGTGGAAAAATATAGCATTTTTTTCGAAACATTTTTAAGAAAAACTGAAAAATCAGAAAACGTTTTCAAAACCTAATTTTCGGAAAAACTTTTCATAAAAAATTAGAAAACCTCCTTTTCTATTTTATAACTACCTTTTATGAAACTCCATTTACTACTTTTCTAAATTTTCTAAAATAAATTTTAAATATTTTAACATATATTCTTAAACTTCAATTATATAATTTTCTTAATTCCAAATATTTATAATCCTTTAAACCTTTTAATGAATATGACTTCGTTTTTTCAAGAATGTCACATACTATAATTAAATTCATAACTTTAAATCTTTTTAATATTATTTATATATAAATATGTATTCAATTATAATGAAACTAAATGTATATGATAGAAAAAGATACATTTGACAATATTTTTAAAATTGAAAAAGTAAAGAACACTTTAGTAAGTTTTTAAAATTTTTAGCGATTTTCTAGAAAAGAAAAACCCCTTTAGTTTTCTAGGAAATTAGAGATGGAAAAGCAGAGAAATTTTTACTAACTAAATACACCCTTATGATTTCAAACGAAGTTTTCAAGTGTTTCTCATGTTTTGGTTTAAACATCATATTAAGCAAGTATAAGTTCAAGCCAAGATCCAAGCTAGAGTCTAAAATTGGAGAGCAAGCCACTACAGACCCGTCACTAATTTTATTAGAGACCAAATAAAATTAATTTGGTCACTAATTTTATTTAGTGACAACTTTTTGTATGGTAACTAAATAAGTCTCAATGTCAATAAGATACGAAGAATGTGTTTTTTATAATCAATGCAAGACATCACTCCTTATAGTGTAATTCCAATTAAATCTCAATTAATAAAACGTAATTGGGTAAAAAAAAAATGTAATACACCGATTGAGAATATATTTCAATTAATTAAGTAGAATATTCGATTAATTGCTATAAATAATGAAGACAAACCCTAGTAGTACGGCAATGTTAGGTATCGATAACTTTTAATTGTATATAACATATCATTTCAAAATTCTAATTGCATTTGATTTCTTTTATCTTCAAAGATGAAATTGCTAATTAGAGAACAAAATATTAAATAAATAGGTGACTTAAACTACCAGATAAGGCTATGGGGTGTGGTGGGTGATGGGGTTGATGATGTGGAGTGATAGAGGTGATTTGTAGGAAAGAGAGTGTGATTTGTAGGAAAGAGAGTGTGATGATGTGGAGTGATAAAAATGGGTGGTGTGGTTGTGTGATGATGTGGAGTGATAGAGGAAAGAGAGTGTAATTTTAAAAAGTTGTATATTTATAATTTTTTTTATATAAATGAAATTTAAAAACTTGTATTTTTATTAAAAAAAAAACAAAGACACACTACAATTTATTAAAAAACATATTACGATTAAACTAAAATACGTTAAAAAAATACAATTTAAAAAAAAAACACTTCAATCTTCATCGTTGTTTCCTCGGGGGCGGTAATACCAGACATGTTTCCTCGTTGTAGGTGCAACCCGGAGAAAAGTAAGATTCCATTAGTAGTGTGTTAGCTTCTTCACGGTTACGTTCTATGACGGTTCTTCTTCTAGTGATTGGTCTTTCGATATGTTGTGATGCGTAGCTAACAACGGCTCTAATCGTTTCGGCTACAATTGCATCTTCATCCGAACTTGACGAACTTGACATTTTATAAAACTTTGTGTGTGTTTTTTGTGTGTTTTTGATAGAATATGTATATATTTTGTGTGTGTTTGAGGATGTGTGAGTGTGGGTATATATAGCCAATTTTAAAAATGTATCCGTTGCTTTAAAAAAAACCGACCGTTGCCTACTAGCAACAACTCCCACCACGGCTTTATCTCTACAACGCCAAGGCTCCAAATTTGCCTATAACGCCCCCACCGGTGTGGTGGAGGGCGTTGAGGGGCGTTGTCACGCTTATGTGGCGGCGTTGTGGAGGTGTTTAACGCTCCATACCCCATAGTCTAATACCTGCTCGCACGTTGTCACAAAAGGACATAAAATTCCTTCGACAAAACATTAAACTATTATTGTACCTTTAAAGTCAAACACTTAAATATTTACAAGAAACTTTGAGTTACACAAGTCAACTTAGGGATTTCAAGATTTTGGGTCCTATAAATAACTCATGATGTTGAAGAAATATCACTAATTATACAAACTTCAAAACATCTTCAAAGATCAAGCATAAATCATATTAATACAATACAATGATTTCATTTCATCCTTCATCGGGCTTTTGCATCTTCTTTATTATTATCACTCTCATATCGTGGTTCGTAAACCCTATTGGAGCTGTGTACCATGGCTACACCCCTAGCCCATGGACCCTCGCTCATGCCACATTTTATGGTGATGAGTCTGCATCTGAAACAATGGGTACGTAACTTAACATGGTTTTAAGTATAATCTAGTTCGTATTTATTTTACTTTAGAGTGACATTACTAACATTTTTTGTATGATTCAGGAGGTGCTTGTGGATATGGAAACTTGATAACGAATGGATACGGAACAAATACAGCAGCATTGAGCTCAACACTATTTAACAATGGATATGCATGTGGACAGTGTTACCAAATTCGGTGTGTCCAATCTAAGTGGTGCTACACAGGATATGCCACCGTTACAGCCACTAACCTCTGCCCACCCAACTGGTCTCAGGATTCCAACAAGGGTGGGTGGTGTAACCCTCCCAGAAGCCATTTCGACATGGCTAAGCCCGCTTTCATGAAAATTGCTCAATGGAAAGCTGGCATTGTCCCGGTCATGTACCGCAGGTGCATTGCAGTTTCTTTAATTAGTATAGTAAAACAACATATTTAATTCGGGTCTTGCTTAATTAACATGTTATCTCTTTGGTATTTAGGGTACCCTGCAATGGCATTATTAAAGGTGGCATAAGGTTTTCTTTTCAAGGAAATGGCTACTGGCTTTTGGTGTATGTGATGAATGTTGGTGGTGCCGGTGACGTCAAGCAAATGTGGGTGAAAGGGACCAAGACCGGTTGGATCAGCATGAGTCATAACTGGGGTGCTTCGTACCAAGCATTCGCAACTCTTAGGGGTCAAGCTCTTTCCTTTAGGATAACTTCATACACCACCAAACAGACCATTACGGCTTACAATGTCGCTCCGGCTAACTGGAACTTAGGGTTGACGTACCAAGGTAAAGTTAACTTCCATTGATGGATCGATGTTTATACAATTTAAACATACACATCATTTCGTTTCATCGATGTTTTGGTAGATATTATAATTGTATACTTGTTGATCATTGTATGCCCTAAATTTGAAAGGGCTCGAGTTATTGTAGCTATATGTGCTTCTTGACACATATTGCCAAGCTTGTAAGTTGCTTTGAAATTTATGTCCGGTTGACATGTCAATCAGTGACAAATAGTTGAGGATATAAGAATAAAATGTCCAAATAATCATAATAAACACTCAATATTATCCAATTAGTTTATTCTTATACTATTTAAGCGTACTCCTTGTTGATCGTTTGGTCACTTATTAATTCAGTGGGACGTCCCAAGACTCATTGTTCTACTTTAGTTAGTGTGTTTGTCATGGGGACAATCTTGTCTATTAATTGGTGGCATGTCGAGTCTAAGTGCAAACGTTGAAGCTAAGTATGTTAGAAAGTGTCTAAGTTAGTCTTTATATTTTGAATAATTCTGTATGACAAACGTATATGTTTACTTTGTCATATAGGGAGTCCTAGTCTTTTGTTTAGTGCCTTATATTTCGCATGTTAGTTAGTTGTTATGGGTGTGTCATTCTCTCTATTTAAGAGGGCACAATGTTACTGTTATGAACATGAAAATAAGATATTCACTTTCCAATTACTTATCAATTCAAGAATACCCAACATTGTGGTATCAGAGCCAAGGCAAAGGCTCTCTACCTTAATTCCGCAATAGTCCCCTCACACATAATAGCAAATCATGTCGTCTTCTGCTTCAGCATCTGTGCAACCTCTAATACCTATTTTCAATGGAGAAGGATATGATTTCTGGCGAATCAGAATCAAAACTATTCTTAGATCCCAAGATCTTTGGGAGTTCGTTGACACTGGCTTCAATGCTCAGGATGATGATCAAGCACGACTGAAAGAGAACACAAAGAAGGATGCCAAAACTCTAGCTATCTTACAACAGGCGGTGCACGATAGTATATTCTCTAGAATTGCTAGCGCTCAAACGGCACGTCAGGCATGGAATCTCCTGCAATCAGAATTACAAGGTGATAGCAAAGTAATGACAGTGAGGCTGCAAGGACTACGTAGAGAATTTGAGACTCTCTACATGAAAGATGATGAATGCATAGCTGAATACCTATCCAGGGCAATGAAGATTGTAAATCAAAAGAGATCATGTGGAGAAAACATGACGGATCAGATTATTGTAGAAAAGATCTTAAGAAGTCTACCCCCTAAGTGGGATCATGTAGTAGCTGCAATAGAAGAAGCAATGGACCTCACTACTCTCACTTTTGATCAACTTATGGGATCTTTACAATCCCATGAACCACGAATCAACAGGAATGTAGAAAAGCATGATATGGATAAAGCCTTTTATACAAGAAATGATGACAACTCCTCTAGAGGTAGAGGAAGAGCTCCTAATCGTGGAAGGTTTAGAGGACGGGGCAGGTTTAATAGAGGCAGAAGCTCCATCCAATGTTTAAATTGCAATAAATATGGTCACTTGAAAGCTGATTGTTGGTACAATGACCAAGCAAATGCAGCTGTGGAAAATGAAGAAGAAAGTGAAGAAGATTGGAAGTTGTTCATGGCTCATACCTCAAGCAGTGAATCACCTAAGCCTCCACCACCACACATTTGGTTTCTCGACAGTGGTTGCTCCAACCACATGACTCACAACAAGGAGTCATTTGCTAAACTTGATGAATCTAAGAAAGTGGTAGTACGTATGGGAAATGGAAAAGGCATTCAGGTAGCTGGCAAGGGCACCATTAACATTCCCGTTCAACTGGGAAAAACTACAAGTATTGATGATGTTCAGTTTGTACCGGAGTTGAGTTACAACCTCCTTAGTGTTGGGCAAATAATGAGAAGAGGCCACTCTTTATTATTTGATGACGAGATGTGCACCATCACAAAGAAGAAGACTAACGCCATCATTTGCAAAATCAAAATGACGGATAACAATGTCTTTCCTGTTAATCTTGGCCAGAATAATGATCTTGTGTTAACTGCAACTGAAGATGAGGAAAGCATCTTGTGGCACCTAAGATATGGGCATATACATACGCGTGGGTTACAACTTTTACATGATAAAGGAATGGTTAATGGGCTGCCCAAGATTGAGAAGTTGCCCGTGTGTGAAGGATGCATCTATGGCAAGCAATCTCGTATGCCATTTCCCATGAATGCTTGGAGAGCAAACAGACCCTTAGAATTGGTGCATGCTGACCTGGTTGGACCTATGGAGACTGAATCATTGGGAGGTAACAAATACTTCTTCTTACTTACTGACGATTATACACGTATGAGTTGGATTTATTTCCTACTTAATAAATCTGAAAGCTTTGAAAAATTTAAAGTATTTAAAGCAAGAGTAGAAAAGGAAGCTGAATTGAAAATCAACACCCTTAGAACTGATAGGGGTGGTGAGTTCTGCTCAAAGAAGTTTAATGACTACTGTGATGAACATGGTATCAAGAGAGAGCTCACTGCTCCTCATACCCCCCAACAAAATGGGGTAGCAGAACGTAAGAACAGGACTGTAGTTGAAATGGCACGCAGTATGATGAAGGAAAAAGGCCTGGGAAATGAGTTCTGGGGGGGAAGGAATGGCAACAGCTGTGTATTTGCTTAACTTGTCCCCAACAAAAGCAGTGCAGGGTTTAACTCCGTTTGAAGCTTGGCACAACAAGAAACCTGCAGTTAACCATCTTAAAGTGTCTGGGTGTATAGCTTATGCTCTAACACCTGCAATTAGTAGGAAGAAACTTGATAAGAAATCCAATAAATGTATATTTATTGGATATTGTCCCAACTCTAAAGCATACAGGTTGTATAGGCTGGATAACAAGAAAGTGATCATAAGTCGTGATGTTGTATTCAGTGATAAGGCTAGATAGGACCAGGTAGAAGAAACTCCTCTTGGTAGTCCACCTATGACAAGTTCTGAAATCCTACTGGAAGATAGCCACACTGCTCCAAACAATCAAGTGGAAAACAATGATCAAGATATGAATGGAACACCTGCTAATTCACCTCTTGGTCAATCTGGTATGAACAACTCAAGTGAATCAAGCAAAAACAATAACTCAAGTGAAAGCGAGCCTAGTGTTGGACCTAGAAACACTAGGTCACTTCAAACAATCTATGCTCGAACTCAACCGATTCCTCCACCAGACTATACCTCATGCCAGTTTCTACTCTCCTCTATTGAACCTTTGTCTTATCAAGATGCTTTAAAGCATAAGGCCTGGAAGACTAGTATGAAAGCAGAGATTGATGCACTGGACAGACACAAAACTTTTTCAGAACTCATGCCTTTACCTAGTGGAAAGAAAGCAATTGGGTTAAAATGGTTATTTAAAACGAAGTTGGGTTCAAATGGGGAGATCATTAAGCTAAAATCCAGAATTGTAGCTAAAGGTTATGCACAGGAGTATGGTGTGGATTTTGAAGAAACTTTTGCCCCCGTAGCCAGATTTGAAACCATCCGTCTTGTTCTTTCACTCGCAGCTCAGTCAGGTTGGTTACTATTTCAGTTTGATGTCAAATCGGCTTTTCTTAATGGTCACATTCAGGAGGAGGTATATGTTATTCAGCCCCCTGGCTTTGAGATTGAGGGGAAGGAAGATCACGTCTATAGGCTTAACAAAGCCTTATACGGTCTTAAACAATCTCCAAAGGCATGGTATTCTTGTATTGACAATTACTTCACAAGCAAAGGCTACCAAAGGAGTAACAGTGAACCAACCTTGTATGTAAAGATTGATGGTAAAGACATGATCATAATCTGCTTGTATGTTGATGACATTGTTTATACAAGCTCATCTGATAGTCTACTTCAGGAGTTCAAGCATCACATGACCACTGAATTTAAAATGACAGACATGGGGGAGTTACACTACTTTCTGGGGTTAGAAATCACTCAAAGAAAAGATGGTTTGTTTGTTGGGCAACATCATTATGCAAAGAATTTACTAGTCAGATTTGGCATGACAGATTGCAAGCCAGTTGTGTTACCAATGAATCCAAACGAGAAATTAACTAGTGAAGTTGAAGAAGAGAAGGCAGATGCAACCGTGTTCAGAGGACTAGTTGGTGGTTTGATCTACCTCACACACACTAGGCCTGATATACTATATTCAGTAAGTTTACTATCTAGGTTCATGTGTTCCCCGTCTGTAAAACATATGTGTGCTGCTAAAAGAGTATTGAGGTATGTAGCAGGCACTATCAAACATGGATTATGGTATGATCAAGGAAAGGAGGTTATCTTGTATGGCTTTACTGATAGTGATTGGGGGAGTACTTTTGAAGATTGTAAGAGCATTTCGGCTAGTGTATTTTCCATTGGATCTAATGCAATAACCTGGAGTTCTAAGAAGCAGGCCATAGTTACTCTATCCACTACAGAAGCTGAGTATATCTCAGCAAGCAATGCAGCATGTCAACTCATTTGGTTGAGGAAATTACTTCAGGATGTTAATCATGAACAAAAGAATGCCACTTCTCTATTTTGTGATAACAAATCAACAATTTGCCTAACCAAGAATCATGGGCAACATGGCAGAAGCAAACACATCAACATCAAGTATCATCACATTCGAGAGTTGGTTGAGCAAGGAATCATAAGTGTTGAGTATTGTGCATCTGAAGAGCAATTAGCAGACATTCTAACCAAGGCACTTCCATTGAAGCAGTTTCAGCATTTACGAGCAAGTCTGGGAGTTTGTGCATTACAGAATTAAGGGGAAGTGTTAGAAAGTGTCTAAGTTAGTCTTTATATTTTGAATAATTCTGTATGACAAACGTATATGTTTACTTTGTCATATAGGGAGTCCTAGTCTTTTGTTTAGTGCCTTATATTTCGCATGTTAGTTAGTTGTTATGGGTGTGTCATTCTCTCTATTTAAGAGGGCACAATGTTAGTGTTATGAACATGAAAATAAGATATTCACTTTCCAATTACTTATCAATTCAAGAATACCCAACAAAGTATAAGGGTTCCAATATTGTTACAGAATTTCCTTTTAAAACTCCAATGCTCGGTGTCTTTTGCCACTATAGTACTTTTCCGTTACATGAGAACGTATAATTTATTTGATATCAGATATTGTACAACACCAACATACCAAACATGTTGAAATTAATTTACACTTTGTTAGGGAATGCGTTGTCATTGGACAATCCCGTGTTCTGCATGTTCCTCAAGGCCTTCATTCTGCAAGCATTTTAACTAACTAACGACCCTCACAGTCTTTGTTCGACTTTTGGTCCAGTCTTCTCTAATTGGTGACATGACCTACCATATTATTATGAACATTAGAGGATCCTATTCCATATGAATTTTGTTAACTATGGCCTTAAGTTTTCAATCTTCGAAATTTAAGAATATATATCAATTATTGTACAACTTTTTAATGGATATGATATCCTTAACCACAACTAAAGTGAATGTGATAACTCCTTGGCCACAATTATAAGAGTAGTTACAGAAATCCAAAATGCTAATTTATACATTTTGGAAAAAATATTGGAATTGCTAGTTTACGAGAACCTTAAGGATATAAAGGAGCAGCAAGGCAGACTATTACATGCTAAAACAGTTTTAGTCTCGACTATATTTGTTACTGACATACTGTTGATTTGTGTGCTTGTTGAATTCAATCTTTAGATCGTATTTATAGTTGTAACTAGACAAGTTGGTTATATTCACGAAGATTTTATGTTGGTTATATTTGTTGGGGTTGTATGGATCTTATAGTCAACGTAATATCGAAAAACCTAGCGGAAATAAGCTTACGATTATCTAGCGAATATGAAACCTTCGGAAACGGAATCTAACCAACGGTTGTTGATATGATCGGACCTAAGGAAGACTATTCGGATGATTGTTTAGACTTTACTAAACGTTTGGAACACTAAGAAACGGAGCAGCAGCAATTCGGCACGAAAACAAAAACTAACAAAAACCCTTACCGATGCAGAAACCCTAGCTGGGTATATATAGGCCCAGCTATTCATTCGTACGAATGAGAATTCATTCGTACGGATGAGTTTCTATTCGTGCGAACCACATCTGGTTCGTACGAATGGACTATATTAATAAACAAACCGTTTAACTTTCCCATTCGTGCGAACGTAACCTTCATTCGCACGGATTCATCCTTATCCGTGCGAATGAGTTTGAATATCATTTAAACATCACAAAACACATATTCGATCAATTTATAACGATGTAAGCATTCAAACTTATAACTAATCAAATATTCAATACCGATATTCAATCACACAATACAAAGACTGATATAAAACGTTAGTTTACACATGAATCTAGTAACTACATAAATGCACCTACAAACTCCCCCTAGGAACTAGATTCTATGTCTTCAGTCTTCAAAATATCAGCTGCTGTCTAAAACACGCCTTTGATCTGCCCTCTTATGAATGGATCTTGTGAAGGAAACATACGCGTACAACCTTGTTGAACCGCATTGCCTGATCCATATCTTTAATGTCAAAGAATATAGGCTGCAGATACAAAGCGTAAATATCGTCATCTGAGAAATTTCTGATCCACATTGGATCAAAAATTCGAAGGGTTTCCCAAACACCCTTACGCTCCATCACCACCACTGCTTCTGTGGTTCGATCATCATAATACCACCATTTGAATCGCCGATGAATCTCAGTCTTTATCTGGCGAAGCGGTATCTTCTCTATCACCTTCGGCGCTTTATACTTGACATGCTTCACAGATTTACCCTTTTTCCGATTCCAGGTATGGGTAATCTCTGGATACTGTGGCCTCAGGTACTTCCATTTATTTCTGAACTCAAAATGAAGTTGCCTCTCCAACCAAGCAGCTTTGTCATCATCCTTACTGTATAACAACTTAAGACGAGCCAGTTGTAACATATCGAAATATGGCAATGTCTTCAAGTCATGAGCTCGTTGAAAGTAGTCAATTCCTCGTTCTCGCTTAACAGCATACACCTGCAAATCTACCAAGTACGCCCAGCTGATTATTTTACCTTTTGTCGTAGCACCCTTCAAGGTGTAAAACTTCGAATAATTCGGCTGAACAGTTTGTTGAGGTGGGCGAAAACATTCTTTCATCGCCTGAATCCACTCAGCTTTCTTGGCATTTACTTCTTCTTCATTTGGTGTAGCTTGAGTAGCCTCTGGAGGGTTATTCAATATTCTAGCAAGATCTTCATCATTTACATCAAAGACGTCATCGTCTCGGAAATCGTTGGACTGATAGATAGGTTCTGTTGAATCAGCCGTCTGCTCGAACTCTATCTCATCGTCATCAAAGTCAGAATCAGAAGAGTTTTCTTCAGAATCAGATGCGGTAGTAACTTCATCAGGGTTCATTTGGAACAATTCCGCGATCTGTTCTTTGGATAGACAATGTATGATCTCTCCCTCTTCGGCGTCATGATCGACGCTAAACCTAATTACCCCCTGCATATCCAACACGTAGGTTAAACTGGATTTTTTAAGAGAGATGGGAGTAATGTCATACTGGGATTCATTCTGTGGTTCTTTACCAGCTCCCCCAGACTCCATGCGTTCGCTTTCTGCCCAACCGGTTCAGCAGATTCATCGGCCGGTGCTTTGATTCTGTAAATTCCATCCTCATCTGCTTCCATCGATTCTTGTATTTCCCAGATATTCAATCTTTTCTTGAAACAATTCCAACTGCTTGTTCTGATTTTCAATCAACTTGTCTTGATCAGCAATTCTCCTTAACATTTCAGCTTTCTCAGCTTCCCTCTCAGCTTCCCTTTGCTTCATTTTCTCAATCATTTCCTTCATCTCTTTATCCTGTGTATTTTGCTTCCTCAGAACCTCCAATAGCAGAGCGTTTACAGTCTCGAGTTGAGCAGACTCAGTTGTTGGTGACCCGGACGACGATCCACCAGCAGTTGGTGTTACCGTTTGGAGCAGGAGTCATGATTGGGATGCTTTGCTGTTGCTGAGAAGTCACAGGAGGAGGAATAGGAATAGTTGTGCTGGCAGAAAGTTCACTTTGTTTCACCAGCTGAGACGCTTAGAGATCTCCCTTCGACAAGATCCTTCAGTGACGTTTTTGCTCTCCGTTTCGGTTACCGAGGGAGTTTGCCAGCACTTACAACCGTATCATCTTCATCTACTAACTCAACTGAGCTGGACGCACCAGTATTGGGAGAGTTAGCAGATATCACTTCCTCGTCTGAATCAGCTTGAATAGGAATCTCGATATTCTCTTTATCTGATCACTGTCGTCGTTTCTCCATTTCCTTTTCTTTGGCAAACATAATCAGGATTTGCGAGATGTCCAATCAGTTTTTTCTCTCTGGAGGTGTGGCTTGTTCTTGTAGCAATGCATGCGTCCATAGTGATTTGTCACCCATAGTATCTAACTTGACTACATCTTCTTCAGCTTTCGGCAAGCCCGGAATCTTAGCATCAATAATCATTTGCACAAAATCTCGCATACATTAGATAATATGCTTCATCTTGACTCTAAGTTCTCTATCATAACTGCGGACCATGCCGAGGAAGTTGAATGAGCACTTCAGTGCTAGTGCGACAAATGCACTTTGAAGAATCTCTCGCATCTGGTCATGTCCTGCCTTTCTGGGACCTAGGCAATGCTTGTATAACATGACAAGATATTTGTATTGCAACAACACACATTTGAATTTTAACGGTCATCAAATTTATATCATAATTAGAATTGCAAGTATGTTTGTGTATTTGTCCTCTTAACTTTTCAGCCTTTTCAAATCTATTTTCACAAACATTGGATGTAATATCATAATATCGATTTCGTATGTCAGTATTACATCAACTACGCATGCAATAAGGGCCAGTGATTCTTGATCGTTGAAACAAAATATCACTCAGAGAATAAGCGCTTCTTCAATCTTTATTTGGAATAGCCGAGTTATGATCTTCTTTCGACCTTATAACTCTGTTCATCCATCAAGATATTTGTGAAGTCTTTAGGTACTTCATCACCCTTTATTTGGAATAGCCGAAGTATGATCTTCTTTCGACCTTATACTTCTGTTCATCCATCAAGGTATTTTTGAAGTTGTTTCTTATCTCTTATTGCGATATTATTATTATATATATATATATATATATATATATATATATATATATATATATATATATATATATTTTTTATTTTTATTTTTTTTTATTTTTTATTTCAATTATATAGATCAAAACATTCAAGAATGTTATTCCACAATCACTGGAGTGGCCCTTAATTGCAACAAAATATTACTGACATACTGTATTTATTTTCTGATATTACACCTAATATTTATTATTTTCGAATCAATCCAGCGAAAAGCCACAAACACTACAAAACAAAAGCTAATTAAAATACATTAAACATTTAATTTCGACCGCTTTGTGTTGTTTTCACTATTCTCAATTGTTATTGATCTCCAGATATCATTTAGACAGTCTTTGAGACATATCCATAAAGATTTAAAAAATATATTTGATATCTGCGACAACCATTTGAAAAATGATTAATTTTCGTCAAGTTTCAGTGAGATAAGTCTACCAATATATCCTACAACCGACATGTTTAAACATTACATTCAGCATACTTTTGACAATTTACATGTTCAGTTTTAGCTCAGTATTTCCTCACTTCCCCCGTTTTTTTTTTTTTTTTTTTTTTTTTAACTAACTAACTATTTCTCCCCCTAAAATGCTAAAAATAAAAATCTTTTTGTATTTTTGAATTTTATAAAAGTAAAAGAAGAAACGAAACTAAAATTAAAAGAACTAAAAATTAACGTAGTAAACAAAACGAGGGCGGTTACTTGTCTGACTTTTCAAATTGAGACGACCTGCACAACAAATTGAGTAGTAAACTAAAATTATAAAACCCAGGTATTCTTGATAGGATCATAGACGACCTGCACAACAAATTGAGATTATTAATACCCACTTTGTTGGGGTTGTATGGATCTTATAGTCAACGTTATATCGAAAAACCTAGCGGAAATAAGCTTACGATTATCTAGCGAATATGAAACCTTCGGAAACGGAATCTAACCAACGGTTGTTGATATGATCGGACCTAAGGAAGACTATTCGGATGATTGTTTAGACTTTACTAAACGTTTGGAACACTAAGAAACGGAGCAGCAGCAATTCGGCACGAAAACAAAAACTAACAAAAACCCTTACCGATGCAGAAACCCTAGCTGGGTATATATAGGCCCAGCTATTCATTCGTACGAATGAGAATTCATTCGTACGGATGAGTTTCTATTCGTGCGAACCACATCTGGTTCGTACGAATGGACTATATTAATAAACAAACCGTTTAACTTTCCCATTCGTGCGAACGTAACCTTCATTCGCACGGATTCATCCTTATCCGTGCGAATGAGTTTGAATATCATTTAAACATCACAAAACACATATTCGATCAATTTATAACGATGTAAGCATTCAAACTTATAACTAATCAAATATTCAATACCGATATTCAATCACACAATACAAAGACTGATATAAAACGTTAGTTTACACATGAATCTAGTAACTACATAAATGCACCTACAATATTCGCCATGATACCCAAAGGGCGGACTGGACTGGCACATCAAAGTATTTTCGAAAAGGGTCAGGAGTAGAGACATCTAAGATCTACATATATCAAATTAATTTCTAGAATCAAATGGTGTATTATATTCAAGATCAAATAGATATACACCCGGTCTATTATCCCGACTACTTATCAAATTAATTAAGTTTAGTAATATATAAAGGTGCCATTTTTTTTATCTATTATATTGGTAAGGTCCTAATGAGTTATCAATGATAAGTTATCATACTTCTAGAAACCGAGAGTACCACTTGTGTTACTTGAAGTACAAGTATAATTTTTGGTCAAATAGACGGCAATGTCGGGTGACAAAGTTATAAATTCTATTTACTTTTGGTCACAAAATGCATTCATAGAAAAGTATTTTGATGTATAATACTAGGTAGGAAAACATTACAAGATTTTATTGTCCGTCATTATATTTTTTCTTCATTCTTTCGGTTCATTATATATAAAAAGTCGTAAATGATTTGTGTGAAAAGATATAACAAATTAAGAATTCATGAACAAAATATAACCGTTCGAATTCTAATGTGATCTTATACTTTTCAAAGATAAAATTGCAGAACCAATATTGAAACAGTGAGTTACACTAAACCAGAATAAAACATGCTCGCACGTTGTCACCAAATCCCATGGAATTTCATCGACAACAATTTAGGCTGTTGTGTAACTTCAAAGTCAAAATATAATTAAAAAAAAGAAGCAATTTTGACTTGAAAAAGTCATCTCTCTAGGGTCACAAAAGCATACCCAATGTTAAGTCATAAGTGCTACCAATTTGGAACAAGATTTTGGGTCTTATAAATAGCTTTCAATGGCATCACTTATAATTCACAAAACCTTCAACGATAAAGAAATCGAATAGGAATACTTTAATGCCTTCATTTCATTACTCATGGAGCTTTTGTTTCTTATTTATCATCATTACACAAATCTTATCCTCGTTTGTACACCCTACTATAGCTGCGTATCATGGCTATCCTCCGGGTCCATGGACCCTAGCCCACGCCACATTTTATGGTGACGAGTCTGCATCTGAAACAATGGGTATGTAATGCATGTAACTAGCTTTAGAGAGTATTCGTTATGAAATTATGAGTGCATATAACATTGTTTGATGTTTCAGGAGGTGCTTGTGGATATGGAAACTTGATCACTAATGGATATGGAACAAATACAGTCGCATTGAGCTCCACACTCTTTAACAATGGTTATGCATGCGGGCAATGTTACCAAATACGGTGTGTCAAGTCTAAGTGGTGCTACACAGGCTACGCCACCGTTACTGCCACTAACCTCTGCCCACCCAATTGGGCTCAGGATTCAAACAATGGTGGATGGTGCAACCCTCCCAGAACCCATTTCGACATGGCTAAGCCTGCCTTCATGAAAATCGCTCAATGGAAAGCCGGCATTGTCCCTGTCATATACCGCAGGTGCGTTTCTGTTTCTTTATTAAAACAACATATTTTATGTGGTTCTTGGCTTTATGTGTTAATTCTTTGGTATTTTAATTAGGGTACCGTGCAATGGCATTATCAAAGGTGGCATGAGGTTTTCTTTTCAAGGAAATGGTTACTGGCTTTTAGTGTTCGTGATGAATGTCGGTGGTGCTGGTGACCTCCAGCAGATGTGGGTTAAAGGGACTAAGACCGGTTGGATCAGCATGAGCCATAACTGGGGTGCTTCTTTCCAAGCATTCGCGACTCTTAAGGGTCTAGCCCTTTGCTTTAGGCTAACTTCATACACCACCAAAGAGACTATTACAGCTTACAATGTCGCACCGGCTAACTGGAACTTAGGGTTAACGTACCAAGCCAAAGTCAACTTCCATTGATCGTTCAAATATATATACTCACTCCGTCCCTTATTATCCATCTTTCTATTTTTGGCTATCTAAAAAGTTATTGTCCATTTCTAAATTCTGTCAATCACAAAAAAAATTGAGTAATAAAGATAAGTTTTTATTGGTTACATACGTACTCCTCGTTTTGTTTCATATGATGCCTTAGTAGAAGTTATTATGTTATATTTGATCATTTTGTGCCCAATATTTCATAAGGCTCGAGTTATTGTAGCTATATATGTTTTTTCACCCACATGTATATTGACATGTACCTTGCTTTATATTTTGTCTAGTTGACTCGTCAACTGGTGACAAATATTGAGGACATAAGAATAAAATGTCCAATTAATCACAATAAAGAGTTATAAAGACACTATTATCCAACAATTCACATTAGACGGCGATGTTGGAGCATATTCGTTAATTGATTGTAACTAGAGGGGACTCGTGCGTTGCACGAGTCCGGGGCGAAACGAAATCTGTGATCGTGTTGACGGGATTATTTGATTCGCAAAGTATATTTTTCATGTTGACGGGATTATTTGATTCGCAAAGTATAAATACTAATTAAAAAAAAAATTAAAAAAAAATGAAAGTCCAACACAATGAAAGCCCAAACCCCTAAGCCCAAACCAAGCAAAGCCCAAACCCCTAAGCCCAAACCAAGCAAATTAATCAGTAAAAAAATTCGAACCCTGGTCTCCAGGGTAACAGGAGCAACGCCTAAACCACTCCAGCAACAATCTGTTTTGTAAACAAAATGAAAAAAATTGTATTTAAAGACAATATTCTTATTATAATAATAATAAAATGCACAATTCTATAGGCATTGATGAGTTTTAATTAGAAGGATAATTATAGTGGACATGTCGTGTAAGTCTCGAATGTATTTAGATCGAGTTGTAAAAGTGTTACGTGCATTTGTGAAGTGTTACGTTGTGCAACACTTAGTTGCGCAATCCTCGTGTTACGTAGCGCAACACTTGTTTAAGTGTTGCATTTGTGTAACAACTTAGTGTTTTATGGATGCCTATAAATACCCCAAGTTCAGGTCATAAATGTAGTCGTCACATGAGAGCATTTGAAGTGTTACGCCACTTTGTACACACATTTGCGCAACACTTGTCCGTGAGGGTCTAAAGTCTTGTAATTGAACGTATTTACGTTATTTCATATTATTTACATTACGTAAGGTTTAATAATATCAATCGTTTGGTTATTTGAGTGTTTTAACCATTACATATTCTCTTATTTATTATTTCACGACTTATAAGAGTTTGAGTTCAAACTGTGGTCCAACGAGGGTGACCAAGAGACGGGGAATCTTAAATTGAAGCATCATTGGTCACGTATTTGTCAATACCGAGAGTTCGCATCTGATATGGATCAAAATATTTAGATATTTATACCGACTGAGCTTTAATTAACATAGTTTACAAGCTTCAATTTGTTAAATTTCTATCATACATTTATATTTTTTGTGATTATCCATTTAAAGAAGAGACGATATACCAAAAAGCAAAAGGCCTAACAAGAACACCCCAAAGAGCACTCCAAGTAGTGTGCCATCGCAGCCGCCATGGTGGCTAGGCAAGGTGCCATCTAGGGATGGCAATAAAACCCGTACCCGATGGGGACCCGGTATCCGAACCCGTTTTGATCGGGGAATCCCCGAGTTGACCGGGGATGGGGATGGGGATGGGGAATCCCCGATATTAAAAACGGGGATGGGGACGGGGATGGTAATACTCTCTTAATACCCGTACCCGTACCCATACCCGTACCCGTACCCGTACCCATACCCATACCCATACCCATACCCGAAAAGTATCAAGTTTACATGTCACTTATATTAGTGGGCCTAATAATATTTCATTTGATATTCTGTACAAAACTTTTCATCTTCCTTCATCGATACTACCAATCATATATAAATAAAAAATAAAAAACCCTAGCCTCTTATACCCCTATACCACACAAGTACACAACTGTTAATGTTAATCTTCATAGAAGACGACTGCTGATGCTATATTGGAGGTGTTTCATAATGTTACTGCGATATTTTCTGGAACTAGGTACCCAACATCTAATTTGTACTTTCCAAAAGTATGTGACATTAGGTTAAAGTTAAATGAGTGGCTTGTTTCCAGTACTAAGCTTGTGAGCGATATTTCTGCAAGTTTTGTTTTCTGTTGTTCAACGCTATTATAAAGAGTGTTGTGTTCTGCATTATGACGGTCAAGATCAGGTTAGTTCATTTACTCCCCAAAATTTGCTAATATTTATGTGATATTGTTTATGCAGGAGCTTGATTTAGTTTTCTCATAAAAGATTTTGGTGAATGGTCATGAAGCAACCTGGATGTATCAAGTTTCAAATATTAAACCATAGTTGTAATCTATTGAAAACTTTAAGGATCTCATTTTGTAAAGGGTTGATTTGAATTCACATCTTAGTTTCCAAAATTTGACTTGTAGTCTTGTCCTTTTGTTTCAACTGGTTTTGAATTCTTGTTGCATGTATGAATTATGCAAAACTATTTTTGAAGTATGGAAGTCTAGAAGTTACTTTTTTCTTATTGTAATGTTTTTTATACTTTGTTGGTTGATGTTACAGTAAGGCTAAGTGCCAAAAAAATATGTAGTTGACTAGTTACAAAATACTTAATACGTGAGAAGGAAATCCCCGTCTCCGATGAGGATCCCCGTCCCCGATGGGGCTGGGGATGGGATTACAATTTTACTCCCCATTGGTTATGGGGACGGGGATGGGGATGAATATTGAGATTGGGGATGGGGATGGGAAACATGATCCCCGAAATTCCCCGACCCATTGCCATCCCCAGTGCCATCCCCATGACCATGCGTTATGCATTTTTTTTACTTACTTTTTTTTTTCTTTTGCTTTAAATCTAAAACATAAGGGTAAAAATAAATAAATAAGTCCCAGATTTTTAAGTTTAATGATTAGATTTGGCAAAGAATATATATGAAATACACACTCGGAGTTCGGGTTATTCGAGTTAAGAGTTGAATATTTGGATCCGGATATGGGTTTTTAATTTGTATACTCTATTAACCACTAGGCCCAAAAGCTTAATATGATTCACAAACAATCTTTTAGTCCAACAACTTATTCAAAATCATAACTAATTAACATATAGCATTTCTTTTTTTTGATATTAGACATTTATTTGCACGCAATTTGACGCTTATAAGACCTATACATGGTACTAAAAAAGCGTTGAAATTTAATTTAAACTCTCTTTCTACAATCAAAGGACTTGTGGTGTTGTGTTATGCGAGTGGCGTAAGAAACAATAGTGTTAATAATTATGTGATGTAATATAATAATTGTCTAAATCTAAGACAAATATATTTTACTTAATAAATTAAGTGTCGCCGAAAGCTCATGTACATTGATAAAAAAGCTTTAAGAAATGAAACTATTGGTGAGTGTTTTATTAAATGTGGAAATGATATTAGAAATTTGGAATAGTTAGTTACTTGGTCCCTTCGTGTCAATGATATATCCAAAACACGATCTACTACTATTTTAGTAAATTAATTATATGTATCAACTTGATATATTATACATTTATGCAATGTTTTGAAAACCGGGTCAATGATCGACCCGGCCTAGCCACCGGGTCAACCCGATTTCTGCACATGTTCAAAATTTCCAATATTACATGTCAAAATATTAACTTTTGTTGCATAAAAACACCAAAGAATCATGTTTAACTAATTAAGAAATAAGAGATTACAACTTTTTACTTCAAAAGATTACAAGTTTCATACTTCATACTTGATAAGGCATAAATCCTACTGAGATTACAAGATTTATGTTTCAAAATACTATACCCAAGCATAAATCTTATGTATTATAAGTTTTAAACTTCAAATGGCATAAATCTTACGAGAAACTTTCAAAAATAGTATAAAAAACAAAACCCGCCGGATATTAGCGAACCGGGTTGACCCGGGTTTCTAAAAACCCGCCGGTTCGACCGGTTCTCAGTTTTCTTAAAATCCGGGTTGTTTTGACCCGTTTTTTGGCCGAAAGCGGTCCAACCGGTTGACCCGCCGGGTCGACCTGTGTTTCAAAACATTGTATTAATGTCTTACTTTCTAGCTTCTTGCTAGTTTGCAGTCGTGCAACTCAAATTCTAAATAGAATATATATTCGTTTTCAGCAAATATACAAACCATAACAGGCGTGATTGCGTTGATCGTCCAACTATCTTTTTCTCTTACTCTAAACACATATGATTGAAAAACAATTAAAATAATTGTTTTAAGAAAATAATTTATAAGGTTACCAACATTTAACCTTTTTATATAAGGTTTTGTAAGTTTACATCTCCAACAATATGAAAATAAAATGATCATATATCCACTCATGTCATAATAAATAATTCAAAATTGCAATCTAATGTAGTAATGTGAATCAAAAGCACACAATAGTATATGATTGCATATGGGAGGCATTGTCAAATCCCTAAGCACGCTATGCCCGCCCCTTTTTTGACATACAAAATCATAATCATTTGACTCCCACACCCTCCCCTACAACAAATCATTCTTCCAACTTCAAGTCATCACCCAAATTCATGTGAATGATTATTGATTAATATATTTATTTGAAATTCTTAAAACATATTGATTTTGTTTGTGTAATTAAACAATAACGAGTTTAATTTTACTTTTTCAATGAATGGAAAAAAAAATTACGTATTGTTACTTTGTTGGTTGCATTTATCCTAGATGTTGTAAGGAAAAAAGTTTAAATAAGATGTCGATATTACGATGTGATATATTCGTACAATTTAGAAAATATAGGGGTCATCATTATTCTATTACTAAAATATTTATATCTTGCCGCATATAACATAAGTGACTTTAGTTACACCTATCATTTCCGTACACTTAGTTCTTAAAATACACTCTATAAAAATTAAAAATATGTTTTTTTTAAAACTGTTTTGACGAATCATCCTAAAATAACCTTTGTAATCGATTTATGAATTAAAAAAAAAAAAAAATTTGAATTTCAAAAACTCATAGATACATTTTTCAATAGATGCATTTTTCTATTTTTTTCAAAAAATGCATCTATTTATTTTCAAAAATAAATTTAGTTTTTGGATAAAACTATATTTTAGTATAAGTACTAAAAAAAATTGAGATAAAATGCACCTTATTTTTTAAAATATATCAACTTTTCTAAAAACAAATGCATCTATCGAAAAAAAATGCATCTACGATTTTCTTTTTGAAAAAACATAAAAAAATAACTTTTTTTTTATTCATAAAACGATTAAAAATGTTATTTTAGATGATTCGCCGAAACTGTAGAAAAAAACATTTTTGTTACTATTTTTAAATTATTTTTCTAATTGATTTTGAAATATTCTTACGGAGTATATTTTAAATATGTTTTTTTTTTAAATTGTTTCGACGAATCATCCTAAAATAACCTTTTTACGATTTATGAATTAGAAAAAGATCTTATTTGTTGAATTTTTCAAAATCAGTCATAGATTTATTTTTTCAATAGATGCATTTTTCTATTTTTTCAACAAATTCATCTATTTATTTTCAAAAATGTATTTAATTTTTGGATAAAATTATATTTTAATATAAATATTAAAAAAAATTGAGATAAAATGTACCTTATTTTTAAAGATATATCGACTTTTCTGGAAAAAAAAAATGCATATCCGTAAAATACTTCAAAATCAATTTGAAAAATAATTTAAAAATAGTAACAAAAATGTTTGTCTTAAAACTGTTTCGACGGATCATGCTAAAATAACTTTTTTAATCGTTTTATGAAGAAAAAAAAAGGTTTTTTGATGTTTTTTTAAAAAGAAAATCTTAGATGCATTTTCTGAAAACATAGTTTATTTTAAAAATAGAGTGTATTTGATTCACACCTTATTTTCCTTTAATGAATTAACAAGAGATAGTTAACTAAAATATGAAGTTTTATGTTTGAAGATAAATTGAAAACGGATTTTTTTATAGGCTTTTTACGGATCTTAGCTTCTAAGTTTTGTATAAAGATGTACATGAAGGTTTTTGCTCTATAAATTTTCTTTTGTTAGAAAGTTATTTAAAAATATTTTGGATTCGTAACTAATGACGTATCCATTTGGAGCATGCGTAGACAAGTAAACCTCTTTAGTAAAGCGTAAAACTATGCTCTCAAATTACCGTAATAGAATTCGCCACCTAAATAGAGCAAAACTCAAAGAGTCCGTAAAAGCTCAACAAAGTGTTGTTTAGAAACATAACATGATGTGAGTGGTAGGAAACATCGTGACGAGGATCGGCCCCGTTATACATATTGTGAGTGGAGTTGCTCCACTCACAAGATACATAAGAGGGCCAATCCCATATTTACTTAATTAGTGTCTTTAGATCTTGTTTAGCATGTCAAATCATCATCACCTCGGCATCAACTTCAACCAATCCAAGCTTCTCTGCCTTGGATTAACTCATGAGAATCTTTTCACTCAAGTAAATAGGTCGGAAATACACTTGATCAATAATAACATATAGAAGTTTTCGTTCTCAATAGTGTGTTATTGAATCGTTTTCCCTTGACGTGCTTAGGGATTTTTTTTCTTTAGATTTATTAATTTACTAGATTATTGACCCGCGATAAAGCGGATAAAAATAAAGTTTAACTCGTAAATTTTTGTTATGTGGATTTAAAGTTATTATGAGAAGATAATGTCATACGTATAATAGCATATATACATTTACGTTTATACCTATGTTGCTTATAGTTAAAATAATATATATATACTTTTACGTTTATATACATGTTTTGATATTTTTATGAGGAGATTTTAGAATAACAATATGGTAAATTATAGTCTAAATTGATCGATTTATAAGTAAAATAAATTTATGTTTTTTTTTTAATTTCAATGGAGATGTAAATAAAAAAGAAAATGTAATTATGTATTGTAAGAGGGTGTAAAATAGAAATAGTTTTTGATAACATCATCAATCTGATCTAACGGCTGAAATCAAACCCATCCAAGGGACCTTAGTTCGCCATGTGGCATTTAAGCCCCTCTTTTATTATATATTAAAGATTAAAGATGGAAAGCATGTAGTTAAAGAAAATAACATTACAAAAACGTCATTTAGTGAGAGATAAAAAAAAGTGCGTAAAACTAACGTCGTGTTTACGAGTTGATTTTTAAAAGAAAAGAAAAGAATGGAAAAGAAGGGGATAAAAGAGAAGGAGTATATTTTCTTTCCATCCAAATCATCCTACATATGGGAAGAAAGTTTTTCAAACAAAATGGATTAATTTTTTCCCCTTTCTTTCTTTAAAAAAAACTCAAGAAGACAACTTGTTAATTATCTGTCTTCCTTTCATTTTTTTCCTTAAAAAAATGGAGAACATAACATAAAAGTCAGAAAGTGACACTAAAAGTAGAAATAGATGTCCCAAGTGTATATTATATAATTAAATACAAAATGAGTGAGTAAATGTACATCGGACAACTCGTATGTATATAGTAACTTAAAAAAGATTGTCGAGATAGAATTTTTTTTTTTTTTTTTAAATTATGATAAAAGAACTTTAAAACTTTAAAATTATGATCATTAAATTCCACCAACATCAAGTCAACAATTACTTTTGGGGTATTTTATCAAAAGATAAAAGAAAATGCCTTTTTGATAATTTTTTAAACAATAGAAAGGAGGGAAAAAAATTATTTTTGAAAAACAAGATAGAAGCAAGTAGAAAAGCACCGAAAAGCACCATTATATGTGGGATCTACAAGCAATACATGGGTCTATATCTAGTCCAATATTCTTTCTAATCTAAAGAAAGTTTTCAACCTCTACTATTTATCGGACATGACATGAACTTGATCAAATAGCGCCCAAATAAGGAAGTGGTGTTCATTGGATTCAAATGATTATGTGTCATAGAAATATATTTTGTTTATGGTACAAAATTTGGTTTCGGTGTTATTATCCTACAAAGTATACTTCAAATTTACTTCATCGGTAAAAGGGTCGTTTGTTGTTTCTATTACGTTAATTAAAAATGTAACCATTTTTTTTAGTAGGAGTCGATCGCAACGTATGCTCCTGAAAAATCGAAGTCCTTCGAAAATGGTGGTGATGTCATATAATGTATGTGCTCAAAGTCTACTCTAACTTCTTGTCTTAGAATCTTTTTGAAGTTTTAGGGTCATCTCAACAACCATGTGGAGTGATGATTGTTGGTAATTTGTGTGATCAATATGATCTAAGTGTAATAAGATTACTTTGTTAATCAAAATTATAATATCGAACAAGTTCGAGAAAGTGTGAAATGCTCGCTTGTTTGAACCTATCTTTACGGGGGTTCGGGGTCAGTGCTTCCAATAGCGGGGTTCAAGGGGTGACAACTCCTGGCTGGGGTCACTTCATTTAATATTGTTAGATTAAAAATGTCATTAAAAATTAATTTTGACCCGAATTTGTCCCTAATTAATTACCCAGTTTTGTTGGTTTAGCAATTATCTAAAATAGTATATCGGTACTTTTACATGATCTAAACAACTTCCGATTTGGTTATTATCAGTTTGGTACAGTTTTAAATTCAATTTAAGCAAAACCATACACAGATCATCGTTCCCAATATACTGAGTTTCATTCGATCAAAAATTTCGATAGTTCCTTCGAAATATTTTGATCTGAAAATGAATCACGACTCTCGGTAGTCCTAAAATCGAAACCCTAAATACAATAAGGATTGCCTAATTGAGTGTTGAGACATAACCTATGTATCGCGAAGCCGATCGACAAACGGAAGGATCGGCTTCAAATTAAAATTTATCTTTGATCTTCAAGAATCAAAAGATGTTGAAGATTTCAATGTTGTGTCAATCTATATCCAACAATATTCTAGAAGTAGTAGAACCAGATTTAACTTGTAAATAATTTATTATTATTAGATGATAGTAATAAAGCCCAAAAAGTCTTTAAGTGAAATAACTATTAAAAAATTCGAATAAGATTCAGATCTTTGATCACCTTCTCTTGAGTTGTTTTTTCTTTATTACTATAAATTACAACACACCTACACATTTACAACTGTCACTACATGCAAAAGAAACCTTTAGCTCACCACCAAGCACCCTTCAAAAGCACCCAACTTTTTGACAAACAGATACTCAATATTGCAAAAACCCCACAACACCCCTATTTCTTGACACTCTTATCATCATCATCATATTCAAACTCTCTTTGCATCTTTAGACATTATAAAACCTCCAAAAACAAACCATGATTTCCTCTTTTCAACATAATAGAAAGCAAATTCTTGTCAAGATATGCACATTTGCAAACAAACACATTCAAGTCCTCAACGTTAATGGGCTCTAAGCATATTTCTTTCACTTTGGTTTTTCTTGTTTTCTTGGCATTACCCATAAAACTTATCATCCTAGCTAATGGAATCAAGTCGACACGACTTCTCGACCTTGCCATTCGATATTACACCTTTAAGTCACACAAAAACTTTAAAACTGGCACGCCATATAACATCCATCTACCATCAAATCTCACGGGGGTCAACGTTAGCACTGTGAAGTATCGTTGTGGAAGCCTTAAAAGGTATGGTGCAAGTATTCAAGAATTTCATCTAGGAGCTGGTGTGGATGTTTATCCATATGTAGAAAGAGTCCTTGTAGTAACTCAAAACCTAGGAAACAATTGGTCAAATATTTACTATGATAATTACGAGCAGTTACTAGGTTATCAGCTCGTGTCACCTGTATTAGGGTTACTAGCATATGACGCTGGAGATGATACAAGATTTAATGTTCAATCCGAAGTTAAAATTCAATTTCCGGACGTAAATGGAATAACTATTGATTTTAGTAATCACACCATGCAAAAGAATAACACTTTTTATGGAAAGATACAACTGTGTGCAACTTTTGGAGATGATGGTAAGGTGACACTCGAAAAAGAGGTTGCACCAAACATTTGTGCCTCCAAGAGCCAAGGCCATTTTGGGTTAGTTGTGCAATCTCCATTGTTGCCCGTGAGGAAGAAGATTAAGCGGTGGAAGGTGGTGTTTGGAAGCTCATCTGGGGCGGCGATCGGGGCTTTTCTATTGGGATTGCTTTTGATCGCCATGTTTGTGAAAGAGAAGAAGAAAGCAAGACTGGAGGAGTTGGAAAGAAGGGCTTATGAAGAGGAAGCACTTCAGGTTTCCATGGCTGGACATGTAATTCGAGTTCAAAATGTTCATCATCAACAACAATCTCGGTGAGTAGGTTTAGATGTTTATGTACTAAATTGTATCCATAGTTCTTTGTTGTAATACTATTAATTTCGAAATACCAATTTAAAGTAATTATACTTAATATCTTAAGTGGTTATTAATCTATTTATTTGCTAGATCAGCGATCCCTTTTTCACGAGCACTAGAAGGATGAGGTAAAAGGACTAAATACAAGATATTATACATCTTTTATGTCATGCTTTATAAAGTGAAAAGCAATCACTTTTACAAATGTCTTAGATAATTTGATCATAACTTTTTCTTTATCCTAGGTGAATCCATAACTTTTATAATTATGTCCGAACTTTAAAACAAGTGGTAAATAAAACCATTATACGGAGTACCATTTATTGCAAACATATTTCGTCAAAGTGACAGAAAGTTTAATACTTAGAAAATTTTGAAAGCGGTTGGAGTGGGTGGCGTAAGGGAGTAGTACAGGTTGTAGTGGCGTAGCAAGGATATATGAGTTGGGTGGGCCAAAAAAGTGTATAACGACTCCATATTAAGAAGAAGATCTTTAGCATGTATAATGTTTCATGGTAAAAGTTCATTAAAAACTATTAATTTTTTAAGGTATAAAAAACCAAATCCTCAACATTCATTTACTTTTAATTTAATGGTTTAAATTAAGATCAAAACTCACTTTCAAACTTTATGTTTATATTGATTTATCTCCCAAACTATTAATCGTTAGACAAAACAAATTACGCCGTTACGACCGTCGTGTTCTCCTCTTTAACTAGAGCAGTGGTCATATATATATATATATATATATATATCTATATATATATATATATATATATATATATATATATATATATATATATATAGGGGTGGGTTATTGTAAAAAGGTTTTAAAATAAAAAGTATAAGGAGGATTGTGGACCACTCATTTAGTCAACAAAAAAGGGATTTGAAAAAGTCAACGCGGTGGCATTTTGGTAATTATTTCGAACTTTCATGCCCTTTTGGTAATTTGCGGAAATCTGTTTTTTTTTTTTTTTTTTTTTTTTTTTTTTTTTTTTCATTTTCCCAGATTACTAATTTTTTGAATCTCTGTGCATAACTTTTATCGATAACGTGTGCATCGGTTTTATGTGCATCAAAAATTTCTATATAAAAATACGAACATTGTGTATCGGTTTTTATAAAATAACTTGTGCATTAATTTTATGTAAGTTTTTATACAAAAAATTACAAAACATTGTGCGTAAATATTAAATATATATGTGCATAATTACAAAAAGATTGTGCATAAGTTTACAAAATCATTGTGCATAACTTTACAAAACCATTGGGCATAAAAAAAAAACAGCCTCCTTCCTCGTTCTTAGCCACCCATCGCCACTCCGGCAAGCACTGTCAAACACCGTCGCCGGAAATACAGAAACTCAGATCCACTAACTACAGAAACTCAGATCCGGAAAATACAGAAACTTGAATGCACTGTAAATATACACAAACATTTAGCATTACACTAAAAGACAAAAATAACAAATCTTCCCATCTTGATCAATTATTTCAATTAAATTATTCCTACTTTTTCAATTTCAATTTGATGTCTTCAAGAACTGAACAATTGTCTTGAATTAAATTATGTAGATGCAATAAAATAATTGTGGTATACGTGTAGAAAATAAACTTAGTTTAGAAGAAAGCTGAGGTGCACGTGGTTGCAATAACCAGAAAAAACAGCCCCAAAATACCCACCACCGTGAACCATCATAAACCACCACAATTCTTGATATAATTGTTAGTGGATCTGTTGAATATGAGCGGTGATTCATCATCGGCGGCTGAACTGGATTTTTTTGAGAACCGGGTTCAGATGTGGAATTAGGAGTGATGAAGACGGTGTAATAGCCGATCTTTCCGAATACCGGAGGAGGTTTTTCGATCGGCATTTCTGAGGAACGAAGCTCGGAAGCTCGCCGGAAACTGGTGGTGGCAGTGGTGGCTCTCCATAGGGTTAGGGTTTTGATGTAATGAAGATGATGAGAAAAGAGAGAAATGGGGTATTTAAGTGTGGTGTTAAAATGACCATTATACCCTTATTGATATAATAATGGAATTTTTTTTCCCCTGCCACGTGTCAACACCATATCACTCCCTATCCTTTTTATTTTTAACTTCTTTTTATTGGATCCTAACTCTATATATATATATATATTTTCGACGACTTTTATTTTTTGAGTTTTAAGATGGGTATTGAAATTGTAAAGTTAATATCACATGTGATATGAGTAAATTTCCAAAACAAAAAATGTTATATAATGTATAACTTATCTAGACCAAGAAAAAAAAATTGACAATTTTTTTTCCCGTTTTTGAACAAATGTTGAAACTTGTGATGTTATATCACATCTTATTTTAAAAATAAATGTGGATTTATAAACATAAAATCATTATATGATTTTAATTCAATTAAACGGATAAAAAGTTCCACGAAATCACATGTGATAGTACTAAAATCACATGTGATATTAATGTAAATAATATGTGATTTTATAATATACGTAGTATTTCAAAATTATTAAGCCAATAACCCATATGATTTCAATCTTAAATGTGAAATTTAAATCACAAAAATATTATATAAGGTATTATATATATGAACCCGAAAAAAAAAACAAATTTTGTCGAATTTTATTTTTACGGTTTTGGTCAAATGTTGATATTCGTAAGGTAATATCAATGTGATTTGAACACTAAATGTGAATATCAAAACCTCGATATGTTATATGATGTATTTTTAAAAAGACCTAAAAAGAAAAACCCAAAAATTTTAAGTCAAACTACTATTATCATATGTCATAAAAACAATGATTTGATAATATAAACTTTCCAAAACTCGTCAAAAAACACGGAAAATTTTTTCATCAAAAATATATCAAGTGGGTATTTTATAGAAAGAGAAAATAATATTTGTTTTAACGGTGTAATTTATACGTTTGATATATCTACGGTTTTTGAGATAATTAACTTTTAAGCAAAAAATGATTAAAGTGAATTTTAAAATGAAAAGTTATAATTAAATCATTTATATTTAAATTTTTTAATGTTTTAAAATAAAGCCAACCAATGTTTTATTACATAAATTAAATCATAAGAAATTGAATTACCATGAGAATAATTTTGGATGGGCCAAAATGCTTGTATAAATAAACTTACCTAAAATCTATGTTAGTTGTATTGTTTTTAAAAATTATTTTTTTGTCTCTTTCTCTCTCCCTCTCTCTTTCTTCTTCTTCAAAAACTTCAAAACCCATTTTCAATCGGACAATTCAAACCTGCAACTAGATTTATATATATGTATATGTATGTATAAAGGAGAGATTAGGAAGAAAGAAAGAAGAAAAAGAAAAAAAAAAACAAAAACCGGCGTTGCAACGGCAACACCACGCCGAAAAGCCATCCAAAACGCCACCCCCAACCATAAGGGGGGGGGGGGGGGGGGGGGAACGCCGACAAAACGACAAGTGTTGAGAGCCCCTTCTAACAAGGGTGACTACAAATACAAAAATATAATATATATAAAGAAAACCTCATCATTGAATAAATTGTTAAAGTAACAATAGAAATTGAAAATAGAGTAGCAAAAGTGGCATTTCGCATTTACATTCTAATATAATTTATTCATACGAATGCTTCTAACGAAATAATGAATATAAAAAATAGTTGTAGCTGCAATGTCACCGACTTTTGTGTAGATTGTTGAATGAGACAATTGATTATTACTTATAAGAATTATATATGGATCAGACTTTTATTAGGCTAATTAAATATATATATATATATATATATATATATATATATATATATATATATATATATATAAAAGGTAAATATTAGATACATCATAATGTAGCCAACTCTTGTATTTTAAGGATAAAAATATTCCGACTTAAATGTTTATAAACTTAATTATTTAATACTTTCCTTTTATTCCAAAAAAACAATACAAAATTACATTAATAATGTAGCTATGTTAGCTATATGCTAATATAGCCAAGTTATGTTCATATATATATATATATATATATATATATATATATATATATATATATATATATATATATATATGGGAGGGTTCAAATGGGATCTCTTTTTTTCTAAAGATCCAGGGATCACCTTTTTAGCCACACAAAATCATTAATAGATCAAAACCACGGAGGGGCATTTTAGTCATATTCAGAAAATATTAAAAATTACACGCGCTTAAGAAAAAAGAAACAAAAAGTATATTCACGCTCAAAACTCGATCAATTTTTAGAAACCCTAAAACAAAAATCTCTCCATTGTAATCCGTCATTGAATCTCGATTGAAATTGATTCAACAAATTTCCATTGTAATCCGTCATTGAATCTCCATTGTAATCCGTCGTTCGATTACAATCAGCAAATTTAAGACTCTAAAAATTTAAGAAGGCTTCAAATCCAGAAAGCATCGATGAAACTAATCAGCAAATTGTTCATAAGCCCACACAGACAAATGATATGCAGAGTGGTGAAAGTAATCATCGGTGATTTTGTAGTCAACAAATTATAAAGGAAAATCACCTGTGATTTAGTGCCTTAATACCTTAATTTGTGAATTAGTGCCTTAGTACATTTGGTGTCTTAGTATGTAGATGTAAAATGTCACCAAATGTTTAGTAATCATCGGTGATTTTATTAATAATGTGCCTTAGAATGTTGATGTAAAATGGCACCAAATGTTTAGTAATCACCGGTGATTTTATTAATAATGTGCCTTAGAATGGTGATTTTATTAATAATCACCGGTGATTCTATAGTTTTTACATTTTGCACTCAACAAAGTATAAAGGAAAATCACATGTGATTTAGTGCCTTAATACCTTAATTTGTGAATTAGTGCCTTAGTACATTTGGTGCCTTAGTATGTAGATATAAAATGTCACCAAATGTTTAGTAATCACCGGTGATTTTATTAATAATGTGCCTTAGAATGTTGATGTAAAATGTCACCAAATGTTTAGTAATCACCGGTGATTTTATTAATAATGTGCCTTAGAATGGTGATTTTATTAATAATCACCGGCGATTCTATAGTTTTTAATTTTGTAGTCAACAAAGTATAAAAGGAAAATCACCTGTGATTTAGTGCCTTTATACCTTAATTTGTGAATTAGTGCCTTAGTACATTTGGTGCCTTGGTATGTAGATGTAAAATGTCACCAAATGTTTAGTAATCACCGGTGATTTTATTAATAATGTGCCTTAGAATGTTGATGTAAAATGCCACCAAATGTTTAGTAATCAACGGTGATTTTATTAATAATGTGCCTTAGAATGGTGATTTTATTAATAATCACCGGTGATTCTATAGTTTTTACATTTTGTAGTCAACAAAGTATAAAGGAAAATCACCTGTGATTTAGTGCCTTAATACCTTAATTTGTGAATTAGTGCCTTAGTACATTTGGTGCCTTAGTATGTAGATATAAAATGTCACCAAATGTTTAGTAATCACCGGTGATTTTATTAATAATGTGCCTTAGAATGTTGATGTAAAATGCCACCAAATGTTTATCAATAACAACAGGAGTACTGGGTGTGTTTTTAAATTTACTCAACCCAATTTTTTTTAATATCCGTTCAATTCTACGAGTACGACCTACAAAAGAACAAAAAAAAAATAAAAAAAACAAACAAAATCACATGTGACTGAATAAACCACAAAAAAAAAAAAAAAAATTATAAAACAGTTGATAAAGAAATCAAAAAAATACCTATAGATGACATGTTTCAACGGAAGAATTTGATGATATGAAGAGCTTTATCTCGTTTTTCAATTGACGAATTAGAGTTTAATTCGATTTTCAATCGAAAAAATTAGGTTAAAAATTGACTAGGTGATCTTGTGTTTAAAATTAGAAATCCGTTAGAGAAGCGCGTGGAGTAATAAAAGATAAAAGGTTAAAAAGACCAAACTGCCCCTCCGTGTCTTTTCCTTTTAATTCATTTAACGCCAACTTTTAATCTCAGCCACAAAATTTAGGTGATCTTGTGGCTGAAAAGGTGATCCCTGGATCTCTAGAAAAAAAGAGATCCCATTTGAACCCCAATCTATATATATATATATATATATATAGGAGTAGGATCAAATAAAAAATAGTTGATAAAGAAATCAAAAAAATACCTATAGATGACATGTTTCAACGGAAGAATTTGATGATATGAAGAGCTTTATCTCGTTTTTCAATTGACGAATTAGAGTTTAATTCGATTTTCAATCGAAAAAATTAGGTTAAAAATTGACTAGGTGATCTTGTGTTTAAAATTAGAAATCCGTTAGAGAAGCGCGTGGAGTAATAAAAGATAAAAGGTTAAAAAGACCAAACTGCCCCTCCGTGTCTTTTCCTTTTAATTCATTTAACGCCAACTTTTAATCTCAGCCACAAAATTTAGGTGATCTTGTGGCTGAAAAGGTGATCCCTGGATCTCTAGAAAAAAAGAGATCTCATTTGAACCCCAATCTATATATATATATATATATATATATATATATATATATAGGAGTAGGATCAAATAAAAAGTTTGAAATTTGTAAAAAGTTGACGAAGCATTGTATGAGTGACATGTGACTACTTTGGAAAAAAAAATTATTTTTTTATTTTTTTAATAAAAAGATATTTAAAAGAATAATATTTTTTTATTTGAAAAAAAAATATTTTTGGGAAAAAAAGAAAATTTGAAATTTTTTTTGATAACGTAATCTGACACGTCATAGGATGCACATTAATTATGCACAAAAAATATGATTTATATTAATGATGTATACAAAAAAACTATGATATTCAACTATGATGCACACATAAAATGTTCATCATAGGTGTGCATCATAAATGTGTATCATATTTTTTTTCGTACATAACTTTTTTCGAGCCAAAAAAAAAAAAAAATTCTCGAAAAAAAAAACATTTAAACTTGCGACATGTCACTCCCACAAATCCACAATGCTTATTCAACTTTTTACAAATTTAACACTTTTTAAAAGAACCCTCTGTTATATATATATATATGTGTGTGTGTTAGCCAAATATTATAGGCCCTAAATGGTAAAGGGGCCTTGTGCAACAACCCACGTTGTACATGTCCAGAGCCGACCGTGGTGACTGAGAGGTGATGTAGGAAACTAGAGGGTGATCGGAAAAACGATACTACAAATATAATATTAAATATATATTATAAAATTGATTCGATCTATTTATCTTGTCGGGTCCTGGGTCAGGTCAAGAAACATTAGTTAATGTGTCACACCCGAACATATTTGGTTTGGTTCGATCATCAAACCTACTTTAATGGCAACACAAACAAGATTGATGTTTTCAAGTGATTTGATGGCATCCTCACTAACCGAAAAATAAGTCGAATGCAAATCTATGCTTCTCAAATCTGAGTTTACTCAAATTGGAAGACTATTGTGCCAAGCGCCCATAGCAAAAATATTAACTTTAATAATAAGAAGTTTATTCCATTGTGTTTTCAAAGTTCAATGAAGAAAATACTTTTGCCAATTGAACATTTAAAGAGAAACTCGTCTTGCTCTCCCCCATCTCTAATCGGTTTAAGCCATTCCCTTGCCAAACTAAGCACGAGTTCGAAGAAAATATAATCTAGGAAAATAAAGCTTTTGTTGTTGATATGCGATCGACCTAAGAATTCTCCACAACTAAGATTTGAGAACAGATCGAGAGAACTTTCATCAATACTTAGCTGGCATGCCTAACATGCATATAAGGCCACCTTGGGGTTCCTTAAAACTAATTGACAAATTAAAGACTTAAGTAACTCTTGAACTTATATGTAGCCATATGTTATCAATCTTCGACGTGTGATTTGGTTTGCACCCAAATATTTAACGTGACAACATACTAGTGTTGCGTACAAGTACATGATAGACGCTTCAAGCGATGTTATTTAAATTTATACTCTGATATATGTAAACACACGGTATCAAACCAAAAAGTTTAATATATCTCTTCTTGAAGAAAAAAGATTTTATATTCATCGCTAACCCATTGAAATGTTTCATTTCCCATGAGTCGGACGGAGATTACAATTTACAAGATATATCATTAACTACTCAACTAGACAAAGAATTACATACCAAATGTATGTAACTATGTAGCGAGGAAAACATAGATACGACATGAAATTAATCGATCACTTGACCCCTCAGTTAATGTTGGGTACATATCGACTATTTTTTTTCTCCCAAAACCACTCATATATCAATGGAAGTTGGTATTACCTTGGTACGTCAACCCTAAGTTCCAATTAGCCGGGGCAACGTTGTTAACCGTAATAGTTTGTTTGGTGGTGTATGACGTTAGCCTGAACGAGAGTGCTTGACCTTGAAGAGTCGCAAAAGCTTGGTACGAGGCACCCCAATTGTGGCTCATGCTAATCCATCCTGTTTTGGTTCCTTTCACCCACATATCATGGATATCACCGGCACCACCAACATTCATCACATACACCAAAAGCCAGTACCCATTTCCTTGAAACGAAAACCTGATACCACCTTTTCTAATAGCATTACATGGAACCCTAAACATACCAAAAGGTAACATGTTAAGCAATAGCCATTTAAATTAAGTTAATTATTTGTTCATGTACTAAAGAAAGAGAAATGTACCTCCGATACATGACAGGGACGATACCAGCTTTCCATTGAGCGATTTTCATGAAGGCAGGCTTGGCCATGTCGAAATGTGTTCTAGGAGGGTTACACCATCCGCCATTGTTTGAATCTTGAGACCAGTTAGGTGGGCAAAGGTTGGTTGCAGTTACGGTGGTGTAACCTGTGTAACACCATGGGGACTGGACACATCGTATTTGGTAACACTGACCACATGCGTATCCATCGCTAAAGATTGTTGAGCTCAATGCAGCTGTATTTGTCCCGTAGCCATTAGTGATCAAGTTTCCATATCCACAAGCCCCTCCTGCAACATACAAAAATATTAGTAATGATCGAACACTAAGACTTATAATCAGTAGTCAATACTACTAGATAATACATTAATAATAACATTATGTTATGTTACGCACCCATTGTTTCAGATGCAGACTCGTCACCATAGAATGTGGCGTGGGCTAGTGTCCATGGGCTCGGAGTGTAGCCATGATAGACAGCTCCAATAGGGTTTACAAACCACAAGAAGAGAGTGATGATGATAAAGATTAAGCAAAAGCTCAATGAATGCTGAAATGAAGTCATCGTCTTGTGTTAATTTGATTTCTTGATCTTTAAAGATGTTGTGAATTGTGTATTTGTGTATAATTAGTGATGTTTATTATCTTTAACATCAAAAGCTATTTATAGGATCCATAATTTGGTAACAAAATATTATATGGGTGTGTTTTTATTTGTGACTCTCACGTAGGTTGACATTTTGGAAACTTAAACCTAGTTTATAATTCTTTTAGCATTTGTTATTATATATAGAAAGGAATATATTTGAACGTAAAATTATATTTTAATGTTCATGCATGAAATCCAATGAAGATCACAACGTGCTAGCAGGTTGTATATATGTTTTGCCTAAACCATATTATTATAGTGTAAAAGTCTTGTAATAACGTCATTTAGGTTATTACGAATGAATAATGTTTTGGGTTGTTGGATGACAAAATCAATTTTGAAAGATTATATTGCACGTCTTAGTTATCCACAGCCGACTTTGTCGTACTATCAGCTATATGTATTCATCGAATTATTAAAGGGATTATACCAAAGTACCAAACTAATACCAATTACAAGTTCAGTCAATGATTATCGAGTCCACTGCATCAAATATTTATTAGATAAAATCCTAGTTATCACTTTATGTCACAATTAAACGATAGATGGTCGAAGAGCTAAAGTATGTAATATTTGTTGAGGTAAATAATACTTGATAATCTAAGATCGGTAACCAGTTTGGATCGGATATCCTTGATGTTTCAAGATCAATTTTTGTTTCATTTAGGGAAAATGTCACTATACGTGAACGTGATCTTTACCGCAAACATCTTTAATTACAATTTTTTATATATGGGAACTACTTTTTGCCATATACACCAATTTATTTATTTGGACTATTTTACCCTTTTCTATTAAAATCAATTCTTTCTTTTAACTTTTACGTTACACGAGGCACATTTATATATTGTTGTCATGATGGATATCGCTAACCACATATAGGGGTGACCAAAAAAACCGAGAATCGTCTAGAATCGAAAAAACGGCCCGACTTTGGACCGGAACCGAACTGGACCGGCTATGGTGGTCCGATTTTCGGTTCTCAAAAATACTCAAAAAATAAATCCGGTCAGGTCCATGGTTAAACCGGCGGTCCACCGGTTCGAACCGAAAAGTTAAGTTTTTTTTAATACATATCCTAATATTTAATCTTATATTCAGAGTTTAGGGGGTCTGGTTTTAATATAAGATACAAGTTGTATCTATGATTTTGAACCGAAAAAAATTATTTTTATTTCACTCTCTCAAGTCTCAACAAAGTAAAATTTTCTTTAAAGTTATGTTAATATTTATACAGAAAGGAGATAAGATATTTATACGTAGATTGATGAAAGTATTATTTTTATCAGTATAAACGTAGGTAATTGGCATTATAAAATATGTATTGGCATTGCGATTTGGTTAGTGCTCCAGTTTCAAGGTTATTCCATGCAAATAACCTAGACAAGGTGATGGGTTATTTTCATTATTGAAAAAAGTTGAAAAAAATAATATTTGTAAGGATAGATCTCGTGACCTAAAAGATAATAGGCTCACACTACACAAAAGTACTTATTAAAACCGAAATGAATCGAAAAACCAAAGAACCGACTAGGGAACCGAACCGGAAATGACACGGAAAAAGCGGTCCGGTCCTCGGTCCACCGTTTCTAGATTTTTTTTTGTCTCGGTTCGGTCCGGTCCGTGCCTTTTGAACACCCCTAACCACATACGTAACTTCAATGATCGTAAGGAATGTAGAAGCATAACTTGACGGATTGGGTGTTCGGCATGATTCCACAAACTTAAATCTAGAAGAGATTCCTTTTTTACTCTTGATTTTTGAGGTCTTCTTTTTTGTTGTTGAATCGCCGTCTCAAACACTCAGTAAACATAAAGTGGTTCGATTTTAATTTAGAGCTAGCGAGATAACATTCTTCGTTTTAAATCGACGTGTTTTATGAATTGATTGAGTTCATATGTTAAAAAAAACATATTAGTGAGCAAAATTAACTATTGTAGAGCATAACTTACATAACCAACTTAATCACAATCAATTGCTAAAAAGTATAACTTAATATCAGAATGAAAAAGATAAATATTGCGAAAAAATAAAAAAATCTACTCAAGTGAGCAAAATAATCGATTATGAAACATAACCTATGACCTTCAGTATAATTTAATCCACAACTGAACATAATAAAAGACATACATTATTGATGAGAAGATGTTAAGCGCATGAAGAAAACCAAAAGATATTTTTTTTTATTTAATAAGAAAGGATAAAATAGTCAAATAAACAAAAATTGGTGGTATATGACAAAAAATAATGGTGTACAAATCTCCTGCCTTTTTAATGACAAAGAGTAATGGCAGTTTTTTTAAAGTTTTCAGAAACCTTTTATGTGTCGATAAACGCCAATTTCGTGAATTGTTAATGGAGATGTGCAAATAGATAAAACATAATCATACATTACTAATTAGAAGATTTTCTTCAAGATCACTTTGAAAAGTATATATGTAACAATGTAATTTTGAATGATCTAGAATATTAATATAAAAATTTTACATAATAAAGAGTTACTAAAATATAAAAAATCAACACAAAAGTGTAGCATTCTTATATTTAGATCATCCCGATTTATGAAATACTATATATACACTTTTAAATAAACGGGTTGGCAGGTCAAAATTTTAGGATTGATATGATTGCCAAAATTCGAATTGGTGAGTCAATATTCTGTGGTTGGCGGATCAAATATTCAGGTTGTGGTGTTGAAAAGGTTGGGGTTTTGATGTCAAACGGGTTGGTAGGTTAATATTTGATTTTGCAGGTCGGAGAAAAAACTTTATATAAAGTTAAACAGATCATATCACAACACAAAAAAAGTATTCGGGTTGGTGGGGTGAACCTGTTACGTTAACCGTTCATGCTCAACATCAACCCTTTATTTTCATGTCGGGTCCGAAATTGACACCCAACCATAATGTTCAACACTAAAAACTACCACACAAAGACAATGTGAGACACACTCAAAACTGTTACTAAATTAGAGACTATTTAAAAAAAAATGTCAATAGAGATTCTAGTTTGGGTTTTGAAAATTTTGTTTTCGAAAAAATCAAAATCTATTTCCACACTTTTCATATCATTATAAATTGATCTTCACCGACGACATTCTTACCCAAACTTTAGTGACGGAATTATGTATTACTTTACTACGCAACAATTTTCATGTAGTGAATGGTCGATAGTCAAATGTTACATAAGTGATATGGAACAAGTTTTGTGGTCATAATTATTGTCTAAAGTCATCACTAACCCATGAATACATTTTGATTTCAATGGGAAGGATGAGGAAATACATAATATTAACTACTCAAGTGATGATTTAGTATGCGATGATTCAATAAGTCATCAACAAAATAAGGTAGCCATGACGGGAGATGTTTGAATCCTGAAAATTAGGATCGATTATCAATGGAAGTTGGTATGTGCTTGGTACGTCAACCCTAAGTTCCAGTTAGCCGGGGCCACGTTGTAAGCCGTAATAGTCTGTTTGGTGGTGTATGAAGTCAGCCTGAATGAGAGTGCTTGACCCTGAAGAGTCGCAAAAGCTTGGTACGAAGCACCCCAATTATGACTCATACTAATCCAACTGGTCTTGGTTCCTTTAACCGACATCTCATGAATATCACCAGCACCAGCAACATTCATCACATACACCAAAAGCCAGTATCCATTTCCTTGAAAAGAAAACCTGATCCCACCTTTCCGAATAGCATTACATGGAACCCTGAAAAACCAGAAATCGTCAAATGTTAAGCAAGAACTATTTATATTAAGTTAATTAATATGTTGTTCTACTAAAGGAACAGAATTGTACCTGCGGTACATGACAGGGACAATGCCAGCTTTCCATTGAGCAATTTTCATGAAGGCAGGCTTGGCCATATCGAAATGGGTTCTGGGAGGGTTACACCATCCACCATTGTTTGAATCTTGAGACCAGTTAGGTGGGCAGAGGTTGGTTGCAGTAACGGTGGTGTAACCTGCGTAACACCATGGGGACTCGACACATCGGATTTGGTAACACTGGCCACATGCGTATCCATCACTAAAGATCGTTGAGCTTAATGCAGCTGTGTCTGTCCCATATCCATTAGTGATCAAGTTTCCATACCCACAAGCACCTCCTGAAACATGAAACAATTAATGTTATATTGTCTCCATAATGATAACTAATATTCTTATACAATACAATACTATAACCATATGAGACGCTTTACGCGCGTACCCATTGTTTCAGATGCAGACTCGTCACCATAAAATGTGGCATGTGCTAGGGTCCATGGGCTCGGAGTGTAACCATGGTAGACAGCTCTAGTAGGGTTTACGAACCAATAGATGAATGTAATGATAGTCAAGAAGAAGCAAAACCTCTGAGTATGACGAAAAGAAGCCATTTAATTAATATATCGAGTGTTCGATTTTGATATATTTAGAAATTTATATGTATAAGTAATGATTATTGACTTCAACATCAAGAGCTTTTATAGGACTCGAAATCTAGTAAAATGTTAGAGGTGGATGGCTTTTCTAATTGTGAGTTTGTGACCCTCACGTAGGTTGACATTTTTGTAGGTTAAAAATTATTGTATACACAAAGAAAAATCTTTTTTATTTTTGTAATGGTCAAGTTAACAAAGGGGTACATGTACATGTTTGCATTTGTTTAATATATGAACGTAGAATAATATACTATTGTAAATAATATTCATGCATGAAATCTAATGAAACTTAGGTAGATGAATGGTACAACGTGCTAGCAGCTAGGTTGTATGATGGTTCTTTAAGCTAGACACATGTCAAGTTTAAATTAAATGGCCTAAACCACATTAATATATATATATATATATATATATATATAGATTGGGGTTCAAAAGAGATCTCTATTTTTCTAGAGATCTAGGGATCCATTTTCTAGCCACTCATTTTTTCTTATATCTTTGTTGTTTTTTTTTACTTTTTTTCAAAAAAAAAAAAATTTCTTTTCTCTTTTTGCTTTTTATTTACTTTTTTTTTTTTTTTTTTTTTTTTTTTTTTTCCGGAAATCACATTTGATTTTCAACCTTACTTTTAAAAATCACATGTGATTTTCAATCTACAAATCTTTTTTGGGTAAAATCACGTTTGATTTTAAAAATCATTGATTATTTTTTACCAAAATCACGTGTGATTTTTAACCTACAAACTATTTTGCTTATAAAATCACATGTGATTTTCGACAAAAAAAAAATTCATTATAAATTTTGGTTTTTGAAAATCACATGTGATTTCAATTTTTTACAAAAAAAATCACATGTGATTTTGAAAAAAAAAAAAAGTTAAGTAAAAAATAGCAAAAAAAAAAAAACCGAATTAAAAAATGAAAAAAAATGAAAAACAAAAAAAAAAAAAAAAAAAAAAAAAATATTAAGGGAAAAATGAGTGGCTAATAAGTGGATCCCTAGATCTCTAGAAAATTGGAGATCCCTATTGAACCTCACCCTATATATATATATATATATATATATATATATATATATATATATATATAGTGAATGGTTAATGCATGAACTTTTTTTTTTGCGAGAACTGCGAGAACTCTCACAAAAAGTGTTAAATCATGTTTCACTTTTTTCATTCACATGCAAACTCTTTTGGAGATTAATAATTAAGTAAATATAAACGTAAAAAACTAAAAAATAATCATATAAAATAACGTAAAATATTTTCGTTCATATATGAACTCTTTTTTGAAAAATAAACGTTCAAATGTGAACAATTCTAAATACGCATGATTTCATACAATTTTTTTTAATTTTTCATTTATATTTTTACTAGATTTTTAACATTTAATAGTTTTTACATGTCAATAGACATAATTACATGTTAATTGACATTTTTTTAAGAGTTCTCGCAGTTCTCGCAGAAATAAGAGTTATTGCATGAATCAGTCCCTATATATATATATATATATATATATATATATATATATATATATATATATATATATATAGTAACTGGATCGGGTAAGAACGGTCCAAAGTCTAGGAACGCTAAGAACCAATGCTGACCGTCCGATTAAGTGATGATCATCAGCAGTAACTACTGATCAGTAGTACCCTTCTACTGATCAGTGGTACCCTTCTACTGATCAGTAGTAAGGTTACTACTGATCAGTAGTAAGGTTACTGCTGATGATCATCACTTAATCGGACGGTCGGCATTGGTTCTTAGCGTTCCTAGACTTTGGGCTGTTCTTATCCGAACCTCACCCTATATATATATATATATATATATATATATATATATATATATATATATATATATATATATATATATATTATATATATTAATTGGATCGGGTAAGAACGACCTGAAGTATAGGAACCCTAAAAACCAATGTTGGCCGTCCGATTAAGGTGATGATCAGTAGTAACCACTTACTACTGATCAGTAGTAACCACTTACTACTGATTTTCCATAATGAAAAAAAAAAATGTGACTAATTTATTTTATAAAAAACAAAATAAAGATGCATGTAGATATTTATTTAATAGCTTTATCTAAAAATCGAATAAAAAATAACTCAAAAACCAAAGTTAAGAAATAAATAACAAAAACACTAAAGGTGAGAAAAAGTAAAAAAAAAAAAAAAAAAAGTTAAGCCAAAAAGAAAAAAAATTGGTTAACAAAAATAAACAAAAAACCGAAAAACAAAAATTAGTAATATGGTAATTTGAACGTAGAATAATATTTTGATGCTCATGAATGAAATCCTATGTAGTTCACAACGTGCAAGCAGGTTGTATTCTTGTTTCTTAGGTCTACAAAAATAATAATGAAAGATTATATTGCACGAATTGTTATCGACAGCGGACTTTGTCGTACTACAGAAATTTATCGGTATCATTAAAGTTTATAAGTGTTTCACACCATATTTGAATCAGTCTAATCGATATTCATTCTTACCTATGGAACTCGTATTTATGAATTCACAATTCGGTAACAATACAAGTTGAAAGCCGGAAAGTGTAAAAAAATGTGAAATTAATGTAACTAAAATAAACACGGACCTGAACCAGCTTTGGCGCCAAGGTAAGGAGCAGACCAGTTTGGATATAGATTGAACCAGAGGTTGTATAACGTGGGATGTTATTAGTATGAGACTCACCAAATATACATATGAACATACATAATCCATGGTATCATGTTATACACATGAAAATACATCGACTATGATTAAAATGTGAATGCACGCTTATACAACAATGCCTAAAGGCCCTAAACAAACGTTTAAATCCCCTATTCAGGAAAAAACCACGGTACATTTACAATAGAATCTTCCTTCAAACATACCATAATTTCAAAATGAATCCTCCTGCATTTGTTCAGTCGGTCTGTAAGATTAACTATGGAATAAATGAAAAGTGTTCTGATAGAATATTGCAGAAACAGGGGTCTTACTCAAAATCAAGCTTCACTTCCTTCGGGCAATGTTATCAAACGAGTATTTTGGTCAAACACTAGTGGGGTTGCACAGCTGAAATAAGATGGTAGATTTTACCGTTTATGTTTATGCGGAAGTTGATTACTACAAGTAAATAGAGACCACACTATATCTTCAACGGGTCAATTAGCTGAATGGGTTAAACGTCAGAGAATTTTCAAATTTTTACAACCTCCTAAATCATATTTATTCAACAATTTTAGATTAATATTTTTAAAATTATAGTTTTTGTAACCTATTTAATACATTAACTGATTAACTATTCTCAGAAAATAAGAATTATGGATACAAAAATTCTTACGAGTTTTTTACACCTCTACCATTTTCTTCCATTCTTTGTTTGTGGGTCCCATCTTTGTTTCTTATCAAACAGATGGGACCCACAAGCATATATAGATTTGATCACCCACTATAGTCGGTGAGACCTAAGTTTAATGTTAAAAGTCATGTAACTTACTTTGAGCATTTCACAGTGTTGATGGTACCACCACTGGAAACTGACAATATGGTTCCGAAGAAAGAAGTATTCTCGGTACCACAGTTGGGGCAAAGGCCCTGAAAAGGTAAAAAGTTTGAAGTCGTTAAATGAATGCAAAGAGACATGTTCATTTGTAAGACATAAATTCTGATAACAAAGATACTACCTTCAATATCAAAAAGTCTCTCACAATGACATTTGTAAGTGTAAAGGATAACCATAATATAACGGGGATAGCCGCAAACCAGGTGAAGATGAAACTAAAGGGCTCTGGAAGCTGACAAACATATTTACAATCTTAAACTTGTTAGAAACAAAGCTAAATTTACTTCAAAATAGATATATAACGACATTTACCTCCAAAAGGTATGTGATTTCAAATCCAGTGATGTCATCCAAGAAGAAGAACCTGACATACAAACATAAACAACACATTTGAAAATGGAACGTTGAAGTAATTATAGTGGCGGAAAAGTTCATATGTAACAAGCCAATTATAAATTGAAATGTAGGAGAATAAGTATTTGTCACTTACAATCCTAATGCAACAATGGCAGCTGGGACATTTATGAGGAACATTTTGAGGTAATCAACAGTCAGATCACTGTAAACCTATAACCAAAGACATTAATCATTAATTTTTATACTCAAATATGAAAATATCAGACTGATGCTATTTTTGGAAAGTAAATGAAATGGTTTCAGAGGTACCTTTCTACTACGAAGACTGCATCTTGGACCTTCAGCCACTATGTCACTTCCGTCTTTCTGAAAGAAAAAAAAGTTATTAAAGAAATGAGGTCGTAATTGTGTGACAACCGAAAACTAAACATAAGGGTACAACAACAAATGTTTACCTTTAATTCCATCTTAAGTTGGTCATACTCTTTATCGGACATTATCGGGTTACCAGATACATAAGCTATTGAAGCCTCTAAAAACTTCTGTTCAGCAGTGCCTGTAACGTAAATAACTCAAAACATTATATACATAGAACACCGGCTGAAAACTTGATGGCATAATATGTTAAAGAGTTTTGATAAGTAACATGAAAACAATTAGAAGATAGACGTACTTAGCATTACGACACTGCTTCCTTCCCACATGAGTTCTTCCTTAAGGTTATCGAATTCCTCGTTTGACATGATAGCTTTTCCTTCATAATAAAATGACTACGCAAGAAACAGAAGCGAATAATTAATAATGAAAGCATTTCACGAAAAACATAAAACGATAAGATGGAAAAAAAAAGGAAGGTTTACTTGTAATGCTTGAAGAAATTCTTGTTCCATTTCCCCTATTGTCTTCTTTTCTTGTTTATCTAAGCTGCAATAAGGCATTATGTTGCTGTCAACAACGTCATCGTCTTTAACTTGACCTGAAAGAAACACAACATTCAAGTAATGAATTTATGTTGAAATCACATGATTGAGTCACACACAAAAACAAGTAGGCTCTGGATTTGGAACAGCGGGAGTGTCATTAGCAGCATATCTTTCTCAATCCCAACTTATGTATTGAAGTGTAGCTAGGGATCTCTTTCATGGTAAACTTTTGAACGACTTATATTGGCCTTTACTAATGAACAAAAACAACTTCTATCAAATGGCAAACTAAACACAAGTGGACATATCTTGCGAGACATAAACCCACGACTTTCAGGTTGGTGTGCTTAAACTGGAGAACCAGGTATAGTACTACTAGGCAAAATGAACCGGTTCAAAACCTGCAGGTTTTGGTGAAACAAGGCACTGACCAATGTATGAGTTGTTATACTTGGGAACCTATTTTATGAGTTCAAGATCAATAGATCCAAAGGGGTTTCAGACGGATTCATGAGTCATTAACGTGTTCATTATTAAAGTTAGGAGTCACAAAAGAAAAATTAAAACTTAAAGTATAACAAATAACAAATATAAACGAGTAAATGACAAGTGGAAAAAACATGAATTCAAATGTTCCATTGTTTAAATACATATTGCATTCCATATCATCCAAATTCATCAAAACTAACTTCAAAAGAATCCAAGATTATTTTTATGATTTTTTCAAACGGAAAACTTACATACTCAATCTATTCTACACCTTTGGTCCATACGGGACTTGATTTCCTACCCAATTGGTTGAGGAGCACCTTAAACACATCTTCACACCGCTTTTTTTTAGTAAGGAAGTTTAATACACACCACAAATATTTACATTTGTTTTCACCAAAACTCAAACCCTCGACCTCACACCCTATAGCCACTCCTCGATACCGTTGTCTTGTTGTATAAAACGAAACTTAAAGAGCCGGAAGTAATAGTTGAATATTGAGATTGATGTCTAGTATTCTAATTTAATTTATTTCCCATGTGCAGTATCGAGATGTGTGTCTGACGTAACTAGCAGTAGTTGGGGCTTAAGTTGGAGCTTATTTAAAAAGATGGAAAATATATTTGTCAAAGTACCTAGAGATTTAGCTTATAAATGTAAAAAAGACATAATAAAACATATAAAGCATATATTTCAATTAGTATGAATGGTATTCTGTATAAGTCATTTTGTTTATCATAAGCCTAAGTCTTCCATAAGCTACTTCAACGTGCTTATTGTTTTGGGACTTATATTTTTAATAAGTCCGTATAAACGAACACGGTTTTTAAAGTCCTATAATATTAACCGGAGTCTTTCCTCTGCCACCACCAAGACGTATGACTAATATAACATAGAACAAAAGCAGAAATAAATCCCAAACCTGGCTGATCAGCGGCAGCTTTTGGAGATATAATAATAAATCTCCGGCGACTCACAAACTCTTTTCCGATCGACTGAACTTTCGACGGAGAAGACAACCGATAAGATACACCAGGTACCGGTCTACGTAGTGGAGCAGTGAAGAAACGAGAAGAGGTTATCGTGAATCCTAACTTTGACGCCATATCTCCGGCCGCCGTGGTGGTGGTGGAAATGAGAGTTGGAATTGCAAATTGAGTTCATTTTTGCGATGTTTATTTTGGGATAATCGGACAAATTCAAAGATAAGGTGAGTGTTGAATGTGTGGAGGGAAATTTGAGAATAAAGAGGAAATGCCATGTCAATAGCTTAGTTGGCAAGATTGTTGATGAAATCTGTTTTTTATGATGTGGAATTTGACATGTCATCTTTCACATACACGTGTCATTTATGATAATGAACTCTCTTATATTAGACTCGGTTTAGGGTTCGATTCGGCTCGAGCTTTGAGTCGCGGACCAGTCAATTCGGTTGCCTGAAAAAACAACCTGGCGAAATTACAAAAACTAGAAGAATTTACAAATTTCATTGTTTCAATTTTTTGTCGGTATTTGCACGAAGTTTCGAAAGGTTTAACCTATTCGGCCAAAACACGTTGCAAGTTTCGCCGTGAGATTCCGACAAGTGGTTTTTGACTGCTAGAAACCGGTTTTATGTAACGAAATGGTGAGTCAATCAAACTTAAGTGGTTCGCCTGAATCCTTCCAGTTCGGCCTAGCTATCTATTTCCGCTCGGACATGTTCGACCGACCGCACCGTTCCGATCATGAAAATATGGATTTTATGCGCTGAATGCAAACTACGAATTTTGTAATATTTTCTTTTTTTATATTACATTTTGTTTTAATTAAATTTTAGAAAAGAAAATATCACAAACGATCTTGTGGTTGGTCAGTTTTTTCACAAATTATCCCTATAATAGATATTTTAGCACCGACAATCCTTTAGGTACGGTTTTTTTTTTTTTTTTATTGTTGGTCATCCTTTCGTCAACTAAAAAGACTAAATTAAACTTTTTATTTGATTTCCTGATTTTTTTTTTTAAAGTTTATCTTTCTATCTCCCTTTCTCTCTTCACCCCCATCGCCATACCCATTGTCACCACCTCCACTATCATACCATTGTCACCACTTCCATACACACCGCCATCCTCATCCCATCGCGACCTTCATACTCCCAACCATATCAACCAAATTAGTTTTCTTTTCCAACACAAAATAAGATACAAACACGAATCCTGATTTTTAAATCTCCACCCTTAAAATTGAAACCCACTTCAATCAGCGGTTAGTAAAAACAATAAACTATCTCCAAAATATTGAAGAAGAATAATAAATTAAGAAGAAGTTGAAGAAAAAAAAATAAGAATATGAAGAACAAACCTCACCTATGAAAAACCCCCAAATTCAAACATCTCCCTAAATCGATGTAGGTGGCGGTGGCTTTGGGGAAATCGGTGATGTGGGTTCAAGGTAAGGGTGAGCAAAAGTACCATGATACCCGTACCAACCCATATCGTACCGTTTGTATTCGGTACGATATTCGATACTAAACTTTTTCAGAAAAACAAACTGGTACCAACCGGTTCGGTACGGGACGAGGTAATGGGTGAACAAATATACCATGGTACCGATACCGGTTTTTACGGTACGGTATTCGGTACCAAGATTTCTTACAAAAACAAACTGGTACCAACCGGTACGTTACCGGTTCGGTACGGGACTGGTACCACGCTCACCCCTAGTTTAAGGTGGACGTCGTTGTGGCTTTAGTGATGAAGATAAAGGTGACAGTAGATTGATGGAGCTCCGGTGATACTAATTCTAAAGAGATTGATAGAGAGAATTGTTGTTTTTGGTTTGAGAGAGATATAGAAAATGAGAGAGAAAAGGTAGACAATTGAAAAAGAAAAAAATTAAATAAAAGGGGTAAATCGATATGTGATAATGTGAGAGAAAATGGTATCGAAAGGATTATCGGTGCTAAAAAATTTATAAAAAAAAAATATTGTCAAAAGCGGACCAATCACAAAGATCCTTTGTGATATTTTCTCTAAATTTTATGTATCTTTATAAAATTCCATGGCAGTCAAATATTAAATTTTTATTGCTAATTTTGAATTTGTGGGTCCATTTTTACTTAATTACTGTATTTAAGAAGCACCAAAATTACATCCTAAATTACAATCTTAATCATAAAAGTTAAATAAAAACACACCTTCAAGTCTTGAATCAAGAAACCCTAAAATTCAATCTTAATAATGAAATTACTAAAAAGAACAATATATCATATCTTGAGATTTAGAGAGTGTTTAAGATCTCCAACATGAAGTACATGTTCTCCCAATGCAACCTTCATATTACCATCTTCATCAACCACACTCAAATGATTACAAACATCGACCTTAAAACTAACCACCTTCTCCCCTTGCGAACCCAAGAACACCTTTCTGAAGTCAAGCAATTGCTTCTTAGGTGCACCATGTACCGTTGGTGGAGACGAGAACAACAAAACAGTATGACTTCCCTCCATTTCACCCACATTCATTACCTTAATCTCAAGGTCAAATACTAAATCTCTACAAACATGATCAAGCACATTAATCGATTTGCAGTTAGATGACTCGCAAACATGAACTTGGAATTCGTCTAATGGGATTGAAACAAACTCAGGTGCTTTAACTAGTTGGTGAACGTGAGAAGAGTAGCTTAACCCGAACCCAAATGGAAAAACTGTTTCACCTTTGTAGAACCGGTAAGTGTAACCAAGGTGCCCTGTGGCTTGGTCCGGTCTCATGTTCATGTTGGTCATGGACACCTTTTCAGCAAAAGATTGTGGATACCATGTCATGGGTAGTCTTCCACCTTCAAATATACTCAAAATTTAGCTCTAAATATGAATCAAATTAAAAGTGATTCATGTAATCGATCCAACATATGTAAATAGCGGTGGAAATTTTGCATGTTGGGTTAACAGGTTGAATTGAGTCGAAAAAACTTCATATTTTAAACTATTAAATATAATAAATATGATTAGAAAGCTAATATGACTCATTTTGTGTTTAGCTAAACGTAATAATATTAACACGCTAGAGATAAAACATAACCCAAATTGAAAATCTACGAGTAACGCATCAATGAGAAATTTAAATCTTACTTGGATTATATTGGCCGAAAAGAATATCAACTAAGGCAGCGCCACCGGCTTCACCAGGGAACCCAACCCATAGAATGCTAGTGATATTTGGGTTCTCCTTAGCAAACTGGATATCCACTCCCCCTCCTGCCATTATAACGAGAATCACTGGTCCTGTAGTTGCGGATGCAACTTCAGAGATAAGAAGATTTTGTTGTCCTGGAAGGTTTATGCTTGTTCTATCTACGGTCTCGTCCTCTATAGAGAGATTTGTACCCATTACTAGAACCACTGCATCTGTTGCAGCCGCTACATTCTTGGCCTCAACGAGTTTCGCATTATCACATATCACATCATGACAACCTGGTTCGTAGAGGGTTCTGATCTTTAGAGATAAACCTTGTAGAGGAGATGTATATTCGCATGGAATTCCTGAATGGATTAAAACTCAAAAACTTAAGTAGAAAACACAATTTATGTATATATAAATAGAAAAGTGAATTATTAAAATGAGTGATAAAAAAAGACAAAATATCATTTAAAAAGTATAGATCTTATATCAAATTAAAATCAAGTAAGAGTTTATTATCACTAAAAAATACATTTAATGATAACTTGTTTCATTTTCATTTTTGTATCATAGAAGTTTGAGTTCATTTACCTGCATAGTTGCCAATCATGGTTCTTGTGGCATTAGCATTGGGTCCAATTACGGCTATAGACTTGATAGATGTTGGAACGAGTGGCAACGATCCAGGTTTGTTTTTTAGCAGCACAATTCCTTGTCTTGCAGCTTCACGGGCTAGTTCCACGTTAGCTGAAGTGCACACGTCATTGGGACCTAGATTCCCATACATTTGCTTACTCGGGTTACCATCAAAGAACCCAAGTCTCATAAGCATCTCTATGTTGTTCGACACAGCACTATCGACCACTGACTCATTCACTAGTCCGGATTTTATAGCACCTTTTGTGTGCAACCTTAATGAATCGCCACAATTGAGATCCACCCCTGCATACATTTTCCGATAAACTTAGTAACATATAACATATTAACATGCCGCGCAAGTAAAAGATGTAGGGAAAAAATTATACGAAATTTTATACCAATAAATGTGGCAAAAAACTGTTCACAAAACATAAAGTATAATTACATATAAAAATGTACAAATCAATTCCCTTACCTGCTTTTAATGCATCTGCTGCTACTTCTTCGGGTGTTTTCTCCGAGTGATGGGAGTTCAACATGACTTCTAACGAATCGCAATCTGAACTTATGTATCTGCAAAACCAAATTTTTGTTAACCACATAATTATACGTTTAAATCGCTAAGATTAGCTCAATATGTTTTTACTTCGGAATGATAGTTTACCCATTTAATTTCCATTGTCCCCGAATCACCCCTTTCAAAAGATCAGCATCACCACATGTTGGCTTCCCGTTAACTTCATTATACGAACACATAACACTTGCAACATTTCCGTCCAAAATACAACTTTTGAATGGGGGTTGAAATGTATCCACCATATCTTGCTTTGTAACCTTAAAATCAAAATTAACAAAATCCTTAAAAATCTTGATCATGAAACTCATATTATATAAATTATAGAATAAGGTTTTATTTGGTAAAAATAGATGTACCTTGGCATTGAAATGGTACCGATCAATCCCTTTCCAATTATCAATATCATACGCAGTGTAATGCTTACAACAAGCTCCAACTTTAAGTCGATATTTATCACCATCGTCTCTTTCTTGTAAACCTTTAACATAAGCAACCGCGAATTTGCTCGTTAGTGTTGGATCTTCTCCTGGCGTTTCTTGACCTCTTCCCCATCTTGGGTCTCTAAAGATGTTTACATTTGGTGACCAAAATGTTAATCCCGTTAAGCCCATGTTGTACATTGCCCGTGCTTCAGTCGAAACTACCTAAAAAGCGAATAATCCAAAGTAAGATAATAAAATAAAATCATTATTTATAAAATTTCATTGAATTAATTAAGCATTTACGTTTTTAACCAACATGTCTTTGGTCTATCAGTAGAATCGGTGTGTGTTAATATTTGTGTTATAAATTTTTTTTATCACCTTTCCAATGGCCTTGAACAAAGTTTCATTGAACGATGCCGCGGTGAGGATAACTTGAGGAAAGCTAGTAGCTCCCGGGATCAAATCTGAGAAGTAAGTTGTAGGTCCGGCGACGCCATGCAAAGCCTCGGACCACCACTTGTACTCCGGTATCCCAAGACGATCAACCCTACTAAAATTATTAACCAAGTATCCAACCTTCTCTTCCAATGTCAACCTCTTCACAAGATCATTCACTCTTATTTTCATATCCAACGAACAATCACAAAAAGCAAAGCTCTTCAACGTTGGATTTTTATCAACGTCACAAGCGAAAGGAATCACATTATGGGCCGCGACATTCATCCACCATGACGATAACACGAAAACAACAAGAACCATAGCAAGAACATGTGAATTTTCTGGCATGGTTAAGAATGGTACTATTGTGATCGAAGAAGATAGTGTTTTTATAGGAAAAATTGGTTGGTAGCTAATTATATAAAGTTAATAACATGGTTTCTATACCTATTTTGTAAGCAATTATTTTGTGAATAAATACAATGTGTTATTGTGTGATGAAGCTAGTGTCACATGGTTTCTAAATATATTTTGTTTGTATTACTTTTTAGTGAATATAAATAGTAATCAAAAGCATTAATAGTCCACTCACAAGATAATTATTGCCATCTATTACATGCATTGCTTGTGTTTACATGCAATTTAACCTTTTTTCATGTCTCGTCTATTACGTGTGAAAAAATAATGAATATATGTTATTTTTGATCTTGTTATTTGAATTGTTGTAATAATGCTAAAATAAAGTACCCGAAAAGTTTTTCAAAAAGTACTCAACTATTGAAAAACAAATGAATTATAATAGTACTCGATATGATAATCGCGATTGTGGGTGATTGCGAGATTTTTTTGCTGACTTGACATCTAGAATGATAATTGTGAGCTTTTTGGTAGTGTGATAATAATAATTGTGGGTGATTGTGAGAGATGTGAGACCCAGTTTTCTTGTTTTTTTGTTTTTCTTTTTTAAAAATTAAATTAAATAAATATAACATTTTATTAAAAAAAAATAAAACTACAAATGAATAACATATAATCAAATTTAAAACAAAATTAACTTTTTATAAAATATAAAATTAAAAAGAAATTAAGAGAATAAATAAAAAAAAAACTTTAGGATAAAAATACAGATAACTAAAACTATAAGGTCAAAAATAAATTTGTTTTGAAAAAAACAATATTATCCTTTCTTCCTCCTCCTTAAACCTTCCATCTCCATTATCAAACCTGTAAATTATCTTCTATTGAAGTTTTAATTATCTTGTATTCGTCATGATTATCTTGTAGTTTAAAAAAAAGAAAAACCAAAACCAAAACCAAAACCAATAACGGCTCCTCACAACGATCACCCACAACGAAGCCCCACAGTATGATAACGAGCATGTTGGCTCGTTGTGGGTTTACAACGAAGGTGAGAACGTAACCACTCCGTGTGCTCTAAACTTATAATCAAGCACAATATTGTTTGCACAATATTGTTTCGGATGAGTTACTCCGGTTTAAATTTATTGGGCGTCTTTCTTGGCCCAATTTCAGTTGAGAAATGGTTTGGGCTCTCAACCCCATTAGAGTAAAATATAAATCTTGAAAAATTTAACAAGAATATAAGTTTTGTATTTCACCAAAAATCCAAGAATTGAAGAGACAACTACGTACTATTTAATATTTGAAAATTAAAAACATGAAATCGGCGAATTATTTAATTTAGTATTTTGTTTGTAGCAATATATATGGTAGAATAAAATGGATTATTGTGGTGAAATGAAAGTCTAGTCTTTTTTCTTTTCTTTTAGAAATATTAAACGGGGTTTTTGTACCCAAACCGAAGTACCTTTTCTCGAAATAAATAAATAAATAATTTTCTAATTAAGTCGCCCGGCTTGACTTAAAAGAAAACGGCTTATAAATAGTGTTTATCAAAGATAGTAAATGTTATGCTTGGTTTGTCTCAGTTCGCTCGGCTCGAGTAAACCAAACGGCTGATGAATACGGCTCGAGTAAACCAAACGGCTTATGACTAGTGTTCATCAAATATAATAAATGTTATTATTGCTCGAGTAAACTAAACGGCTGATGAATACGGCTTGAGTAAACCAAACGACTTATGAATAGTGTTTATCAAATATAATAATAATAATAATAATAATAATAATAATAATAATAATAATAATAAACACTTTGATTATATATCATGTTAAGTATTAAGAAATTCTAGAAAATATTAAGACATGCACTCTACTCTCCAATCTTTTTTTATCTCATACGAAACTTTTGCTCGTATTATTAAAAGACATCTTACGAATATTTTTAGCTCAAATACATGTTAATTTGAAAAAATGTATCGTTACGACGTGAATTTCTTCAAAATTAAAATAATTATATTTATTATTTCAGATTCGTTCTTTTATTTATTTTATCAATAATGTATATGACTTTTCCTACCACCTTCAACGGAAGCAATTGAAATGAAACTAATAATAGAGACAATGACTTTCATGACATGATTCTTCAAACGATATTTAATTGTAACAGAATAATCTTATGATAAATCTATTTGTATTTATCGTTTCTCTTGAAATGTAACTGAATAATCTGAATATGGATCTTTCTTTATTTATCGTTTATGTTTAGTTGATTAGCATATTTAATTCAAAATTAATAAGGATTTGTTATAAAGAGTTGCCAACCAGGGACGGAGCTTAGAGGTGGCGGAGAGGGACGAAAATTATTCGATTCGAAGTATTATATATAAAAACCTTAAGAATTTTTCAAAATTGTACGAATATAATACAAATTTTACGAAAATCTTGAACAACGGGGGCCGAGCTTCGTCCCTGTTGCCAACTTGCCATAGCAAGTAAACGAAACCACATCAAAAATCAGGGTAAATTACGAATTCGTATGAGTATGAGTATGACTATAAAAGTCAAGATAGTGAAACAATTTTGACCCGGAAAGTAAATGATTCGTTGACTAGGTGTATTTTTGAAATTCCATGAATACCCCTGTGCCCTATATTCATATCAAACAACCTTCCACCTGATCCCCCACTCCGACCAACAGACCAACACTGCTGACTACTACACCAGCACACGGATTTGGGGGTTTACTAGGGGTTTTGATTTTACAATTTTCAAAGTAAAATTACATAATACAATTATTTTGTGTATCTATTAACAACTTCACTGTCGGTTCGAAACATGTAAATGATATGTGATCGTATATAATTAATAAGTTGTAAAGAATTAATTTTTTGAATACGTAAATAATTCCGGTTAACAATAAAACAAAAAACACAAAAAAGTTTTATTTAGATGACAATGTTATTGAAAAATTGTTTAAAATGTAAAAAAAAGTGGAATACGAGAGACCCATTTTTAAATTGTGCACATGATCTATATATTTTTGGACCGACCCGATCAACTTATATTATATTTTATATAATTATATTGATAAAAATATTAGAGTTAGCTTAATATTTCGGTCAATTCAAAATTAATATTCGCATTAAAAATGACACAATTTTAGCAATAATTAATCATTATACTTTATCAATAAAAAATTATATATCCTCTAAAACCATATTTAAATGGTTAAAAATGAAAGTGAAAATTATATTTAAGGTGTGAAAATATATTGAAAAACAAACCAAAATAGTAATACAAAGAATATAAATTGAAGTTATAAAACTAGACTACATGACTTATACATAAATGAGTATTCATTGCGTTGTTATAACTTTATAAACCATCCTAAAAGTATTACAAAGTGTATATAATTAAGTTGTTTTATTTTAAATAATCAATAATAATTTTTCTGTTTTTTAGTGATCCAATATAATAATTACATCTTTTGCATAACTTTTAGGGACAAATACTTCTATCCAAGATTCTAAAAACCGTGTCGTCGAAGCTTGCTTTTACAAAAACATACTTTACGTTTTTTTAGGCGTGGCGTCCAAAAAACGTGTTAAGGCGTGTTTTAACACGAGTTTTTTGTAACACGTTAACAAAATTTAAAAAAAAAAAAAAAAAACCTAAAAATAGTTTAAAATGACTATAAAGATCATTTAATTGTATATTGGTGAATATATCTTAGATTAGATGTATATTAAAACGTGAAAACAACGATTTTTTATAATTATATAACTAAAAATAGTAAAAAACATATAACGAATCATATATAAAATTATAAAATAAATTAAAATTTGCGGTATTGTGACGCCTTAAAAAACGTCATTTGTCATCATATCTTAAGATTTGACCATACAACCATATCACACCTTGCGTTATTTACAACGTTGCTTCTCCCTTCATTTCAACTAATTTTATTAAACGTCATTTAAACGTGTTTATTAATTACAAAAGTTAGTTGTTATATAAGGAGAATTCAGTCATTTACAAACTCCCGCGTCAAAGAGTTGGAGCCTTCCAGGAAATATCTGAATCAACAAAAGCTGCTACTATTTCCAATTTCATCCTCCGAACCAACCCGGAAATTTCCCCCATACTCCCACACTTATTAAACCCATTCCATTTCTCACCTTCCCACTCCTCATTTCATTCCCTCTCCTTTCACTTTCATCACAATTCTAACAAATCCAATGTCTTCAATTGAGGCTTCATCATCGGTAGAAGATTCATCATCAACCTCAAAAAGCTACGCGCTAAGCGGCAAAATCATGTTAACATCAATCATTATACTCTTCGTAGTCGTTATTTTTTTAGTTTTGCTTCATTTATACGCGAGGTGGTACCTCGTCCGTCTCCACCGACACACGCGCCGTCGTAACCGCCGTAATCGTTCTTCTCGTATTATCTTCACCGTCGATAATAATCAATCGGCATCAGCTGGACTTGCGTCCTCGGTTTTAGCTACACTTCCGGAGTTTATATATTCTGAAAAATTAGGTGAAAATGACGAAAATGTCCTTGAATGTGCGGTTTGTTTAGCGGAATTTGAAGAAGGTGAAAAAGGAAGATTGTTACCGAAATGTAACCATAGCTTTCATACAGAGTGTATTGATATGTGGTTTTTTAGTCATTCTACATGTCCTTTATGCCGGTCTCCGGTTGAACCGGTTGAAACGACGTCGTTAGCTGATAGGAGAAAAGGAATCGATGTTAGAATAGATGTACCGAGTCGGACTGAGTCGGTGACGGAAACTGAGTTACCGAGTCAGTTTAAGTCTCCTGGTGGAAGTCGGTTGTTATCGTTTAAAAGGATTATAGGTATGATGTCTCCGTCGTCTAGTGGTGGACCGAGTTCGTTACCGGTTAGTACTGAGTCGGATCTCGAGTCAGGTGTACAAGAGTCAGAAAATGAGTCAACTCGGTCAGAAACGGTTATTTTTAGATAAATTACGAAAATGGGCAGCTTTGGCGGCTATACTTTTAGGAAATGCTAAGCCGGTAGATTAGACACGTGGCAATCATCTGAAGTGGATGAGAAAAAATGTTGATTTGTAGATATTATAAAATGGATTTATTTTTATTTTTATTTTTTCTAATGTTCATACTCCTAAAAAAAAATGTAAAAAGTATTATGTATAACAATTTTTTTCGATATTTTTATGTCTAAGTTTAATTGAATTACTTTATTGTTTGCGATAACAAAATATGATAGTGCGAGAATGATTAATATGCTTAATTTCTATGTTGTTATTTGTTGCAAAATTATTTTTTGATATACAATTCTATGAAAGGAGTTTATTTGGACGGAAACTCTAGCATGATGGTTTTTCGAATCTAACCTTCACTAAGGCGTAATTCGGACAATTTTCACACCGTCTTAGGGCAATAGACCAAAGAGTGTCAAAACTATGTATTGAATTATGTCAACTAAACATTTACAAGGGTCAGTACCATTGGGATATGTCTGTTTTACATAGAATAAAAAATGTTAAACAAGCATAATATGGTCTCTATCACTATCAAACTTCATGTTTTTCTAGTAGGTGTTTACTTGCTAGTCAGAGTAGGTAATATATGTATACGAGTCGAGTCATTATTTATCGAGTTCGAATGTTAAATGTAAAATGGAGTCGAATTTCGAACATGAATATTAATAATTGAGTCAAATTCGAACTTAAAGTTTAATGCTCGATCGAATTTAAGACCAAATTCTATTAACCAAATAGAATTTAAATTTGATAATATTCTGTTTGACTCGACTTCAATCGCTTTATACATCATCCATGGATAACAAAATCCTAAATTTATCATCAATAATCATGATTATCAAAAGCGAAAAAAACAAAATCGAAAAAGCGATAAGGAGAAATTTCAAGATAATGGCGGCGCAAGAGTTGTTCATCTACTTAACAGAAAAACAATTATAGCATATCAAAATAAATAAAATACGATGGTCAATATCACAACCGAAACTTTATAATAAAAAAATTATATCTTCCACCGTTCCATCTCAATCGACCTAAAGCCTAAAATCGATTGGGTTTGGAAAACACCGACAAAAACAATTTGTTGAGGAGGTTTAATACTTAATTTTTTCGTTATCTAACTTTTAGTAATACCATGCAAATAAATTTTCAAAAACATATTATATTTAGGTTTTTATCAAGCATAAAACTTGAACTCATTATATCTGGATCAATAAACTATTTATATAATACTGTTAGACAAGGACGGATTTAAAACTCGGTTAGCGATTGAGTTGTTTCGCTTAATGTAAAAATAAGAAAGAAGTATTTATATAGTAGAGACCCAAGTTCTAAGCTTACTAGCTACATTCCCTCAGAAAACAAATGACTAAAAACAAAAGAACGTTTAAAATTAGATAAAATGAGTTATTTTTTCTATTATTATATTATATATTTTGTCCATTTATTAAAGATATCGTTTATTTTTAAAATTTAAAATATAAAATAAAAAGTTACTATATTTTAACTATATTTCAAAACGATCGATAAAATCTATCCAAAACATTACTTCAAAAGAACAAATAAACACATAACATAATCTTTATCCAGTTTTAGAGATGGGTTTGAATTCTATCTGAAAAATACATTATTACCCTTTATATATTTAACATTATCTAAAGGAATAATCACTACTTGCATAGCTAAACCCTTTAATTTTCTTCAACTTTATTCTTATTCACATTTCTTATATTCTTTTATAATATTTTTTTAAATAATTAAATTTTATATTGACTACCATCTTGTCCTTGTATATATAAATTGCTCATATTTACTAACCTTCATACACAAAAAATCAACAACAAGTTCAATTTCTTCACACTTAAACTCTCACATATGGCACCACAAGTACACATTGTTAAACCTCTTCCACAACAATCATGCCATTATCAATACATGCCGCAACGACCCGTCATTCTTCAGGTGGCTCCCAAGAAAGAGGTCGCTATAGTTAGATGCAAGCCACAAAGTCCTATGGTTGTCGGATACTAGATAGCTTGGTTTAAACTTGGTGTTAGTTTTTGTTTGCTTCATGTTTACGCTAGCTCATATGGTTGTAATCAGCTGTTTAGTTTAGTTAAATTCCTGATCGTTGTTTGTAAACGGAGTTTGCACTAGACTTATTAATGCTAGTATTCTCTCGTTTGTGTATCAAAAGTACCTCGTACGAACTTCAAATGTGCAAAAGTATCGATGAATTTGAACTTTGAAGTACGCAACATACATCTAGATGTAACATTAGTGAGCATATAAAGATATATGGTATGGTCGTTTTTTTATACATTTCTACAGTTTCTTATAAACTTTGAAAACCCTAACCGAAAAGATTAAAGTCTCATAGGTATAACGTACTCACAATTATTCTTCGTTACACGGTTTAAACTTCAAATAAAATATAATCAAGTAACAAACGAATTATAGTGACACATTTTTATTATAGTCCTAGAAGTCTAATTTTTCACCAGCATAGTATGAGTAGTATAATGGTGCTATATATGGATTAAATGGCCGAATGTTAAAGAACGAATCACAAAGAACGGATAATTGAATACAATAGTCATTCACAAGTTTTATAATGAATCCAAAATAAAGTTGGGCTCAAAACTTCAAATAAACAGAGTGTATAAATCCTAAAATTGAGTCTTGGAAAGAAATTAATAAAACACCGTTTCGGTTCCTAAAAGCTTCCAAATGGCAAAAAAAGGAAATACTACCGGTTATGACGCAGTTATGAGTATTGCACGTTGGGCCGTATATATATCAACCTTGCGAATTCCATCGAATTCCGTCACCTAATTAACTTCCACAAGATATGAAAAAGTTGATATTTGATGACATCATCACTGTTATTGTCTTGGACTCTATTATAGCAAGAATTACTTATTACTTATAGGTTTTGTCAAGGCCTATTTTAAGAAAAGTATGTTTCTCACAAAGCTATTCATGCCTATTTACACATTCTTTTTGTTTCGGTATAGGTTGTTGTAGACGACATACTTACCCGCTCTTCACTTTTCTATGTGTGGTTAAAACACCCGAACACCTTTACAGCCGATAAATCCTTAAAAATAGGGGAGTTTAGAGGAGTGATAAGTTTGAAGTGTGTCTATCTTATTGGCTCGGGTTCAAATCTTAGGAGCAACACTGTTTTTTTAGATTTTTTTCTTTGGATACCGGTCATTTTAAACCCTGGTTCCGCCAATTACAGGTTCGTTTCTTTGTAAGGTTGTTTTATAACTTGTCTAGTTTCATGTCATGGGTTGTTATATGAAATGTGATGTTAATAATTCGGTTTTGACTTTTGAATTATAAAAACTTGACAAACAAAATCTCAGTTACCGACTGAATTACATTAGAATATTAGATCAACATCATTACATCACCATAATCTTTCATACAAAATTTTACAACATTAAAGCATTTTTGCATCAGAAGTGGTTAAAAGAATTTATTTCAGTTGTTAAAAGCCACTTTACATGAAATTGGAGCATATATGCGAAATTATGTTCCATTTGTCCCGGATCAATCTCAGTTATTCGACTTCAACGTGGTCATTTTTCCTTGCATGCTTCTTGCTTTCCCTTATACCAATTGACCCACCCACACGAGATGTCAATAGACCTTTGGCTGATCGACTATGTTTGTGGTCAAGATCATTGTCAATCGGCACTACTCGTTCCCATGGAAGATTGTTAAGGGCCACCACAAGGACCATTAGCTTCTAGCATAATCAAGTTTGAGAATGTTCTTAAATGAGTAAAGTTTGACAAATAACATATGTAAATGGGAAGAACCATAATGCTTGACACTTTTTGTTCGTTGCAAACTTGTACATATAAATATGTTTAAACGCGAAAAGAAAAAAAGTTCTTTAGTGACGACTCAAATTTGGTCACTAATGATGTTAGTGACCAAATATTTGGTCATTAATGGCCAATTTTGAGTGGTCATTTTTCGTCACTATAGATCTGTCACTAATTTATTAGAGACCAAATAGGGTTATTTGTTGGTCATGGTCACTAATTTTGTTTAATGACCATGTTTTTTTTATGATAACTAAATAAAGCTATTAGTGACCAAAAATACTCGTCACTAAAAAATTCACTAAAACCTATTTTTTTCTTATAGTGAAAGTATCTTACATTCTTTTGAAACATATATATATACAAGGAAATGAAAAATTTATAATCTTTTAGTTGAAGGTAAAAAGAAGTATAAGATTCAAATTCAAATATATTATTATAAAGCAGCTAGTAATCTAGTATATATACTATATATGAAGAATAACTTTCAACCAAATGATAAATGGTACTTTTGTCACATCCATAATCGAATAATGGAATCAAATCCGATAATGAAATAAAGGTAAATCAATGTGATAGGTTAAAGATATAATCAACTGGAACATCGAATTATATGCGACTACATAGCATAGTCGAATGTGTTCTTGTTGTTCGAAATGACCAATTACGCATAATTTTTTTCTTCAAAGACAATAATACACTGTTTTGTAACTAATGGAGACCAATATATTTCATTATTATTCTAGAAATACCTTAGTCTCCATTAATTTTCAAACCTTTTATTTTCCCATGAAAACTTTTATCATGAGGTCATATATACGTATATCTATGCACTCTCTATCGATGTATAGTGAGTAAAAACAATAGACCAAAAAGGCTGATTCGTATCATAAACCTTTGCGATTTCTTTTTGTGTTGCGACTTGTGAGTATATACAAAAGTTTTGTAACTCTTCGTAATAATGGTCACCTAAGTAGAGGACCCTTAAGCTTTTGTGCAAACAACAACATATATTTTTTGACTCTTTGTAATAAGTATCAATAACATGATATATATTTCTATTAAGACTCTTTTGGTTTTGTACATAGTAAAAGATTCTTTGTTGTACGTGTCATTATATATAACATGGCTTACTTACTCTTTGGATGTAGTATAAGTAATAACTTTGTGACAATAGAGATACAAACCAATGAAGTACGGGTATTTCTCGAAATGTTTAGCAACACAATTTGTGTGGCACTAAAAGTATAGTATAAGCTGTATGTGAATTGATTTATTAACCTAGAGATTGATATGTGACCATCCTTCATGCGGTCACTATATTCAAAGAGAGTTTACACATCGGAACTCATTTACCCGACTAGCCAGTCTTAACTAGAAATGCTCACTTTGTCCCTTTAGCTCGAGAACTCACTTTTAAATAACAAAAGCTCACTTAACTAGAGATCATCCTCCATCTCATAATAAATGAACTTTTTATGTTTCACAATCCAAAAGAAAACTCGTTTATTATCAAGAAAGGCAATTTAAAGATAGTACACACATAAAATTTTAAACATACGAGCCACGGAGACAATTTGAAAGCTAAATAAGCCAAACTATGAGCTTCCTTTGAACTCAAATCTGAGAATTTATTCCTCATTGTTGCCATCATCTCTAACATCAGCGCTGCTAGCGTTATAATTGGGAATGGAAGGACCGTAAGAATCTTCTTCCTTAATGTAACCATCGAGTCCTGGTATGGCAGTACCGTAATCAGCCTATACAGAAGAAAACTCATTTACTATAAACTGAACATTTAAACCATGAAAAACACTCAAATAAACCAACAAGCCTTATACAGATCTAATGAGCTTCTTTGAAATTAGAAGCCAATAATTCATTGCTTAACCCGGGATTGTATAGCTGGCTTAAGCTAGCGAAAGTATCCTCTGCTCGAGAAGGACCTTTATATTGTATTAAGCTTTCTTGTCTATCCTGTTTTACTTTGACTGACTTTGAAGATTGATATGGATCGAAAAGCAATAAAGGTAAACAAATATTCAACCAATAAACGCGTTGATTATTATTATTAGAGAAACTCGGTTTCTAAAAACTTTAACAATTGTTCTGCGTAAATCTATACATCGGTATCACTATATATAGACTAGGATAATTAGTATACGTATTGGATTACAATTCTTATTAGTGGGAAATAAGAAACTCTCCATGTGAATGGGTCGACCCGCAGCCTAAAGCCCATGGACGATCCAACCATTCTCCAACAATCACCGCCTGAATGGTTGAAGCGGCAATTCTCCCAAACCGAGCAACGTTCTCATATCACCAAACTTGACTCGTGCTAAGGCCTTCGTTAGAGGATCCGCTACTTGACTGGTTCCCGCTACGTGTTCGACTTCAACTTGCTCGTTTTCCACACGCTCACGAATGAAGTGGTAACGAGTGTGAATGTGTTTGCTCCTTCCATGAAACACCGGATTTTTAGATAATGCAATTGCTGATTTGTTGTCTATACGAAGCAACACCTTTTGCTTCTCTAATCCGGTTACTTCCGCGAGTAACTCTCTTAGCCAAACTGCTTGACACGCTGCTGAAGTAGCTGCCATGAACTCGGCTTCACATGACGATAAGGCCACGGTATCTTGCTTTTGTGAACACCATGTGATAGGGGATTTTCCAAGAAAGAAAATATGACTAGTAGTGCTCCGACCATCATCCACGTCTACATTATGACTGCTGTCACTATAACCCAGAAGTTTTAACTCATCGCATCTCTCGTATCTTATTCCAAGTGAAATTGTACCGCGAAGGTATCGAAGGATTTTCTTGACCGCATTTGCATGAGATTCTCTCGGACTTTGCATATAACGACTCACTATCCCGACTGAGTAAGCTAAATCCGGACGAGTATGCAGAAGGTAGCGTAAGCACCCTACTACCCTCCGATAATGGGTGGCTTCAACTTCTTTTTCATCCGTGGCTTTCGATAATTTTAGTCCCGGTTCCATTGGACATTCTGTAGCATTGCTTTCATTCATGCCCGTTTCTTTCAAGATTTTCATAGCATAGTTCGCTTGCTTGATTGTTATACCATCATTTTCTTGAGAAACTTCAATTCCCAAGTAATAAGTCAACAAACCAAGATCAGATATTTCAAGCTTTGAAGACATCATGCTTTTGAATTGGTTTGTTATTTCATGACACGTTCATGTTACGAATAAATCATCTACGTACACAGCCACAATGATGTATTCACCTCTCGAAACCTTTTTGTAAACTGTTGTTTCATGCAAGCATCGTTTAAAATCCATTCCTCGTAGGATGCCATCAAGTTTAATGTTCCATGCCCTTGGAGCTTGTCGTAAGCCATACAGATCTTTTGATAACTTGTAAACTTTTTCTTGCTCTCCCTCCTTTACGAAACCCTCGGGTTGACATACGTACACTTCTTCTTTCAATTCACCGTGTAAGAAGGCCGTCTTTACATCTAAGTGGTAAATCTTCCATCCTTTCCCGGCCGCAAGAGCAATCAATAAGCGTATTGTCTCGAGTCGTGTTACTGGCGCGAAGACTTCATCAAAATCAATGCCGTATTCTTGAACATAGCCTTTTGCTACAAGCCGAGCTTTGTACCTTGAGATTGAACCGTCCGCATTTCTTTTGATTTTAAATAACCACTTTAGTTCGATTGCTTTGGCATGCTTGGGTAGGGTCACTAGCTTCCAAGTTTTGTTTTTTTCGATTTACTCGATCTCGCTTATCATCGCTTTAAGCCATTCAGCTTTCAATATGGCTTCTTTAAAATTCCTTGGCTCCTCATCACATGTTAGCATTAATTCGTACATATTTAGTTCATAGTCTTGTAAACGGATAGGTAAGACCGAGACACGATTGGAACGACGTACCGAGTTAGCATCAAATTCGTTATGCCCGTCGGACTCGTGATCGTTACTCGACACAGATTCTGTTGAGGTTGGAGCTTCCGCCGCTGGGCTCATCGCTGACTGTGGGCTCATTGCTCCTGGACTTTCTTCGAAGGATTGTTGCGTCGTGGCAGTGGGTTCGGTTTCTGTCGGGTTCATAGGAATAGGCTCATTTGTCACCATGTATGGTACTACAAATGTGCCAGACTCAGTTTGATTACTGCTACTGCCTTCATGCACTTCATCCTTTTTATTCCAATTCCATGCCACTTTTTCGTTGTAAGAAACATTGCAACTTATGATGATTTTGTTATCCTTTGGGTTGAATAAGCGAACACCACCTGAACCGGGTTCGTTTCCAAAATAAACCAATGGTCTTGATCTATCGTCTAGTTTCTTTAGATGTTTCGAAACAATCCTTTCGTACCCGACACATCCGAACACCCTCACACCTTCAAGACTCGGTTTTTGCCCATAGAATTTCTCATAAGGTGTAACTCCTACCAATGCTCGCGTAGGGGTACGATTAATAATATAAGTTGCATGCCAAACGGCTTCACCCCAAAATTGATTTGGAACTCCTCTAGCTTTCATAAGACATCGTGTCATCTCGATTAGCGTTCGGTTTCTTCATTCCACTATGCCGTTTTGTTGGGGCGAGTAAGGAGCTGTTAACATTCTTGCAACACCTTCTTCATCCCAAAATCGATTAAAATCGTTTGAAGTAAATTCACCGCCTCTATCCGTATGACAGGTTTTTATTACTTTGCCGGTTCGGTTTTCGATTGACCTTTTAAATCTTTTGATTACTTCCGCTGCGTCGCTTTTATGTTTCAACAAAAACGACCACATGTATCTCGAAAAGTCATCAATGAGAACTAATATATAAATATTAGCGGCTTGAGTGGGAGGCTTAATCGGTCCACAAATATCTCCGTGTAAGACTTCGAGAATATTTGTCGACTTATACTTAGTTTTCTTCGGGAACGTGTGTTTATGTTGTTTGCCTATCACGCAAACTTCACAAACTTTATCTTGATGATTTAAAGTCGGTACTCCGTTAGTCAACTTGTGCATCATCTTCACCCCGCCAAAGTTGATATGGCCGAGACGCTCATGTCACAACCAAGACTCATCATCAGTTTTTGTTAGTAAACAAAGAGGTTTTCCAACATTTAGTCGGGTTTTATAAAGACGATTTTCACTTCGCGGGACCTTCATGAGCAACTTTCCATTCCGATCTTTCATTGTCAAGAAATCACCATAAAGTCGGATATCACACCCGGATAGCGTACACTGACCGAGACTTATCACATTGCTTTGAAGTGATGGAATATAGTAAACATTTTTCATTATTTTCCGTTCTCCGTATTTATCAACAAACAAAATCGATCCCTTCCCTTTTGTGAGTACGGACGAGCCATCTCCAAATCTTACTCTTCCCGTTATACGTTCATTTAATTCCGAAAAATAAGAATATGTTCCGGTCATGTGATTGCTTGCGCCATTGTCGAGGTACCAAACATTGTCGTTGTCTTGGTTTGGTGTTTTGGGAGGGACATATTTGTCTTCATTTAAAAACACAGTCTCTTGTTTCATCATAAAAAATGTTCCTTCCTCGTGATTCTCACCTTCTTGAGTTTGATTAAGGTTTGCTTCATGGTTACGCCATCGGTCCGGGCATCTCGACACAAAGTGTCCATACTTGTCACAACGGTAGCATTTAATTTGAGACATGTCTCGCTTCTCATTATTATTACTTTTTTTTCTTTTCATCGCCTTGGTTATCATGTCTCTGGGTGTTACCTCTACCACGGCCACGTCCACCCCCTCGTCCCCTTCCGTATGATCCACGTCCTCTGCCACGACTCGAGTCTTGATTTCGATTGGATTTTTCGGTTTTGGCATACATTAGCTTTTCACCGGAATCAGACGCATTATCGGTATCTTTTGTCCGTTCCTCGTAAGCTTTTAGCCTTCCAACAACATCTTCATATGAAACCGATTTTAAATCCAAAACTTGTTCAAGTGCAGCTACGATGTGCACGAATCGTTTAGGAAGGCTTGTAAGAAATTTCTTCACTAACTTTTCTTGCGAAATCCTTCCTCCGAGTGACGCCGAAACAGCTGCAATACCTGAAAGCTTTGAAGAAAAGTCATCAATCGTACCTGTTTCTTTCATCTTTAAAGATTCGAACTCCGAAGTCAAGGTTTGCAAACGTGCTTCCTTCACCCGATCTGCACCTAAGTTTCGGGATTTGATCGCATCCCACATCTCGTTTGCTGTCGCGAGATCTCCGATTTGTAGGATCAAGTCTTCCGGAATTGATTGAAACAACAAACCCATCACGATGTTGTTTTTCTTTGCATTCGTTGATCCCGGATCAACTACGTCCCAAACTTCATGAATGCCTAGTAAGACCTTCATTCGCATGTGCCATATAGTGTAATTCAAGGCTGTTAATTGCGGGCATTGAAACGCGATCGAGTGTTTCTCCTTTGCGGGGGGATTTGTATCGTTGGCCGATGACATTATCAATCAGAACCGTATTATAAAAATCAGCCTAAAAAAAAAACCAAAAACAAAAAGAGAAAAAAAATAAAAACTTGCGTGGCCCGCTGCCTTTTTCTTTCTTTTTTTCTTCACTTGATTTGTTTTTTTTTTTGCTGCTTTTTGTTTTCCTTCACGGCTTCAATATTTTTTTTTTTTCACTCGTGATACCAACAAAAACAATCCTTAACTTGCTGTTTCTTTTTTTCTTTCTTTGAAGCCTGGCCCAATTTCGTAAGCCCAACAAGAAAATTTTGTTCACCTTCTTCTTCTTCCAGACGCAAGAGAACAGAATGGCAAAAAGAAACCAAAGCTGTACGAACAGAGAAAAGGAAAAGAAAAAACCTTACACGCTTCTTTTTCTTCCAGACGCAAACCAGAAAATCAAAGCCCTCTTTTGAACCACGATAACCGTGGCTCTGATACCAATTGAAGATTGATATGGATCGAAAAGCAATAAAGGTAAACAAATATTCAACCAATAAACGCGTTGATTATTATTATTAGAGAAACTCGGTTTCTAAAAACTCTAACAATTGTTCTGCGTAAATCTATACATCGGTACTAGGATAATTAGTATACGTATTGGATTAGAATACGTATTGGATTACAATTCTTATTAGTGGGAAATAAGAAACTCTCCATGTAAATGGGTCGACCCGCAGCCTAAAGGCCATGGACGATCCAACCATTCTCCAACAGACTTTTTATTCTGTTTTGGGGTGTCGTTAGAGATAGAGGATGGTGCAGAAGATGACGCCAAGGTCACATTTCCTGCACTTCTTCCTTCCTAAGAACACCAGCAAAAAAAGAGTTATGACATTATTAATGATTCGTACAACAAACTACCAAAATATATTAAATTTCAATAAAAAGAATCTCGAAGAGCATACTTGATATTCTAGCGCCAATTCAAGCTCGCTCACGATCAAATCCATTGATGGGCGTTTTTGCCTCTCCGTTTGCAAACATTTGTATGCAATTGCTGTGAATGTATCAAAACAAGCTGGATTGATTTGCTGCCTAATACTATCATTGATAATCATATCAAGTTTCTGTTGTTGATAATACATTTTTACCAAAGACGATAAAACCCGTGGATGACCATCTGGATTTAATTCAACACAATGTCTTGAGCACAACACTTCAAATAAAACAACTCCAAAAGAGTAAACGTCAGATTCTTTTGTCAACACCATCGTTTCTATGTACATGGGATCACAATACACCATGGTTCCTACAACATTGGAAACAAGAAATGTGTATTGTTGGTTAGCAGGACCAAATTTAGAAAGTCCAAAATCGGCAATTTTGGCATTCCAATTTTCGTCCAACAATATATTCCCACTTTTGATGTCACGGTGTAGGACTCTTTGTTGAGTCCCGTGGGGATTATGAAGGTATTGTAAGCCACGAGCAGCCCCAAGACAAATCTTGAGACGTTGAATCCATGTGAGATCCGTGCTACGAAGATAAAGATCAAGACTTCTATTTGGTGCATACTCATACACAAGGATCTTCTCATCACGCTCATCGCAGAACCCTAGGAGTGAGATAAGATTTTTATGTTTGAGACTAGAAAGTAACATAATCTCCTTCCAAAACTCTACATCTCCTTGACCAAGGGCACGATCCAATCGTTTTACAGCCACGGTTCGTTCCTCATTCTGGAATTCCCCTTTGTATACCTTCCCGAATCCACCTTTTCCAAGGTAGTGGTCATCACCAAAGTTATTAGTCACTGTTTTAATGTCTTCAATCTGAGGTGCTCAAAATGTTCCATGATTTATGATAAAATTTGAAATGTGTACTGTAATTACAAATGGAGGAGACTTTCATTCAGGGTCAACTCGACAAAAGGTCCATTTATATATAATAATTGGTGACATAAATGACAGTCTGTCTATATTTAAATTATTCCTTTTGTGTATTCAAGAAGCATGTGGTAAAGGCATCTCTCGGCCGGGTCAAATGCCACCAAGTCGTTGATATCTGCATATTACATTACTAGTATGAAACTCGAACAATATAACGGCAAAAAAAATGTATTTTACAAAATTATGGTAATATTTTATAGTACTTTCTCATTTGTCTCAACATAAGTAATATGGTAAGCATAAAAATAATTATGTGGTAAGAGTTTTTATTGAGTCTTTAGAACCATAAAAGGAATAATGCGGCAATTGTTTATGGTGGTGAGCCACTTCGGGCCATCATTTTATTTATTTATATGCGGTAACGATTTTTGTTAGTATCTCGTTTCACGATTAATATTTTAAGTTTAATTGTTTATGATCCGGTCCATCGAGCATCAAACTCATTCTCTACTTATATATTCACATACATGAGGTGATCTAATAGGCTCATTTGATTATTTTAGAAAAGTGTTTTCGTTCGATCGTTCAAACTATAAAATACTATTAATATCATGTGTCTAATATTTTTTGATTTGAACCGTGTTCTTTAAAAGAAAACATTTTTTTCGATCCAAACTCGAACTTTCCGTTAAATATGAGTGCTAATATATAGCTCAATGACAACCATCATATTGTATTTAATAGTTTCCTATTCTACTGTTGCGATTATATTTTAAGTGTAATAGTTTTTTTAGTGGCCTTTTGACTCATATATCATTTGCGTAATGAAATCTTTAGGTACACCATCCCCTTCGGACGATCAAAACAATTATTCGGTAACGGTTTCAAATCCAAATCTTTGGACATAACACGTTATTATATGTGAAGCTTAATAAAAAAAAAAAATTAGTTCACCTTTATTTGGGTAGAAGGAACAAAAAATTAGTTCACCTTTTACATATGACAAATATATAAAGTAATTATTTGTATTTAAATTTTTTGTAAAATTTTTTTAGTTAAATTAATTGTAATTTAGTTAGTTGATGGTAAAGAATGATAAGTAAGGAAATAGAGTTGAAAATAAATGAAAGTGAAAGTACGACAAATTAAATTGTAATTAGATGGTAAATGAATGAAATTTTAGTATTTTCGTTCTTAAATTTCAACTTTAAGATTTTATGATCAAATGTTTTATATGTAGTATAGATTATATACGACTAATACAATGGTTTTTAATTTAGATGTTCAAATGAGAAATAGTCCTCCATTTATGTCTGGAAAGATGCAAATGTTGTATAATGGTGGTTGTTGCAAAATTGGTTTAAGTGTTATCAAGAGTGAGATAAGATTTTCATGTTTGAGACTAGAAAGTAACATAATCTCCTTCCAAAACTCTAAATCTCCTTGACCAAAGGCACGATCCAATCGTTTTACAGCCTCGGTTCGTCCCTCAGTCTGGAATTCCCCTTTGTATACCTTCCCGAATCCACCTTTTCCAAGGTAGTGGTCATCACCAAAGTTATTAGATACTGTTTTAATGTCTTCAAGTTGAATTCCGAGGTTCTCAAACTCTTTCATGAATGATGACATTGTATTGGTGGTTGACCAAAGTAGTTGATTTTGTGAAGGAGACTTTTATGTTGTGATTTGTTTTCGAAAGCACTTAAGCATCAATATGATATAAGCTTAAGAGGCATGTGGTCATGTTTGGAACGGGTCAAATGCTACCAAGTCGCGCACTGACATGTATAATATATTCAAATAGCTAGTATGATTAAACAAAACATTATTACTTTGCTTTAATATATACAATTCCATATTAGTATCGTCTTATAGATTAGTTATAATTGATGGGGGATAATACAGATTAAGATCTTTATCTAAACAAAGTTTCGATTTATAATCTGAGAAATTACACAATTTGTTCTTTACAATTTGATTCCTATTTATACTAAACGGACCAGTTCCTTCGAACCATTGCAATGGTTCGGTGGTGACGGTTACTATGGTGGCAATTGATGGTGTTTGAAACAATACACCTTTTCACTATTGCCTAATTACAATTTTGGTATATAAACTATTCTAAGATTACAATTCTAATACTAATTACGTGTTTTTTGTCATTAATTTCCAACATTCCCCCTAAAGTTGGTCTAACTAAAGTCACATGATGTTAAGACGGATTCCCATTTATATTACCGCATTTGACTACATAAAATGGAACAACTTGCCACTACAAAATGTCACATGAACGGGTTTCCTAGCGATTTTAGTGGCCGTACCACACTTGAACCGTACATGTGGTCCAAACTCCAAATGTATCTTAAATAATACTATGGTATTGTCGAAAACCACCACTCTTTACTCAACAACCTTAAAGATGTAGAAAGTGAAACGTTCCTACGACTAACGTTTTCGCAACTAATTAAGATATTAACTAGACGTTTACCAAATCAATATTAAATGAAGCTTAAGGACATCTTTTGTATCTTATTTCAGTTGAGTAAAGTTTTTCTTCTGAACTGGGATTATTTCTTCTTTTAGCTGATCAGCTAGTGTTCTTTTATGTGTTGGGACGTACCCTTGTGTATCTTGTTCCAAGTGAGCCGAATCCCTCTGCATAATAATGTTTTCTTTAAGTTGACCAAATGTACGTTCTCACTCATATCGATCAAGATATCTCTTTTGTGTATTTTGAGTAAAATTGTTTAATATGTCATCTCTGATACGATTTTGAAATCAGAGAGAAACTAGAAAATACTTGATTAATGTGGTTTATATATATAAACCTTAGAAGCTAATAAATATCAATCGGGCATAGGCTAACAATTATTACCAAGCGAATTGCGCTTTAACATTCGATTATTCATAACCTCCATATTCTTAATAAAACCTCAGAGTGAAGAATGATACAACCCCCATTATTATTATCATTGATAAACCTATATATAAGAATACATAAACCCTAATAAAACCCTAATGGACCCAAACCCGGTATGTGGGTTTGGGCTTATTATCTAATACTCCCCGGCAGTTCGAGCGACGAAATCGCGAAAGCTCGAACTGGAGAATGAAATTACAAAAGAAAACATAATTATGAAAAGTAAAAAAACAAAATTAAAAGAAAAAGATAGATAAACATAGATAGTTGCTGATAAAACTCGTTGCTTGGGCGGAACGTGACGGCGCGTTAATGATGTGGTCGCTGCTTTTCCGGATGCCTTTTCTTCGGAATTTAATTACGAATCCACTGCCGCTGACGGCGTCATCTAACTCCAAACTGTTTGAGAGTTAATAGCAAAACACTAAAACTTTTTTTATCCAGATCTGAACCCGGTGATTGTTTCGGAACGTATGGGCGCATCTAGTGGTCTTCTTTTGCGATTCTGGTATGCTTTTCTTCGGAATTTAATTACGAAGCCACAGGCGCCGATCTCATCATCTAACTCCAAGCGGTTTAGGAGTTATGACCGAAACAGTGAACGGTGGTGTACAAATCCGAATTTTTTGAGGTTTTTTCTTTTTTTTTTTTTTGGTTAGGGTTTAGAACCTAGTCTAGGCGGCTCATCCCTACGCCGGATCAGACCCCCTCTGATACCATGAAGAATGATACAACCCCCGATTATTATTATCATTGATAAACCTATATATAAGAATACATAAACCCTAATAAAACCTCTAATGGACTCAAACCCACATATCGGGTTTGGGCTTATTATCTAATACAGAGTTTAGTTGAATACCAAGCATAACTCTATTTGCATCTTTATTTTCATAATACTAAACATAACTCTATTTGCATCTTTAAGTTTGGTCTAAAAACCGGTTTGCTGCAAGAGAGGCAATTAAAAGATTGAATTAAACACAAGAACCATGAAAGACAATTTAGCTAAATAAGCTGAATATGAGCTTCTTTGAACTCCAATCTGAGGATTTATTGCTCATTATTGCTATAGCTATAATACGGAATGGCAGATCGTAACAATCGTCTTCGCTAATATATAACTCTAGGGTACTGCTTACTAGAATAGCAGGATCATTTTGATCTTCAGGTTCTAGCATTAGATATTAAGCCAAATTCTCATTTCTTTAACTTATTTCTTTCTTTTATTCTGAGGATACGATTCTTCCTTCCTAGGAACACCAACGAAAAAAGAGTTAGGGCATTATTAGCAATCACAACAATAAACTTTCCAGAAATAGAACATACTTGATATTGAAGTGCAGTTTCAAGTTTGCTCACGACCAACTCCATAGATGGGCGTTCTTTCCGATCTCTTTGCAAACATTGATATGCAATTTCTGTGAATGTGTCAAAACAAGCGGGTTTGATTTGCATCCATAGACTTTCATCGACGATCATCTTTAGTGTCTGTTCTTGATAATGCATCTTTGCCAATGCCGATAGCATTCGGGGATGACCATCAGGACCAACTTCAACACACCGCCTTGAGCACAAAACTTCAAATAAAACGATGCCAAAAGAGTAGACGTCTGATTCTTTTGTCAACATCATCGTTTCAATATACATAGGATCACAATAACCCATGGTGCCTACAGCAGGTGTCATAAGAAAAGATTGTTTTTGGTTAGCAGGAGCATATTTGGAAAGCCCAAAATCAGCAATTTTGGCATTCCAGTTTTCGTCCAACAAAATATTGCCACTTTTGATATCACGGTGTATGACTCTTTGATTCACATCTTTAGGATTGTGAAGGTACTCCAGTCCAAGAGCAGCCCCAAGACATATCTTGAGGCGTTGAATCCAAGAGAGCTCAGTGTCACGTATATAAAGATCAAGACTTCTTTTCGGTGCATACTCGTATACAAGGATTTTCTTACCACTCTCATCACAGAACCCTAAGAGTGTGATAACATTTTCATGTTCAATATTAGAAAGAAACATAACCTCTTTCCAAAACTCCCCATCTCCTTGTCCTAGGGAACGATCCAAGCACTTAACAGCAGCCACGGTCAGACCCTTAGAGTGGAAATCAGCTCTGTACACCTTTCCGAATCCACCACTACCGAGGTAGTGTTCATTGCCAAAGTTGTCGGTGGCTTGTTTTATGTCTTCAAGTCCAATTCTTAGGTGCTTATACTCTTCAATGAGAGAGGACTTTATATTAGTAGTTGACCAAAATTATAGTTGAAGCTCACTTAATTAGCATCAACGAAATAAGTGACTGTCTGTTTTTGTTTAAATTAATCCTTTTGAATAGTCAATAGGTATGTGGTTTTATCATGTATGGAAAAAATGAAGCTGTTAAATGCTGTGGTTTTTAATTCAGGTATTTAAATTGAAAAAATAATCATTGATTCGTCTGTGGAAAGTTACAAATGTGGTATGACTCGCATGATATTAGACGGATCCATATATTTCTTGTGGTTTTGTACAACCCAAAATGTGTCGATATATTAATTTAGCGGGGATAAGTTGTCCCTTTTACCCCAAAAAAAAATGTGTCGATATACCACTACAAACTGTCATATGGACGGGTTTACTAGATTTATTTGGTGGTACCACTTTTGACCTGTAAGCGTGGTGTAAAGTCTAATTAAGCATATCCTAGATAATTTTATGGTCAACTTCTACATCATATAGTTTGCACAAAATCGAGAAAACAAATCGTTATTGCATCCAAATTTTAAAAGTAAGTTTTTTAACTAGATATCTAAAAAATATATAGAGTATGATGAAGACCTTGAGGACATCTTGTGTCTTTCCTTTCAGTCGAAGATGAAGTTAACGTCACATTTCTTGGAATTCTTCCTTCCTGGTATTATCAACAATTACAACAAGAAATTTCACAAATACGACATTATAACTTAAATTTAATACCTTTTGCTTATTTTGAATTATGTTTGTGTTCCCAACTGAATTGTTTCTTGTTTGTGTAATGTTTATAGTTTTTTTGCCATGTAATATAGGAAAAAGCGTAATAGAACATACCTGATAATCAACTGCATTTTCAAGATTGCTCACGATCCAGTAATTTGATGGACGTTTTTTCTCATTCCTTTGCAAACATTGATATGCAACGGATGTGAACGTCTTAAAACAAGCTGGTATGATTTGCTCCCATAGATTGTCATCAATGATCATCTTCAATGCCTGTTCTTCATAATATTTTTTTGCCAATGTCGATAGAAATCGAGGTTGACCGTTCTGACCTAGTTCAACACTACGCCTTGAGCATAAAACTTCAAATAAAATGACTCCAAAAGAGTAGATGTCAGATTTTACTGTAAACGTCATCGTTTCCATATACATGGGATCCCAATACCCCCTGCCCACAATATCGTTCAGAAGAAACGATTGTTGTTGGCTAGTATTACCAGATTTACAAAGCCCAAAATCCGCAATTTTGGCATTCCAGTTTTCGTCCAACAAAATGTTGCCACTTTTCATGTGAGTGTGTAAGACACTTTGTTGGGTCCCCCAGGGATTATGAAGGTACTGTAGGCCACGAGCAGCCCCAAGACATATCTTGAGACGTTGAATCCAAGTGAGACAAGGTGTAGTTAAATAAAGGTCAAGACTTTTATTAGCTGCATAGTCGTACACAAGGATCTTTTCATCACTCTCGTCACAAAACCCTACGAATGAGATGAGATTTTCGTGTTTGAGACTAGAAAGTAACTTAAATTTCTTACAAAAATCCTCATCTCCTTGTCCGAGTGCACCATTTAATCTCTTTACAGCAACAACTACCTTCCGGTCCTCATGGTGGAAATCCCCTTTGTATACTTTTCCATATCTACCTTCCCCCATGAAGTGGTCATCACCAAAGTTGTTGGTGGCTTGTTTTATTTCTTCAAGTTGAATTCTGAGGTGCTGAATATGTTCCATGATTTATGATAAAATTTGAAATGTGTACTGTAATTACAAATGGAGGAGACTTTTATTCATGATCAACTCGACAAAAGGTCCATTTATATATAATAATTGGTGACATAAATGACGGTCTCTCTATATTTAAATTATTCCTTTTGTGTATTCAAGAAGCATGTGGTATATCTATCGACCGGGTCAAATGCCACCAAGTCGTTGATATCTGCATATTATATTGTATACAACTAATACAATGGTTTTTAATTTAGATGTTCAAATGAGAAATAGTCCTTGATTTATGTCTGGAAAGATGCAAATGCTGTATAATGGTGATCAAGAGACAAGACGATGGATTTCCATTTCTTTATCGTTGTTGAATACAAAATGTCTCGATTTGGTACTACACACTCTCTCATGGACGGATTGAACCTATAACCACATGGTAGGAGAAAGAAGATAAATAGATACTTTTGTTTAAATGTTCAACGATTCGTATTTCTAGTATATTTTGAGGGGACAAAAACAAAAAAAATCATATTTCTTCACAAATTAGTGTTCGTATCAAAATTTCTAGATAATATTTATGAACAAAATCCACCCCTTTTTACAATAAAAATTTCCGAATGTAAGAGTTTTCAACACCAAAGGAGTAGATGTCTGATTCTCTAAAGTGTAAAACCTTAAGATTTGTCACTTTGTAACAACGTATACGGAAATGAGGACACAACTAATTTAATTAAAGGAAAAAGTCGGTGTTTCTATTCAAATTTCTTTTGTTTAAAACCGAGTAATTTTTATTTTAAGTTCATTGTGTGTACGTTTTTAAACAAAACTTTAAAACACATGATCATTTTTTTAAAATAGAAAGAAAGGAGTTAAGAAAAATCAAATCTCTTTTAAAAAAATAATATTCTAAATTGCTATTTAATAATATATGTTAAGTTACCGCTTAAACTTAACACCGATAACTACTTAAATCCCTCAACAAAGTGTGGTCTTAAAAATTCTCGGAAACTAAGATGAAACACTATACATAATGTGTTAAATAAAAATAAAAATAAGAACATTATGTGAAAAAAAGTGTGTTCGGATCAAGTTGTATTGAAATGTATAAGTGTTCTAGCTAATTCTTACTTTGAACAAACTAAGTTGATATTACTGCTTATGAATATGTTTCATATTCCGTAGATGGTAGAAAAGTGGAATAAGCTGTTTAGAGCATGTTGAATAAGCTGTTGATGTGAGAATAAGCTGATTTGAGCTAACTGGACTTAAAAGAAGAAGTTGGCTTATAAGTTATTTTTTGTTAAATCTCTTGTTTTGGTTCAATAATTTTACAAGTTTGTAACGCGATATGGACATTTAGTGTTTAGTTTATGGTCTACGATCTTTATTCCATTACTAGGCATTAACCCTTTTAATTTTAAGAGTTTAATTTAAAAAAAAAGACATATTGATCATTCATTTATGGATCAATCTTACTAATCAAATACTTATAATTCAAATAAAATAATCAAAAGAAGTAAATATGAGTTTTATGACTCGTAAATAAGTTAATAATCAAAATAAACACATCACATGTTTATGTTAATATTCATATTCATATTTATATATAATATTTTTAAAATTCTAAGTAAAATATAAACTAATTAGAATTATAAAATTTTAATTTATGACTTTTAATCTATCACAATAATAAACATATTAATATATATAAATCCATTACAATACTATTAATGGAATATAAGTGTTGGAAAATGTTAATGAAAATATGCGATTTTCATCAACTTTGGAACTCTATAAATAATACATATTTAATATTTACGATCAATATTTTATATGTATGCGTAGCCCTTAGAAAGAGCTTCGCAACGATATATGATACGTCCAAAACGGAGTTAAGGTGAATGAGATATCGACGCCTAAAGATAGGTGTTTGGTGCAAATTTGGTTTTGTTTGAAACTTGTCCCACATCGGTGGTGGACACAAAGTTTGTGTTGTTTATAAGCAAGAATTTTGTTCAATTAGCTTGAGACTTATACACACACAAGCTCACGACCTCGCGCGCAGGGGGTGCAAATTTCTGGTCCGAAAGGGCATGGGTCAAAAACTCATGCAAGCCCGCGCGACCTGCGGACACGAATGCAGCTTCGAAATCTCGAGCATGCGCGGTCCAGTTTTCTCGGTTAATGCTGCCAGCTTTCCATTTCAATTTTTGGCAAGTTTGCTGGCTGTTATCATTTCAGTACTGAGATACACCTTAATCTCTTCTTTCTCTGCTACTATTCCGACCAACTTCAGGCAAGTGATAGCTCCGACAGTTTAGAGTATAAACTGTTTTGCCATTGTACCCTGGGAAACAAAACGTGTGAATGCACGCGGAATTTGTTTTAAGGGAATCGTGTTTATCACGAGCCTTGGCCGATTACATTTTGCTGTTCATCATTTTTGTTTAAATTATTACGTTTATTTAATTGTGTTTAAAATTCTGTTTAACTTATTGTAATTGTAAACGCTATCCTTTCCTATAATAAGTGTATGTTAACTTATTAAAAAATGACTTTACCATTTAATATAATTAGTTTGATAAATAACTTGATAAAAATTAGAATATATGTTTAAATTTTCAAAAGAAATGGTAAAACAATTATGATATTTGGTATATACTAACGGCAAATCTGTAACTATTGATGAGGAAATATACTAATGCCCATGTCGATTATTGACTTTTACATATTTGGTATAACGTTATTTATTCGGTACAAATTAAGAATACTAACCTATACTTCTTACTTTCTACCTTAGGAGTGAGTATTCAAGTCGGGTTTGTGATGGTAGGTTCCGGTTAGCAGGTTGAAACTAATCAACCCGAACCTAACCTACTAACATAATCAGGTTGTCGGGTTCGGGTTAGCAGGTTGTGCTACTTAATCCGAATCTAACCCGTTTATTAAACATGTTAGTCGGTTGACGGGTTGATTTCAGGTCAAACAAGTTGGTTTTAGGTAAAATGAGGTTCATTTATAAGTGGGTTATTGTTAGATGCATTTTCATTCATCCTTATGCACGTTTATTTCTCGTATTAAGCATTGCATAACGTAAATAATCATGCATTATAGTTACATTTTTATGATTCCTAATTCACGAATAGAATGCTTGTACTTCACCTTTTTTATTATGTGTTTACAGGCATTGAAAGCTAGGCGAACAAACGGGACGAAACAGAACCTGAACGGGCGAGAAACGAAAGTCGAAAATAAACCAAGGGGCATACCCTCTCGGGCCCTTTTTGCCTTGTAAATATGCCCTCCCGGGCATCATTAACCACCCGGGCCACGGGTTGAGTTGTGTTTGACTCCCCGAGGCGTATCTGAGTAAATTTTGGGGTGTTCTGTAACCAAACCTGCCCGAGTCATTTTGTGAAGGATATCTAACCTTCCCGGGTCATATTTGACCCGCCCGGACCACTTTTCAAAGGCTAAATTCCCGACGGGGCTGCTGAAAATCGTTTTTTTGGTTTTTCCTAATCTTTGTATGATTTAATCACAATTTTCAATCAGTTTTTATATATCTTATCATTTGGGAAGAAGGAGAAGACAAGGGGAATCTATTTTTGAAGCTAATTCCATCATTGCAACATTAAATTCAGTGTTTGTAAGCATTTGAAACATTGAATTTATGATTATGTGTATGTTATTTCAATCCACGAGTGGCTAATTTCTTTTGTATTCGGTTCCAAACTAGACTTGATTATGCATTTTAATTTATGAAGTTGATGTTTGTTTGCTTCCTATTAAGTGATTTTGCTTTGTTTTTTCGGTTATGTTGAATTATATTTTTATGCTTGCTAGCTACTTGTGTTAAGGTTTAATTCACTATTGTTATGATTAGGTTATGAAATTCATAATTGTTTTCTAATCTAATAACAAGTAAAGAAACGTTGTTCACTCAATGTTAACTACAATCACACAATTATTACATTTTAAAGCTTTTGTGAAACGGTAATTGTTGTTTGGAAGGTTTACACAATTCGTTAATGCTATTTTCGATTCATTTCTAAGAGCTAGTTTGGATTTGAATTAAAAGGTTAGATTTATATCAAAGAGCTTGTTTTGGTATAAATAATTTGGTAAACAAAAGATGTTATAGTTTGTTATGTCTTTTAGTACAAACTTGAAATTTGTAAAGCTTTTAACACGCGTCTCTTTGGTTCGATCCTTACTTACTACATATTACGTTAGTAGTATAGTGTATGTGGGTTTAGAAATAACATATTTTTCAATTGTAACCGATATAACAAACTGTGTTAACAATTATATTGTTTATATTCTATCTTTTTTATCAACTATTAACATGGAAGAAAATAATATAAGATCTTGAAAAGAAAAAATATATAAAAAGAAGTTACTATCATCGTGATTAAGATAATTAATAATTTTTGTTAAATACAGTAGAATATATATTAAATTTTATATATTATTATTTATAAAAGAAAATAGTTTATAAAATTTTTGGACTAAACACCATGACATAAACCTCCATCCACTAGTAACAAAAGCCCCTCCGGCGAGCTATGGCGATTATGACCACCAGACGAACCCTAACCACCCTATTTTCTCGGACACTATCATCACCATCATCAATTTCTCGTTCTCGATATGCTCTCCCTCTTCTGGACCCCCATTTTCAATCACCCGAACCCGTTCCTTACTTCAGCCCGATTCGACTCAAGTCATCCGGGTCGGGTTACTCGCCGTTAAACGACCCGTCGCCAAACTGGAGCAATCGTCCGCCAAAAGAGACGATTATGCTTGACGGCTGTGATTATGAACATTGGCTTATTGTTCTTGAGTTTCCTACTGATCCTAAACCATCTGATGATGAAATGATTGATGCTTATGTCAAAACCCTAGCTTCTGTTCTCGGCAGGTATGGTTTTATTCGATTCGTTAAACCCTAGTTAATGTGTCTGAACCCTAGAGATATAAGAAGGTTTGAAATGTTTCGGTTATTACTTGTTGATTGTATGTGTATAGGAATGTGACGGTTTTCGGATGATGAATGTTTAGTTTTGTTATTTGAATTGTGGTTTTCAGTGAAGAGGAGGCGAAAAAGAAGATATACTCTGTTTCGACGACTACTTATACTGGATTTGGTGCTTTGATTTCCGAGGAGCTCTCCTACAAAGTCAAAGGTTTTATATTTCTGAAACTTTTATGGATAATTGGTGTTTGTCTAAGTCTCGTTATAAATGGCTTCGATGGTGATTTAGTGTAAAGTAGAATCTTTGACACGGATGCTTAATTTGTAGCGCACTCACACAAATGATCAAGATTTTTACGCTTGAACAAGTTATAAGTTATAACCAATACACAATAGATTGAAATCCACTTGACTTGAGGCTTGCAAATTTGTGGCTTTTTAAAAGAACTAATATTGTTTATCCCTAAGACCTACTCTAGTAACTTACTAAGTCTGCTAGAAATGGCCCTAAAATTGAAACTTTTAAGAAATATAATCGTAGAATTAAGGATTGCCTTAAATGCTCAGATCATGATTCTGTAAGTGGTCTCGTTTAGGGTAAACTATGAGCCTTTAATCAGGAAAACAATATTCCCTACATTTCAATACTATGCTACCATCATAATTTGGAGATGGCTCGTAACATATTGTATAATTACTTACTTATATAGTTATATATACTCTCCGCAACTCTGCTTTTCTCTTGTGAACTTGTATTTCTATTCCTTGATATGCACATCAGTACCATCAGTGTATGGGCAGGTTAGGTAACGAGTTCGGGTACAAGTCAAATAGGATAATGACTTTTTTCTTTTGAGCAGGTCAACCTGGTGTTCTATGGGTTTTACCGGATTCATATCTTGATGTACCCAACAAAGACTATGGAGGTTTGTTTCAAACTAACAAATTGTAGATGATTTTCAATAACCGTCACACCGTTTTATTGATATTCCATCTGCAAGTGTGTGCTAACAACACATTTTTCTTGTTTGTAGGCGATTTGTTTGTTGATGGGAAAGTCATTCCACGACCTCAGTACAGGTTCACTGATAGACAGCAAAACACTAGGCCACGACCAAGACCTCGATATGACAAACGTCGTGAGACAATGCAGACTATTCGTAGGGAACCAATTCAAAGAGACAATTTTATAGCTCAACCAGGAGTAGACCAGAATCAGCCTCAAATTGCTGGTGGAGGGTTCATTCAAAACCAGGGTAGGTCTTAATGGTCTAGCAGCCGATGCTTTGATTGCCACTGGCATGTTCAAAAAGTTTAGATATGCTCAGTATGTGAAACTTCTTAGGTATTTTGCTTGATACAGAATCATCATTACATTTTCTCTTGTTCTCATAATAACGGTTTATTTGTTCATCTTTCATGGCTACTGATATTTTAACTTTATGGGAATCAGTTTAATATGTCAAATATTTTATCTAAAGGACTTGGACTGGTTTGGCGTGTTTAAAGCCTTTCAGTAGTGGTTATACGTGATTGATTGTTCATGCGCTACCTAAATCCTCATAAAAAAAGGCCATTAACGTGGCCGAAAAATTGCTTTAATCAATATGGTCCTTTTAAAAAGACGACAAAATGGCCAAGAGATTATTGCCTCTAAAGCTAAAGGTCTGGTAGGATAATACAAGGCTTGTCAATGAGCATTATTGAATTGGCATGTCGAACGAACCCGCCTTTTTGTTATAGTATCGATAGCAACAAATTCCATGGATTCCTTTACTGGTAACCTTATTTGATCACACAGGTTGTGTTCTTGATAATGCCATTAAGCTCTTATACCATATTTCGCAAAAGGCCATACAACAATATATAAAAGGAGGGAATGCCTTTAGCTAGACATAAAGAAAATTCATTTATCAACAAAAAAAAATGATACTAGCATATACAAACAAACCTACATTTGTTAGTGGAAAAGTAAAACGGAAATGACGACCTAGTAAAACCAAATGAACATATAAGACGTTCATATCCCTACAATAATTGAGTAATTGGTAGTTGTTTGAATTTTGCATCGTTAACTAGCGAGTTGAAATGAATGTATTGTAAAATTCTTACAATATCATCTTAATAAAAATAACAACAATATTCAATTCCGTTATATATAGGAGGTAAATGTAGATAAACTCTCTTTATCTGTAATCGAATATTCGAGTCCGTAGTCAAAGTCTGTTGTGATTGCAAAGATGTACCAGCCCTAAATATAAATGTAGCCGAAGGACCATTTATGTAGTTATATAAAGTCTTAAATGTTCAGACCCAAAACACCCTTTTCGGTGAAAAAAATATCCAAAACAATCATCTCTTCAAATCTTAGCTGGCACCGGAGATCCATTAACCCAAACAAAACTCCGTCGTCTCACGACGACACAACGACGGCATCAATCGCTACTCCGTCAGGTACACCGTGTAATATTTCAGATCTCATTCAATTTCCTCCGATCTGTATATTTCATTTTCAATTTATATAAAATTCAGATCCTGAAAGATTATACATTAAGTATGAATTCGAATTACGGTAGATCAAATCAATCTGGATCTGTTAATAGTTTCGATTTTGATCTCGGCATCAATTCGAATCGTAATAAGCCTTTAAACGGTCAGAATAATAGTAATTATGCAAAACCTAACCCTAGCAATACGACGGCGTCTTGGCAACCGAATAAGCCGTCTTGGACGCATCAACCGGCTGCTGCGACAACGTCGTCTAGTTTGGGTGGACCGTTGAATGGACCTACTTCTATGGTTGGAGATATTACTGGAAGAAGCTGGGCGTCGACTGCGCCACAACGTCCGAATGTGAATACTATTGGGATTGCGAATAAGAATAATAATTTGTTTAGTGATTTGCTTGGTGCGAATTTGGGGGGTGGGAAACAGAGTGGGAATGTTCCTTTGAAGAATGTTGCACCTGTTTCTACGCAGACGGGTGGTGGTGGGAGAAGTGGTTTTTCGATGGGAGGGATGGCGGATTCATTGCCGAAAACTGGTAATGGTGTGAATAGTGGTGGTGGTGGTAGTTGGGGTTCTTCTCAGGGTTTTGGGAATTTTAATACGAGTGGAAATGGGAATAAGAATCAAAATCTTGGAGGACCGGCGATGAAGAGTTCGAATGTGAGTGGTGTTGGAGGTGGAATGAGTTCGAATAAGGATCCATTTGGATCGTTACTTGATTTCAGTGCTAAACCAGCTGCTGGAATGAAAGCGGGGAATAAAACTAGTGCGCCGAAAACGTCGGGAGATGATATGTTTGGTACCTTTCAAAATGCTTCAAAAAGTAGTACAAATGCTTCGAAATTGGATGATTTTGGTTTTGTTGGTAAGCAAACTCAGAAACCCGTTCAATCATCAGGAAGTAATGTTTTCCAAAATAACCCTACTTTCATGGGTTCTCAATCGAAAATCGATGATTTTGGTTTTGGTGGTATGCAAAGTCAGCCGCCTGTTCAGTCATCAGGAGGGAATGATTTTGACGTGCTATTCCCTTCATCTTCAGCTTCTGTCGGTAACGCTACTAAGAGTTCAGATAATTTTGTGAACGAACAGTTTGCAGGGGCTGAGGATTGGGGTTTTGAATCTGAGATGGGTGGAGGAGATCATGTGGGTGGAACCACCGAGCTTGAAGGGCTTCCTCCGCCCCCAGCTGGTGTGACATCTTCATCAGCAAAGAGTAAGGGAATGGATAATTACAAAGCGGGGCAGTATCCCGATGCTATAAAATGGCTGTCGTGGGCTGTAATTCTTTTGGAGAAGTCCGGTGATAATGCCGGTAGTATGGAAGTATTGTCTTCTAGAGCTTCGTGTTACAAAGAAGTTGGTGAATACAAGAAGGCAGTTGCTGACTGTTCAAAGGTACAATTTCAACGACACTCTGTTGAATCTGTATGTTGTCTTTTTTGTTTAGTATATTTATTTCGTTATCTTATATATGTTATAATGTGTAGGTGCTAGAGCAAGATGGCAAAAACGTTTCAGTCCTTGTACAACGTGCATTATTATACGAGAGCATGGAGAAATACAAGCTTGGAGCCGAAGACCTCAGAACTGTCATGAACATTGATCCGGGAAACAGGGTTGCAAGAAGCACCATACACCGTCTCACCAAATTGGCTAGCTGAGCAAGGATTTAAAATGCGTATTATCACGTACCCTTTCTTTTATTCGTGTTTGAGACTTTCAATATTATACTCCCTTTTTTGTGTCAAATTTATGGGCAATAATCACACGAAATAGTTATTTGATGCCTTTCGTTTTTACAAAATCACTAGTGTTGTATTTCTGAATTCATTCTGTGACGTCTTTCCCTGTATTGACTGTAAAAATGGCTTGTTCTTTTTATATTATACATCCTTATTCCTTAACATGTCTTTTACAAATTTCTTTTACTTTTGGCCTGTTAACCATATTGTATTACGAATATATTTATACGAAATGTAAAGAGAAACTAACTGGGCAAAGTACATCTAGGGAGTTTGTGTTTTGAGTGTATCACCTCAACAAAATATATTTATAGATGTTGCTGAAGGATCTCATAGATTTCACGACATCGTGTGGTTGTTAAGGTTCTAATAGTCCTCATACTCATCTTCAAGGTTAGCTGGTTGAGTAGACCATATATATCGAAAGAGGTGGTAATTACTAATTAGGAATATCAAAATAAACCTTAGAAAATGGCAATTTTTTGAATGGGCATATTAAATTTGAGATCAGCCAAAACATGGTTAGGCAGCTTGCACATGTCCAGTCTCGGCTTAGACAGCCATCTTTTTATCCACGAAAAACGAGACGATAAATTCGAAATTATTTATACGGTGGTATCTGCTCCGCCTTTGGTGGGCTCTAATTCAGAGAAACCTAGTTCATTGCTTCACATGTTTGGACCGGTAAAGCTCTTCGTAAGGAGACTAACATGGCCTCATAAGAATTTCTGTTTACCTCAGACATGCATGAAAGTAAGGACTCGATCCCAAACTAGTAATGTTTTCATTTTAGTTTCGCCACTTTGGGTTTAGTTGACCGGTAATTGTTCTACAGTCGTCGTCTTTACATGGGGGTGCATGAAAGTATGGACTTGATCCCGTGGGTACCCTCACGACCTCACACTGTGTGCTCACAGGTGAACTTGCAGTTTAATATATCATGTTAGAGAGTTGAATTTGGGAATCTCCATCTTATTTCATATTCTGCAAGCATTCAAAGTCTAAAGGTTATCTAAATCGACATGATAACCACACACTGAATTTTTTACTCTATAGACTATAGTTAATAGCAACTTGATTACTAAACATTATATTTATATATACAATAATGCGATTATGGCATCTCAGTTGACACAGACACAAAGAGTTGACTCGGGTAATCACTCAAAGATATAAATAAACCCTAATGGATATTTGTTTATTACGTAATACAATCGGGTTGGGTCATGTACAACAAAACCTAATGATCTATTCATCTATTTGCGATGACAAATGAGTTCGATGTTTCACACAAGAGGTCTCGTATTCAAACTTCCTTCGGTGACATCTTGGGGTAGCCGTGGAAAAGGTTCGAAAACGGTTAAGGAGATACCGCTTTTAGAACCCATGTTAACTGAACGGAAAATCCTTATTCATTAAGTTTAAATAGAAAACTAAAAAAAAAAAAAATACTTTATTACAGTTTAAATTGTTAAATCTGTATGGAAGTCATAAAATAGTTTTGATCAAGAATGTATACAAAGTTATAGGTTATATAAATCTTTTAAATAAAATCTATAATCTCATTGTCAATATCAACTTCTAATCAACTGGTGTATTAATACGTAAGCGGTCATTGTTGGGTATGCCAAGTTATAGTTTTTGTCTCGAAAAGTTATTTATTAGAACGTTTTAAAAGTTGAAACATGAAACAGTAACACGTATGGTCGACAAAGATGAAATTTGTAACATTTATATTCCCAGAAACTAAAGCCGGTAACAATAATAGTTTGTAAACTTAATTAGTTGTAACAAAATCCATAAATAGGGACTATTAGTAAGTCTTATAAAATTTCAACTTTATAAATTTTGATACGCATAAAATGATCCTTTAGGATAAAAACCGTGGACTATATAGCATATAACAAGATGTACGATCATAAGTTCATAACAAACATCATTATATGTCCCACATCGCCTATGTAAAAGAAATTTGTAGTATTTATAAGCCTTGGTCAAACATCATATCCCGCCGGACTTGGTAATGCAAGTCTGTGACCCAAGTGGGGGCATTAAGATGGGTTTGAAGGAACATCTTGAAAAGAGGACTAGCCAAAGATCGACGAGAGGGATTAATGTAGACAGAGGGTCAATTATATAAATAATAATGGACCTCAATCAGAGTACAACCAGCACACTTAGGCTTGGGTTGGTACCATCTCTTTCGAGTACTACCAACACCAAGTGTTGGCTTGGTACCATCTCTTCTACAAACGGTCGATCCACCCAAAAAGGTGTGCACCACTGACTTATCAGAGCAGCGCTCGTTGACTTGGGTAATGTCCTCTTTCAAATGCTGCACCCATCTTTTTGTAAAACTAGGCTTGTTTACCGTCTCCATGCAAGTATCTCGTCTTTCCATGCGACGGTCCATGGTTTGCACTGGAGAGGAACCCGACTATCACATTTCATATGTAGTAAAAAGTGTAGCTTTTTGTGGATCGGTATAGTGATAGTTGTGTGGTTCACTACAAGAAATGGACCCTACGGCGACGACAAAAAATCGTGCCTAAAGGGAAAAAATCGTGCCTAAAGGCCTTTGGCGACGATATGTCGTGCCTAAAGGGTCGTCGCCATAGCATCGTGGGGAAAGGTGTTTAGCGACGATTTCTCATAACCTATAGCGACGATGGCGGGACCCACATTGACTTTTTTAAATCTGCTTATTTAATTATATAGTTATTATTTTATTTAATTATATAATTAATTAATATATTTAATAAATCATTTTAAAATATATTTATTAAATATAATTTAATTTTAATTAATTATTTTTTTAAATATTAATTTTCTATTTAATTGAAAATATTTGGTTTTGATTTTAATATACCAATACATAACTATAAATATATAAATGTAAATACAAAAATCAATCAATATATATATATAAACATTATCCATATACCATAAAATTTAATGAAAATAACAATAAATTATATAATTATCAAATAACTTATACAATTATCATCTATTACAAATCTTTATAATAAAACAAAATAATTAATCAAAATAAAAGTCATGGTGGTTGTGGTGGCTGCAGATGGTGGCGGCATCAGGTGGCTGCAGCAGGTGGCGGTGGTGGCTGCAGTGGTGGCGGCGGCGGTTGGTGGCTGTAGTGGTAGCGCGGCGGTTGGTGACTGCAGTGGTGGAGACGGCGGTTGGTGGTAGCAATGGTGTCAGCGGCGGTTGGTGGCGGAAATTTGGCAGCGGAGGTTGGTTGCAGTCATGGTGGCAGCGGCGGTTGGTTACAGCGGCGGTTGGTGGCTGGCGGTGTTGATATGGGTGTGGTGATGATATAGGTTTTAGAGAAATTTAAGGGTGGTGTTGGTTAAAAAAAGAGAGAAAAGAAAATGGTGGTGGTGGTGTTTGTAAGGAAATAAGAGAGTGAATAAATGAAAGAGAAAATGGTGGTGGTGGTGTTTGTATATTTAGGATATAATTCTAAAATTTTGGGAGGGAAATTTGGGGGGGAAAGATTTTGGTGAAAAGTTTAGGTGAAAAGTTTAGATTAAATATATTATTATTATTATTACTATTATTATTATTATTATTATTATTATTATTATTATATGTTAGTTTTTAAATGAGATATTTTAAACGAAAATAATAAACACAAAAAAATATATTATTTATAAAATATTAAACTTTATGATAAACTTATAACTTTTATTTATTCAATTACAAATTAATGATTATTTACATTTGAATAACACAATGTTTATTTAATACACACCTATAAATGAGGCGATCAATATGTAAGAAGGTTCGATAGTTAGCTACATATGTGACACGTACTAGCTCGTATATTCAATGATTAATGGTGAGTTATTAAACTGTGGAAAAACGATATCGACTTGTTTTACAATTGACGATGATCAACGGTGAGTAGTCGATTGAATACCTCTATGTGTGATAGTATACATTGACATTGTTACAAGTTATGTAATGATCGATCAAATCATTGATAATTGGATGTCATGTATGGTGTACGTAGTCGATGAATGTTGTTCGGGTTAATTAGCTCTAATTATCGATGAATGGTGTTCTAATAGTCGATGAATGGTGTTTTAATAGTCGATGAATGGTCGATAGATGAATGGTCTATACAACTTTGCCTTACGATGGTTTAGGTTTCTAGGGTTACGATGGTTTAGGTTTCTAGGGTTACGATGGTTTAGGGATATGAGTTTAGGATTTAAGGTCTAGCATTACGTGGTTATGATGTTCTAATAGTCGATAGATGAATTGTCTATACAACTTTGCCTTAACTCATGTTACCTTTAATAGCATTACGTGGTTTAGGGATATGATTTCAGGATTTAAGGTCTACCACTACGTGCTTATGGTTTAAAGTTATACTTATACTACAACATGTCGTATTACAACTTTTCGTTATAACAGTAAACGGTTATTAATCGTATTAATTATTTAATTACGATATTAGATATTTAAAAATATGTATATACATTTATTTTAAGTATATTAACATTAATAATATAATTAATTTTAATTTCTTATTATCAAATAATTTTATTTTAAACAAAAATTATTATTTAAAATTAACATTATATATTATTTAATTTGATATATTATATTTTCATTTTTTAAATATAATTTAATTAAAAAAAATTATATATATTAACATTATATAATTTTAATATATTAACATTATATAATTTTAATATATTAACATTATATATTATTTAATTTATATATATAGTTTAATTATTATTTAGATTATTTAAATAATTAATTAATTTAGATTAATTAATTATTTTAATGTTTTATAAATTATTTAAATAAACATTTAATTATTTATTAATTAAATAAATAAGTCAGATAGACCTACGGCGACGACAAATCGTGCCTAAAGGCCTTTAGGCACGATTTTTTCCTTTTTGGCGGGATTTGGCGGGAATTTTTAATGTTTTTGTTAATTAATTAAAATAGTGTCGTCGCTAAAGGTGAAAGTCGTCGCCAAAGGGTCGTCGCTAAAGGCATGTGTCTGAAAAAGTCAAAAAGTTGATTTTTTTTGTCTTTTAGTGGGCCTTTAGGGACGATTTTTTGTCGTCGCTGTAGGTGTCGTCGCCAAAGGTCATTATTCTTGTAGTGGTTGCTGTGGAACAAGATAGACTTCTGGATGCAATTTCCTATTATAACTTTATAAGTCACTTGTACAAACCTGTTTTGGCTATTAACTTTCTGTTTATTACATAAATTCCCCTGACTTGATGGAAGCTCGGAATCGATACAAACTGAAAGTAAAGTTAAACGGTAAATGAATTAAAGATTATTATTTTTTTTTTATTTTTTTTTTTGTATATATACAAGTTCAACAGATTGTTGGAGGTATAGATGGAGTGTTCATATAGTTACATATAAGTAGAAGCATGATATAGTTGCTTTTGTTACCATATGATGGATACATATGAACAATTGAAATGACTACACTCTATTGTTAAAACATCGATGCTGATACTTGTGAAGGTTACACAATTTTTTTGCTTCCGTACATTGAAGAACACGGGGGAGATGGTTATGACGCAACTGAACTGTATCACAAAATTTGGTGGTTGCCATGCCACTACAAAAAAACAGCTCTTTAGAGACGTAATTAGCGACGCAAAATACAATTAACTACATTTTTTGCGATACCCATGTCGTTCGTGTCGCAAAATACGTCTTAAAATATGATATTGATGGAGAAGTCGCAATATTTGTCGCCGTTCACGTCGTTATTTTTGCGACAATACTTGCTACGTCGCTAAGGATGTCGCTATATTTGCGATACCCAACATGCCTTATCGTCTCCAATTTTGTGACTTCCAAATAATATGTCGCTAAACATGTCTCTAGTTTCTCAATGTGTATAAACATATGGCTAATGTTGTATCCAAATTTTCACTCCTACATAAACGCCTCTTAAAATAGCTTTATTATTTATTTATTTTGGATAAGATAAATGATAGCCATATTTATTTGTTATAACATTAATAAGATAGAACAATAAATTTAATAAGAAAAGGAAACAAAGATATTTATATTATATAGATAGGGTGAGATTCATGTAAAACAACATTAATTATAAAAACGGTAAAAAATACTAAAAAACACATTATAATAAACAAATAAATAATCACAATAATTTTTTTTAGATTTTTTTTGGAAGAATCCTAATTAAATAACTTTTAGTAACTTTTCATCAAAAAAAAGGAAAACAAAAAATTCGAACTTAGATGCATTTTCTCAAGTAGATGTATTTTTTATAAAAGTGATATATTTTACCCAATTTAGATGTAATTTTATCATAAAAAAGATATATAATACATTTAACATAATATTTTATTCAAAAAGTTAAGGAAAAGTTAGATGCATTTTCTTTGAATTAGATGCATTTTTTAGAATTAGATGCATTTTTTAGAATTTTTCGAACTTAGATGCATTTTTCATAAAGAATTATGTATTTTACCCAACTTAGGTAACTATAACGCTTCCGCCACGAAGGACGAAGCAACCAAATAACGTAAAACCCGACAAATAATAAGGCGTAAATCAAATCAAAATGAAATAATAAAGGATCAAACCAATTGCGAATAAAAGTAAAGATAACGGTAACGTTTAATACCTCAAAATGACGGGATAACACAGTTTGGGGCAGGAGCATCGGGTATTGGGTATGACCAGGGTGAACCAACGGGTGGTGTTAGGGTTTGCATAGGATTAGGGTTTGCACTGGTAGTGTGTTGCATGTAGGGCATCGGCTGGAGTTCAAATTCACCGGTTGTTTCGAATTGTTTGCAAACCTCTTGTTATCATTAGACTTCGAGTGGATAAACTTACATTTGTCACCATATTGGCAGTGACCGCGCATGAAGTTTCAACACACATTTGGTGGATAAAACCGATAGTTGTTGTTGTTGTTATTGCCTCGAGCCAAGAGAATCGTGGGAGACGAAGATGTATCGATGGTGTGAGTAGGTGTTCTAGCAAATCTGCTTTCTTCTAAGAGGAGAGTTGTTCGGGCATCCGTGAACGACGGGAGCGGCTTTTGGTGTCGAATAAAAGTAATAACACTTGCATATTTCTCCGGTAACCCATTTATCATGTGCATAACGAGAATTCTCTCGTCAATCGATTGATCGATGTTCTCCAGCAGATCATAGATTACTTTCAACTTGTTACAATATTCATTGATGCTTAGATCCCCTAGTTTTACGTTTCGGAGATCTTCATGAAACAGTATCGCCCCGAGCGTCCTTGTTGCTGTGGAATAGATCGTCTAAAGCCTTCCATAGTTGTCTAGCCGTCTCACGTTTCTTCATTACCATCTGAAGAAGGGATTTACTAATGTTGTTGTAAATCCACATCTTGATGATATTATCACGTTTTCTCTATCCTTTGTCATCCGGTCCTTTAGAAACGACGGTACCATCGAGGGATCCTTCGACCTCCTACGTGATGCAATGCATCTCGAACATAATCTTCCACCGAGTGAAGTTATGTTCCTCCATATCTAGTGTAATTGGAATAAATGCTTTCATATTGGTGATGCCAAAGATCTTGTCGTCTTCAGATCCGTGAGCCTTATCATCAGGCATGCTTAATTTGCTGGCTAGATTATTGTGTATGCAAAAAGAAAAAGGTTGAAACGAATTAGGGTTTGTAGAAACGAATTAGGGTTTGCAGGTTTTGCCGAATTAGGTTTAAGAGTAAACGAAAATTAGGTTTGGTAAGGTGATAAGGACCGAAATTGTTAGAGGGAAAATAGGAGAGTCTATTGATAGCTCTAATACCATAAAATAGTATGAATTGTAATTGGAAAATTGATTGCTTGCTCTTCTCATTAATCATACAAGTATAAATATACAAGAAATAGATGATTGGACGAAGCCCTAACACCTTACATTGGCTAGAATCCTTTTTATCTAATAAATGGGACATGAGGCTGATGTCATTCGGCTGACATGGCGTTTATTTAGACTGTCCACATAGGATGGTTAATAAAATTGATGATGTCACAATTCAGTTATATATATTTTTTATTTAAATTTAATTTAAATATATTTTGATTTTGTAGAATCGAGGGTTTTTCTTGAAGAAAGGAAATATATTGGAGAAGGTTTACACATCTTGGAATCCTAAAGTTTCTTTTACTGGCTCTTCAATTCTCGATAACCTAAATAAATTTGAATTTCAAAAGTCTACTACTTCTTCATTATCGATTCTTCTGTTTCTTTCTTTCGGATCTATAAAAAAAATTGATTTTTTTTTTCAGTTCCTCCGAGTTCTCAAGGTTCAGGTACATAATCATTCATCAATATGTATATCACCCCACTTCTGCAATATGCTAACAAGGCAGGAGGAAGTATTCTTGTTAAAAAGACCCAATAATGTTTAATTTTAATATGCAATCGACGATTCTTTGTGTTATGTAGTAGTTATGAAAAATGGAAGGAGCTTGATACGTAGTTTGATTTTGGAGGATCTTTATTTGTTCAAGTTTTATTAAAAAATTTATTTGTTATAGGGGATACTATTGTTGTCTGACCTTCAAAGCCTTCGATTGTTGCTAATTTAGTGTGAAAAGTCGAATGTTGGTGAGTTATTCATTGAATCTCAACTTAAATTGAATTTTTTCATAATCAAGATTTGTTATAATTGGGCGGTTTAGTTGGATGATTTACGTAGCTAAACTTGTTTCGGGTCAAAGTTCGTTCTTTTGGCTATGATTGTTGTTTGTACCGACTACTTAGTCACCATGGGACAATGTGGCCCCTTTGCCTGTTCCAACAAGAGCATATGGAAGGTCTCAGCGAACACTTGATGCAGGAAATTCCCGACCCTCAGAGGTAAACTCACATATTATTTTATCTCTTATTTTTCAGTCACAGTGAGGCAAGCATCTCATCATTTATAACCTATTCTGATGCTGTGTATACGGGACAAAGACGCGAAAAAGGAAAAGGAAAAGGTTTTTAGCTCAGAGATGAGAGATTAGTGAGAGTATTCGGTTAGAGATGGAATACAACGCTGATCGTGCATGGTTAGTCCATGTATTTTTATAATTTTTTTAACAGTCTCTGATAATCATCACAAAAATATATATGTGCTACTTTTGATTGAAAATGTTTTCCCAAAGATTTCTGCAAAAAATAGTTTTGAAGCGGATATTTGGCTGTTTGTGAATTCGCTAAATACCTCTGCCAGCTGGGTTGTTATTTTGCATTTAGTTTCATAAAAAGTAATTATGTTATACACCCCACTTAAAAAGGGTCAGATTAGTAACTCACTGTACAAGCTCCTTTTAATGTTTAGATATTAACGTGGCTGTTTTCATAGGTATGACACAGAAGAAGGAAACACTGATGGTGAGACTGTGTTTGACCTTTAATATTAAACATGACAAAGATCGACTCATTCATAAGTAAATGGGTTAAAATTGTCTCCTTTGTTGGTTTTTTTTTGAATGTAAATGGGTTAAAATCAACCCATATGGCCTTTTTTGTTGACAATATATATAAATTGTATTTTTGACACATGGTTTTAAAGAGTGAATAATGAATGGATGGTGCCATTCAAGGTTACATAATAGCTTCGGCATAAATATACTAAATTCAATGTGATATACGATTATATTGGGTTGTAGAGATGAGTCAAGCTCTTTCTGTATTTTATCCATTTTTGTAATTACCATATACTAAAAGTTGTTTGATTTCACCATATGTCTATAGTGTAATTTGAATCTAATTTGATGTCAAAGTGTTGGTCCCATAACCGTGGATCATTTTATTCATTTTTATTGGTTACATTTTCTTTAAGCTCATGGTAACTACCTCTTTTCAAGTATTGTTCGTAGTTAATAACTTTAACCAACTTCATTATCTTATGTTCTATATTTGTAAACAACATTAATATTCATAAAATTAAAAGATAAATTATCTTTTTAATAATTTTGTTTGTTTATTACTCCTAAACTTTACTATTGTTACATGAAGAAAATTCCTTAATTTTGACTAAATTTTTCATACAATCCCGTGTAGCACACGGGCACTAAGCTAGTACAACTAATATAATACAATCTAATATTATTATCATTCTAAAGAATACATCATTAACTTAAAACTTATTTTGATAAATACCGATCCATGATTACATTTTCGTTTTGATTATTTCAAACTAGTTAGTCATATATTTGGCCGAATGGCCAAAATAAGCGGTGCAGTTTAGCTTCATCCTGTGGATCCCACTCTGTTATACTAAACAATTAGCTGTCTGTGTCTGCATAAATTTCAGGCCATTGACTTGATGCTTCATTCTCGAACGTTGAATCATCAAAACAACAATAATACAACGAATTTATGAATTTTATAACAAGCCCTTAAGGTTTATACTAATTCTAAAACAAATCCCAACTTTTTAATTTGATCCTAAAATGTCATGGTTGTTTCACTTGTTTTGAATAACGTATGTACTAAGTTTGAAGCCAAATGATATCGGTAGTATATTATAACCCTGTGATTAAGGATTTAACCTTAATTTCATACATAATTAATCAGATCATTAGTTTGACCGTTTTTTAACAATCAAATACTTCTTAACTTATGGAGTCGTTGGATTACTATTGTAGCAACCTCAGTTTAATAATTCATAATAGTACTATTTAAATGTAAATATATATTTTCACTAAACAATTTACACATTTTAAAGAGTTTTGATGTTGATAGACATAAAAGTTATTATCTAGAAATAATTTATTGTAAAATTTGGTTATATAGTGTCAAAAATGCACTAATGGGTATAAAAATTTGTACAAATCGTTTAATTATAATGTCATTAATAAACAAAATATAGTTTTTAATAAATTTTTAGAAACAATCATACCACTTTCATTATTAATTCTATATTTTAAAAGGTTTTGATATTAAATAAACTCTTATTTCATTTAATAAATGCAAGTTTTTTTTTTATAACGACGATTCGGGGCCACAGTAACATCCATTTGGACAGTATATGCCCAGACGGAGTATACAGATGTAAAAATTATGTTTTATATTAAATTTGTGTGCTTTGTTTGCATCGGCTATAAATGCTCTACTCGTGTGGGTGTCATACACCAACTCCATACTCTTCTTCAATTGTATTTTTTTGTTCTTTGAGTTATTTTCTCTCATTAGCAAACAACAAAAATGTGCGGGGGAGCCATCATATCTGATGCTGATCCGATCGTGAAACGAAGCCGGAAACTGACTGCTAATGATCTTTGGAGCGAGTTCGATACCTACGATCTCTTTGGTTGGGATATCAAGCCGACGTCTCTAAACACGAAAAACGACTCTACTCCAAAGCACAAGAAAGGTGAATAATAATATATCTTGACATAATATATGCACATAATTAAGTTGAATAGCACTGGTCTGACGGTATATGACTTGTCGCACTAACCTAAGTTGTATTATAAATTATGAAACTATTGGTATAAAAATTGAATATTGAATGAATAACTGATAAATTATTTTTCAGAAAGCAAGAAACCTATCGAGAAAAAGACTAAACCCCGTAAGAACATCTATAGAGGGATCCGTCGACGACCATGGGGTAAATGGGCTGCCGAAATCCGAGACCCGCAACTGGGTGTTCGTGTATGGCTCGGGACATTCAACACCGCGGAAGAAGCTGCTAAAGCTTACGATGAAGCCGCTATTCGTATTCGAGGTGATAAAGCTAAGCTCAACTTCCCTAAGCCACCAACAACATCGCCACCGCCTGCCAAGAAGCAGTGTATCGAGACCACAGACTCGAATGACTTACTAGAACACGAACCACCGCCACTACCCTCACATGCATTGATGGATTTTGACAACTGTCCGACAGCAGATAAGTTCGAATTTGAGGAACAAATCTCGAACTTGGAGACTTTCTTGGGTCTCGACCATGAGCCTAGTCAGGTCAATGGGCTCGAGTGCGAGTCTAATGATCTTTGGGAGTTGGACGACTTCCTACTTACCGTTTAAGCTCCAACTTGGCATAAACGATTAGTCGTTGGTGTAACGGTCTATTAAACTTTATAAAATACGTATTACACATACTATTACGATAGTACTTACTCATACTCTACTCATTATGTATGTATATATACATATAATAGTATGCTTTTGTAACTGTTGGGTAGTTAATAATATGTTATAGGCTGTTTTGTAAGAAAATTGTGATCGATTTGGTGAATTCTCGATGTAGTTTAATTATTAGGTTTTAACTTTTAAAGTTGTGATTCTATTTACTTTATATTATGTAGATAGTTTTTGACCGTGTACAAGTGCATTTTGGTGACTAAATGTCGTCAAAGGAAGTTGCGGAATGAACTCCAACTACTACCATAACATAGTGACGAAGTATGGACTAAGGACTAGAAAACATATGTTATCGGCTTATCCCATAAGGTAATAAGAGTTGCACTCTTAAGAGTTGTGATTATCGGACTTTTTAAACAGACAGAGTAATTTCTCTCGTAAGAAAATAATTGTGCATTTTTTTTTTCTTTACACTAAAAACGACTTTTAACCATTCATTTTCAAGATCATGACACGCCTCGTCTCGGATTCTATTTTAACAAATATTGGATACACCCATGTGTTCATTTTGGCAGTCGGGGAAGGTATTTGTCAAGCACACGAATTTTGTGTTTGATGTCTCAAATCATGTAATGCTTTAGAGTAGTCAAACAAATAATTTGAGTTTTCCCCGAAACGTGTGTGCATTCAAATGAACGTGTCATTTGAATCCATTCATGATCGTATTTATTGCAACTCATAAAATACGAAGCAATAATATCATTTTTCGACAGACAAAGAAAAGCAAAGATATCAAAATCTAGTTGTATACGTGTTCGATCATTTGTGATATGAAAAAAGGACAACAAATCTAAAAAATACGAGAAAAATAATAAGTTGTTGAAAATCAAGGGTAGATATTATTCCCCATTTGAGTGAAGAATCCAAGGTTAGGTTAATTAGATTAGATTAGCTTAATTTATTAAAATTCAGATGCAATGTATTATTAACATCTTATTCCAATTTGTCCCCACATTTCCTAACAGTGTACCCATTTGAAAACCAAAAGAAATGTCCCAATCGACTTTTTTGGTAGGAATTGCCAAGTGCCAAACTTTTTCGTTCTTGAATCTTCAAGACACAACTCAAAAATCATATTTAATATTAGAAAATAATTCGAATAAAAGGAGTAGATAGGAATGAAGGAGAATGGGATGAAGTTTTAATATTTCTCTTCATTAGAAAAAATTAATGGGTATCAAGTTTCAATGATGACTAAGGAATATGGAATCGAGTTTTATGTGTTTTCTGCTGATGAGTTTAATGGCAAATATCCCGTTGGAACTCCTTCACGAGCCGATATTAAGAATACCATCATCACCGAATATAAACATAAATATTGTGGCGGTAATGAGTTCCGAGATTTACCAAATCCTTTGTGTAGCAAGCTTGAAAGCGTGGGAATATACGACTAACAAGATCTTGGAATACATCAAGTTCCGCCAACTCTGTCTGCTTCTTAAAAGATCATTAGTAATTTTTAACCTTTTGGATGCTTTGATAATTACGTTATTTCAGAGACTAATTATTAAACTGTTAATGAACATTAGTATTATGATTTAATTGATTATAATTTTCATGATTAAAGGTCCATTGTTTTATTTGTGAAAGGTGGCCACAAGTCATGTTTGTTCGATTAGACCACATCGTATGATGATTTCGTTTAGCCATATGTATGTTTCACGTCATATAAAAGAAACGCCAGACCAAGATAATATAACAAACTAGTTATAGATCGTATTTAGCGGTTTGCTTTTTTAGGATTTCGTTTTGAGAAAATTATCTGATTATTGGTTAAATTTTCATTAGATATTTCTTTTTCTTTTTTCAAATCATATAACCAAAAGGTTCTTATTCAGAGAAAAAGAAAACAAACAAACTTCTGACCTATATAACCAACGCCTAGATGGAACTAAAATCAGATCCAGACTCGGTTTTGAGCACGTATAGTGTCGGCCAGGGCCTCGAAGACGTCCAAACTTTCATATTTATATAAGTTTATGTGAAAAAAAATTAATATCAGATATCGTTGCCTGGCTGATACTGCGCTGCCATTTAATCACATATTCCAGCATTCGGTCACATATCAGAAGGATCGGTATTCATGGTTGCCTAGCTTGTAGGCTGCCTTTAAGGGGTGTTTGTTTCGGCTTATATAACGGACTTATGAGCTTATCAAAATTTACATAAGTTCATAAACCCGTTACATAAGCCCAAACAAACACCCCTACCTATCACAAAAACCGCTACTCATGATTTACACAAACTAAAAAAAAAAAACAAATACATATACCTCACTATCAGAAAAAATAAAATAGTATGACTTCAAAGATCGCTACTGCCCAACAGACTAAGTAAAAGCTACCACTTATTAAACAACTTAAAGATTATGTACCATTAATTTCTCACCTGGACGTGATGATCGAGACTTCTAACGCTTATGCATGGCTTACCCACAAAGGTTATACGTGACTCGTTTATCTCGATTGAATATCCTGTTTCAAATGATGACAGTTGCCAATCGTAAACCCTGGTTTTGCAAACCATATAACTATTCTAACGCCTCATGGATATGAAATTAGCACTTTGATTTCAAAGAACCTGCACACAACACTCCACAACTAGAACTACAGATGTAAATATAGCACACTCATTTCTCCCTCGATCATCACTTACACTTACTAAATAAAGCTAACTAAACCGAGGCAAGCGTTTCTTTCATTAAATAGATGCTAATTTGAAGTTAAGTAAAAGTATACAGCATGAAAACAACTTATAACGAAACGAGGTAACTAAACTGAGCATGCTAATTAATCAAATTCTTGAAAATTATATACAATACTAAGAGCAATAAGTACCAAAAAACATAAAAAAACACAAACGCCGCGAATTTATATATACAGTTATATGCATCATAATGATCGTAAACAACTATCATTCTAATTAAAGAATGCATCACCATTACCGAATTCGACCTCATCGAAACCTTCTTTCACCAGGATCAGCAGCACCATCAACAACAATCCTCACCACACGCTTAAACGCAAAATGCAAGCAATTCGACAACACAAACCAGCTAAGCGCTGCATACACGAAATCAAAAGCCGGATCAGCCGGCCCTGACGGCGATTCATCCCAATTAAATCCACCAAAACCACCACCACCAAAACCACCACCGTCACCGAAGAATCCGCCACCACCACCGTCGTGTCCACCTTCATCAGCACCAAATCCGTCGGTTTTCATTTTCCTTTTCACACGAGAGCGTTTTCTGGTACGTGATTTTGGTATAGTGGTAGGTTTAACCGGCGGAGGAGCGACGGCGTCGATTGGTAGCGTTTGGGAACGGAGTGTGAAATTGAGGTGTTGAGATAGAGAATTGGTAAACCATAGGTTATGATGGCTCTCCGAGATTACTGCAATTTCCATCGGGAATTAGGGTTTGATGAATTTGATGATTTGAGGGTTTCAATGAATCGAAATTGGGGGAAATTTTTTCATTTGTCAAGTTAAAAGGCGCGAGTCAGAATCTGTCTATTGAAGGGGTGTTTGGTTACTAGTGTTGAGATTTATTATTAGTAGCAAAGGTTTGTAGATGCTTAGCATCATACATCATAAATGATAAAAGAACGATCCCTTTGTACAAGTTTAACATGTACAATCTATTCTTCCATAGTATTTTGATCCTCCGAAAACACAACACAAATGTACTATAAATGATGATACGGTTTTGGATAGCAAAGATTTGATGTTGTTGATTGGTAATGAAGTCTTAGAAGTTACGAGGGTTCATTGGACTGGCATGTTAACTTGGGAGGTTTGTTTGGCTCATGGGAGGTGTGTATGGCTCAAGATTTGGCTATTGGGTTCATCGCAACGCATTTAGATGATCGATAAACAAGATTGGAAGTTTCTAAACTTTCACTGCGCCGCAGTGAAGACATTTCAGCTAGGAAGGTTCTCGAATCAACCATGTTGCGACGCACCACTAGTTTACTGCAACGCAATAATTGATTTCGGCCAAAAACCGAATTTTTAGTTTCCTCTTTGCATTTTTAGGGTTTATTTTAGTTTCCAATATAAGTAATTGTTTTTATTCATTATAATCGGATTATGAATGAACGGATTTTATTAATTGTTTTTATTCATTGTAATCGGATTATGAATGAACGGATTTTATTAAGGTTTTAACCTTTTTCTTTGATATTGATACTTCAATTATCAATTGTTTCATTATTAAATCGAGTAATCTAGTTTTGATTCGATAACAAATCAATAGGTCTTGATTGTGTTATCATAATTCAATTTTAGATCGTCTTGTCTAAGATTGAATTGACTAATCAAATAATAGGGCTTGTTTGATTGTCACAGTTGGTTGATTTATACATGTAAATCAATCAACATACTATCTTTTATTATTGTTCCGCTGCGAATTCGTATCAGATTAAATGTTACATATATTATAATCAACGCAAGTAGACTATATTACATCGTTTTTCAATTTCATTTGTCGACCCATTTACATATATCATTACACTAAAAAATTGTGAAACAAAATGTACCAAAGAATCGACCCTAATTAAAACAAAAACAATGAGACCAGGAAACATCTTTATAACCATGCATACCTTACACTCAACCGACTATACTCAAATAGGATGAGAAAAAAAATATCAGCTAACATATGTTAACCTTCATTTAATGTATCAAGATCTTTTTCCGAATATTGAAATTTAAAATTATTATATTCTAAATATTCATGATTATATTTGAAAATTGAAATATACTTAATAGATTCAAATTATCATAAACATTTCAATTTTTGAGATGAATCTTTGTATATTAATTGAGGCTTAACATATGCCCTTATTATAACACATGTTAGTCAAATCCAATTTTAAAATATCATTAAAAAAACTATAACTATCCTTATTGTGACTATTCCTTTTTGTTTGAAACGAGTTGGTTTGCCATGCGCATTGTAGCGGGGGAGTATCCTTATAAATAAAAGAAAAGAAAACTAAACCAAAATCTAGTAAAAAGAATCTTATTTCCTAAATGAACCAACCCAAGCCGTGAGTCAGTTGCTTATAAAGAGCGATTTAATATTTGTTATTAAAAATATAAAATTATGTGTAGAGCATTAAATGTTTGTACCATGATTATACTTAACTGAAGTAGAAGCCTTACGCCACGGTTAGTCCAGAAGAGCAATTAATTATCTTCGGATATTCAGCTTTTGTTACATATACATATAAATATATATGTATAAGGGAGTAGTAGGGATTCGAACCCGCGTTGCCGAAAACTCAAGAAACTACCTTTCCTTTGAGCTAGATAATTTATAAATTGTTAAGATAGTTAATAGCCGAATTTGTTGGTGTATGTTGTTCGATTCAAAGCCTATTCAGCTTCTTTCTATCTCATAGCAACCGTCAATTAGTTTTTTTTTAATATATTTTTTATTTGCTAGGACAACCAATTACATCTTAATTTAAATGTTGAAGTTGTCTTGAGAATTGTGTATTTTATATTATTATAATCAAAATTTTGTGTTTAAGTACAATTTTTTTCATTTCTATTATAAAAGAGGTTGTTGCTGGAATGGTTAGTGCGCGGCCTCCCCTGCAAGGAGGCCGCGGTTCGAAACCCATCACCTCATTTTTTTGTTGGGCTTTCATTTCCTTTTTTTTCTTTTTTCTGTTGGGCTTGCTTGGGCGTTGGACTTTCATTTCTTTTTTTTCTTTCTTTTGTACTGCTTTAAAAATTTGCAAATCAAGTGTTGAGCTTTAGTTGGTGTTGGGCTTTCATTTTTTTTTTTTTTTTATAAAAAATATAGTTTGCGAATCAAATAATCCCACGAAGACGATGCATTTTTTCTTGGCATTGTTTAATGGTTAAAGTGCAGGCTGGAACATAAACCCTCGAACTCGTGCAACGCACGAGTCTCTACTAGTATTAAGTTAATCAGTATCTTAAGAGCCTATATATTAGTACAGATAAATATACCAATTGCCAAGATAACGTCGGAAAATATACATGATCCTGTTATCACGAAAAGAAGAAACAAGATACTTGTGAACCTTGTCATCTTTTAACGGAATGATTAAGTCCCAAACGTATTAGACAGATTACAAAAAAAGACAATGCCAATCATGTACGTTAACAAGAACCTCACCTTAATATTGTTATGTACCTTTAACTATTATTTATTGGTTTTGAGTATGAGTGACCAAATTAGCTTTGAAGTTTTGAAAACGAATTAGGCAACTTGTTGGCATGGCCTACTCTTGATTTTAATTGTCACCTACTCCTTTCTCTAGAAAAAATATAAACATTTGCACAAATTCTTTTTAGCTACCTTTTCATAATATATCAAATCATATCCAAACTATTAGTGTATGTTTTTGGGATTTAAAAGTTCATATTTTATGGACTAATTTCCAGATCGTTGTTATTGTATATATTCGACTTGATCTAACTCGTAACTGATGTTGTGGTGTTGATTTACAATGACAAGACAAATGATGTGGTAACTCATATGAAAATTACTTAAGCACATAACTTGTTACCTGATTAAGATGTTTAATTTCATTAGAGCACCCGTAGTGGAGGGCAAACAACGTTATGATCAGGACTTTCACATACTGAAAACGAAGCTAACAACTTGGTGGTCTTGTACACTATGTGGTGGGTCGGGGTGGAGATGGTGTAGCCGATGGTCACTACCACCCTCTTTAATTGGTTAGAACGAAGAAAAAAGCCCCGTCTTGGTAATGGGGGATCCATTATAGCTGTAAATATATGAGTAACACTTTATAAGTGATGTGATATTGATATGGTAAGACGATATAAACTATAAAATAAAAAATAATGGATACTATTAGTGTCTCAATTTACGAATGGTTTGTTTGTTTAGAGTAGCCATAAATCTTGATATTTGTGTTGTTTTTAATCTGAGAAGTGATTGCTTTCAGATTCAAGGATGTTGATTTACTCATTATTTAAAGTGCTTTGCTACAAGTTTTGGCTAGAATAAGCAAAAACAATTTAAAAATCAATCTAAAACAAAAACATACGATTCAGTTGATTATTTATAAAAACCAAATATTTTGGTTCAATTTTAATTTTACTCAAAAAAACAAACCGAAACAATCTAAAATATTTATTATAATAATTAACATTTATATTTAATTAGCATGATTATACTCGATTATTGACAAAAACCATTATAGATGAGATTGACAAAAGCGTTGAACTAATATAACATCGAACCAAACCGTTTATAACTTTCAATATTCTTTAGTTTTTCGTATAAACCGAACCACATTCTCTCTTGTTATTCCATAGTTTGTGTTATTTATATCGTAACTCTATTTTCTATCATCTATTTAGTTTATAAAATATTTTATTTTTAAAAAGTTAACAGTTTGATGTTTGAAATCTATTATAACACGTGGGAAAAAGTTTACACAGTCCCATTTCTTGGCCACCTCGATACTAACAAGAAAAAAAACATATGAATCAGAAAAGTCAATAACAATCCGACCCGACCCGTATAGTAGTATCCGCTCCATAAACCGAAATTCCAAAACTGGAGTCGACAGATTTCATAATTTACATCACCTACCAAATCTTCATTTTCTCTCTTTCTTCAAATTGAAAAAAATTCCAATTAAAATTCATCTTCCTTTCCGATCATACATATACAATATATACAACCTATACATACACAAATCTATACGTATATATCTAACAATTTTAATTTATAATTATATATTGTTTTGATCGGAGTTAACTGATAATTTATATGGCATCGGAGCAGTTAATGTCCGGCGGAGGAGGAGGTAGTGGATCGCACTACGTTCAAATGCAATCTGAGCCGTCCAGATTATCATCGTTTTTCTCGTTTCATCAAAATCCGCCGGAAACAACTCGAATTTTCGATGAGTTACCGGAGGCTACGATTGTACAGGTTTCTCGTCCGGACGCCGGAGATATTAGTCCGATGCTTCTTTCGTACACTATTGACTTCAAGTATAAACAGGTAGTAATTCATAATAACCTAGCTAATTTTGAATTAAATACATTTTGTGAACAATTTGTTGCTATTTTGTGTTAGTTTATGTTTTTGTTATTAGGTTTGATGTGGTTTTGAATAATTTTGTTCGAAAAGAAAATAAGTTAGAGTGAGATTCAAGCTATTGAGTTTTAGATAATAAACACTTTGTGTAACGAATAAGTTAAGGCGGAAACTGTTGACAAGTTGTATTAATCAGTTTTTCGGTGTTTTGTTTAATGTAATTTTCGGGATTGGAAATTGGTATTGGGAGTTATAGTATATAGTACTATTTACACAATGAAATGAATATGGAAAATTGATCTGCAGTGAGATGTTAAAGACTAGGTACACAATTGAATAACGCGTAGGCTATTTGTTTAGGGATGTAGTATAGTGCCCTAGTCACGAATTCGCGAGCTGAAAATAAAACCTAACTTTCTCTCGCAAATGATTTAACGTAGAGGAACTTTGCATTACACCTAAAACTACTTTCTCGAGCACATTTCTTATAGCAGGAAGATTGATTTTGTAAAAGGTAACTCATTCACAAGATTTAAACGCTGAAATACCCAAATGCATAAGCATTATGCTCTCCAAAAACTATAAACTATCCTCAAGACATATATTCTTGTTTGAGAGTCCACACTTATTCTATTTCAGAATTCATGTAGCAAATAGTAGTTAGACTTGATTCCCTACTTCTTTTATAAGTTCATCAGAAAAAAGGCTCTTTAATTAGGAGTATGTTTGGGTTTATATTTCAGCCCAGGTGGTTGCTATTCTAGTAGTTGTAATCAAGAAAACCCTTTCAAACTAATAGTGGCTATGAAAGGAACTGATCTAGCCTTTAGAAGATTGCTTCTTTTTGTTTGATGCAATAATAACGCTCCTTTAAGCTAGAGCTTCATCTTTGTGGAATATTACCTAAAAGTGGTTACTGAAGTAAAAAACTACACAACATAGGTTTACCGTGGGAACTTTCAGTTTCACAAGCTTTTCTTGCATTCTAATGTTTCAAAAGAGACCGAGCAAGTGTAAAAGTAGAGAGTAAATCTGATGGGTTTTACTAAATATATATATAGGATTAAACATAGCTCAATATTAAAGAGACTGGAGCCCAGTACCGCTGATTGAGACTCTCCTAGTTGGCTGCAGAGATTTGAATATTTGTTTGTTTTTTCACTTCCTGTCTGATTGGAGTTACACCTTCAGAAACATATGCATTCATTTTTGCTTGTAACTTAGTTTCTTCCTTGTACATCGAGAAGTGCTAGTCATTAGTTTAGATTACCTGTCTCCTGCCCTTTAAACCCTCACTCTGGAATAATGATAGCAAAAGCTAGAATTTATGGTTTCATCTCGAGGGAACTTTGATCTTTCATCTTTGATTATGTTACCGCTGATGAAGCTAAAGTTTCACACCGTAGAAATGACGGAATTGCTCAATGAGAGTTATTACAAAACTCTTAAGTTAGTTTCATTAAATAGGGAACCGTTATAACCCGTAGATCCTTTTATATGTGGTAGAAACGCTAATTCTTGTTACACCATAACAGGCAATCCTCCCAGGGTAACTATAGATTGCTAAATAGACCAACAACGAAAGGTACCGTCACACCAAGTACATAATTAAGAGTTTAAGACCCCTGAACCAGAATGTGCATACATTATTCTCGAGTATATGTAATATTCTATTTAGGTTTAGTCTTTCTTTTACTTCATATAGGTCAGAATCATTCCTTGTTTCATTACAAGCCAATCCATAAACAACTACTTGAAACAAGGAAACATGGTAATAAGAGTTATGTTTTAGACTGGGCTTAACTTTAAGATTCAAAAAGGTGCTATACTGGTGTATTATTAGTTTCCAAGTTTTTTTGATCCCTGAAGTTGCTTTGTTTTTCGGAAGTGTAAATGGCACTAATTTATGTCGCTTTAAAATTGGTTTCGCAAATGTTGCATTGAATTTCCAGATGATGTTTCACAGTATGACTAAATTACTCTTTTTTGTTCCTTGGGCAGTTTAAGTGGCAGCTAGTGAAAAAAGCATCACACGTATTTTATTTACACTTTGCATTGAAGAAACGCGCAATTATTGAAGAAATTCACGAGAAACAAGAACAGGTTTGTCTAGTCTCCCATCAGCTTAGTCATAGTAGCTATTTATGCTCCTTTTACATTATTGATAAACGTCCTGTTGGAAAGGTTAAAGAATGGCTTCAAAGCCTAGGCATAGGGGACCACCCGGCAGTCGTGCATGATGATGACGATGAACCCGAAGACAATCTAATGACATTAAATAATGAGGGAAGTGTTAAAAACAGGTGATTACTAAGTATCTAACTTATGAGAATTGATGGAAATATTGTTTCATCGCTGTAATGATTATAGTTCTTACAGGTGATTTTTTGTTCAGAGATGTTCCATCAAGTGCAGCACTGCCAATGATACGCCCAGCACTTGGAAGGCAAACATCCATTTCAGATCAAGCAAAGATGGCAATGCAGGAATACCTGAATCATTTTCTTGGGAACCTGGACATTGTAAATTCAAGAGAGGTATATTCGTAGTCTAACGTCCTTTTCACCTCTTAACATTAGGGTAAGTTGGGTATGGTGCTTTTAGGAGCTTAACACTTTTAAATTTTAAAAAAAGTTCTCCATAAAAAAAGGTCTCATTTTGATATCAAGGTTTTGAGATTTAGTTTTGAAAGCCCAAAATGTAAAAATCTATTTCAGGGGAGGGTTTGAAATTAAGAGCTTAAATAAATAAAAGCTCCGAATAAAATCTCCAGCTTCGAGCTAACAACGAGCCAACATTCCAGCTACAGCAACTTTTACCAAACATTCAGTAGGTGTGGCAAAATGCCGGGTCGGGTGGGTTAGGTAACGGGTCAAAACAAGTAATTTTGAACGGGTGGGGTTGACCTAAAACACTTCTCGTACATTTTTATATTTTTATAAGTAAATAATTATTGTGTCAATATATTTACGGAAGTTATATTTCTTTCTACAGTAATCTAATTTTTTCAATATATAATTTAAAAGGTTATAATCAATTAAAAGACACTTTATGTGACTTTTAACCCTTATTCGACCCATTTTGATCTGTTTGCTTTTAAGCTAATTATTTACTTTACCCGTTTGACGCGTTAGAGATAAAACATTAGTTCTTAAGTAAATGGGTCAAAATTGCCACCATCACCTTCTTACAATAGACATGAATGTTCTTTAAAGCAGGTTTGCAAGTTTATGGGGGCTTCTAAGTTATCCTTTTGTCCAGAGTATGGCTCCAAGCTAAAAGAAGAATATGTTTTAGTGAAGCATTTACCAAAAATTCCAAACCGTGAGGATGACAGAAAATGTTCTGCTTGTCTTTGGTTCAATTGCTGTAATGACAATTGGCAAAAGGTAGCACTAAGTTATATTAGAGTTGATAATTCATGTGCTCTTTTTGTTTAAAGATGCGGGTATCCGATTGACTATTTTAGAGATTGATATTAAGTTTGGCAATCAAATTACTTCTTATCACTTTTAAGAAATATTTAAAAACCTGCCTTTTGAGCTACATAATATGCATTTGTTTATGGTCTTGGCAGCAAGACCTCTTCTAGTTTAGTACTTAAACAGTTATTCGATGATGGTGAAAAAGTTTGTTCCTGATTGTCTATGGTGCTCTCAATATGTGTGCAGGTCTGGGCTGTATTGAAACCTGGATTCTTGGCCCTGCTAAAAGATCCGTTTGATGCCGAGCCATTGGACATAATTGTTTTTGATGTTCTGCCTTCCTCAGATGGGAATGGAGAAGGCCGAATATCATTAGCCAAAGAAATCAACGAACATAATCCCTTACGACATTCGTTTCTGGCAAGTATAGCACAACTTCTTCTTTTTACTCTAGCACAATACTATGATATTGTTTTCTTTTTCATGTATCACTACCATAGTCACTTACAGTATCGTGTGTCAACTTGGTTTCCATTTTTTCCAATTAGCTTTGGGCTTTAAGATTTTTAATCGATCACTTGTTCAAAACATTATTTGAATAAAGATGAACTTAGCACACCTTACATTTTTCCATTATTATGAGTGAAGAACTGAGATTGTTGTGTACATTGTGATTAATCTTAATAGCCTTTTATAATCGGAATGATAGAGTTAGGGTGTGATATTCCTTACCATATATATGCTTTCAGTTAAACATTACAGTTATCTCTGCTGAACAAGTCTCTCCCTGGAAAAGTAGTAATGTTGTCTTCTAAACTGAAAATTAGTCGAAACCTAGATCCTTTGTGTGAAATTTTTTATTTAATCGATTTTTCTTAGAAGCTATACAATTTTCCTAAACTTGTCGGAGAACTTAACTTCTCCAGCGGATAGTATCTAAGTAGATCCATGTACTTCCCTATTGTAGAAACCAACCCACCTAAAAGGGAAAATATTTCCCATTGGTAATATTCTTACGAGCCAATATTCTAACTCAACTTCCGATTGTATCTAAGTAATATTTTACTATTTCTGTTCTGGAAGATGGCTTGAGACTGTTTTCCCGATCTTTGAAATGATAATAGGTGTCATGTGGAAGCCGAAGCATAACAATAAGAAGTAGAAATAAAGCTAAAGTTAGGGACTGGGTTGCTGCAGTTAATGATGCTGGACTCCGGCCTCCTGAGGGTTGGTGTCATCCTCATCGTTTTGGCTCGTTTGCTCCACCTCGTGGTCTGATAGATGATGGTAGTCAGGCTCAGTGGTTTGTTGATGGTCGAGCAGCATTTGAAGCCATTGCTTTGGCAATTGAAGGGGCAAAATCAGAGGTTTGTTCGTCGTTTTCTTTGTGATGTCTACCTTTATTCAATCTAAAATAATAATGATGGTTACATTCTTCATGTAGATATTTATTTGTGGGTGGTGGCTCTGTCCAGAACTGTATCTGCGACGACCTTTTCAATCCCATGCTTCCTCTCGCCTTGATGCTTTGCTGGAAGCAAAAGCCAAAGAAGGTGTTCAGGTAAGCTGTTCCATGAGTCATATATGAAAACATAACTCTTTCTTTTGCATGGTTTGTAGAAGACTATTATTTTACTTGCAATGTACTATAAAATAGTGACTTGAACCACCTGACATGTTTCGTTGTTAAATATTTGACGGCAGATTTACATTCTCATGTATAAAGAGCTTGCCCTTGCACTGAAAATAAATAGTGTTTATAGTAAGAAAAAGCTGGTTGCCATCCATGAAAATGTCAGAGTTCTACGTTTTCCAGATCATTTCTCTAGTGGTGTGTATCTATGGTAAGAAGTCTTGGCTATACTTTTATTTCAATATTTGGTTTCCTTCTGCTGTTATTTCTTGTTTCTTGATTCTTATAGTTTTTCAAACCTATTCCAATTATTTCTCCTTTTCTTTTATATGTTTGTAATATGTAGGTCCCACCATGAGAAATTGGTCATTGTTGATAACGATGTTTGCTTCATTGGTGGACTTGATCTTTGCTTTGGTCGTTATGACTCATGTGAACACAAAGTGGGTGATGATCCTGCTACGTTTTGGCCTGGAAAAGACTACTATAACCCACGGTAATCTATTGATTTACTATTGTTGGTAATATGTCATTAATTATAATATTCTGTTTTTTAAGTTGTAATTTTGATTCCAATGTTGCAGGGAATCTGAACCAAATTCGTGGGAAGATACAATGAAGGATGAGCTGGATCGTAAAAAATATCCTCGTATGCCATGGCATGATGTTCATTGTGCCTTATGGGGACCACCATGCCGTGATGTTGCCCGTCACTTTGTTCAGCGCTGGAATTATGCAAAGGTTTTTTTTCCCTTTCATTTGACATGTTTATAACCAAAGTTGAATATTTATATTATTGAATGTTTATATAATTCTTTCAGAGAAATAAAGCCCCCAACGAGCAAGGTATTCCACTACTTATGCCTCAACAGCATATGGTAATCCCACATTATATGGCCAACAATACAGAACCCGAGGTTGAAAGTTCAACAGTTGTGGACACTCGTAAAGTTTTCAACAGAGATGATTCTTCTTCCTCTGTATCTTCCGAAGACATCCCATTGCTAATCCCCCAAGAGGCTGATGAGCTAGACGATTCTAATAAACAATCAAATATAAATGGGTCACATGATTTTCACGGTCCACCAAGTAGGCCTTCCAGGGTTTCCTTTTCTTTCATGAAATCTAAAGTTGAACCTTTAGCTCCAGATATGCCAATGAGAGGTTTCGTAGATGAACGGCATTCATTAAATCGTCAGAAAGAGTTGTTCTCTTCTGGCATGAAACCTTCGGATAAAGAATGGTGGGAGAACCAAGAACGTGGTAACCTAGTTGTTTCTGCAGATGAATCAGGACAAGTTGGTCCTCGTGTTTCATGTCGCTGTCAGGTTTGCTTATACTTTAGAAATGGCTTCCTCTTTTTCTTTATTATTTGCTTCATTAAGATCACCAAATTGGACAGTTCACAAGCATCTTTATATAAGTTGTGATAGATGGGTGGTTCCTGACTTCTCAAACACTTTTCCTTTCTAGATTCTTCTCAAACAATTAAATTGTGATACTCGTGATTACCAAAAAACTATATTACGTTAATAATACAAATCTTTGAATAAAATGAGTTAGTATATTTTATTTAAGACCATAAATTTTCCATTTTTAGGTTGTAAGGAGTGTAAGTCAATGGTCAGCTGGAACAAGTCAAGTTGAAGAGAGTATTCACAAAGCTTACTGTTCACTTATTGAGCGAGCTGAACACTTTGTCTACATTGAGGTACGTCAATACGTCATCAACATTCATATCCCGGATCTCCAAATTATTTGTACATGTTCTTATTCCACACGTTTTTTGTTTGTTTTTGTTTCCAGAACCAATTCTTTATCTCCGGTCTTTTTGGAGACGAGATCATACGAAATCGTGTGTTGGAGTCCTTGTACAAGCGTATTTTGAGAGCATATCACGAAAAACAATATTTCAGGGTTATTGTTGTCATACCACTCTTACCTGGCTTTCAAGTGAGTAGACTTCGTTTTTTTCATATTAAGATTTACTTATAGCTCTTCAAGTTTGGTTTTCACATAGTGAAGTTATACAGGGTGGTTTAGATGACGTGGGTGCAGCATCTGTGAGAGCTATTATGCATTGGCAGTATAGAACAATATCAAGAGGAAACAGTTCTATTTTACACAATCTTTCTGATCTTCTCGGTCCCAGAGTTCATGACTACATATCTTTCTACGGTCTCAGAGCTTATGGTAGACTTTCCGATGATGGCCTCGTTGCCTCCAGTCCGGTATACTTGTTACCTATAACTTCCATTTTACTTTTAACTTCAAGATTTTAACTCGTTTAACGTTCTTCTCTTTCTACTGTAGGTGTATGTGCATAGCAAGGTTATGATAGTTGATGACAACACAGTCTTGGTTGGATCTGCTAATATTAATGATAGGAGTTTGCTCGGATTGCGAGATTCTGAGGTAATTTATTCATCCCAGCTGCAAATTCGAACAAAGTTTATTTGAAATACATTCTAATTGATATTGTATTTCTTCTCTAGATTGGAGTACTTATTGAAGATAAGGAAGTGGTTGAATCTTCCATGGGAGGCAATCCATGGAAGGCCGGAAAATTTGCTTTAAGTCTCCGCCTTTCATTATGGTCTGAGCACCTTGGTCTTCATAGTACAGAGGTTTGTTCGTCCACCTATTTTGAAGGCTTATTATACTGTATAAATAAACGGTGGTTTAAATCATATGCTTATTTTTACTTTTTGCAGATTAACAAAATAGCTGACCCGGTAATTGATTCTACATACAAAGATATATGGATGGCAACCGCAAAGGTAAGATCTAACAGATTTTGCTCTTGCAAATCCTAATGAAATTTAAGTGAATGAACTACCGATCTCATTTCTCTTTTTGGTAATACAATGTTCACGGCTAACCATCATACATACAATTTTTTTGTCAACAGACAAATACCATGATCTACCAAGATGTCTTCTCTTGCATCCCTAATGATCTTATACATTCCAGGTAAGTGGTCACCCCCCGTTTGACTTTTCTTCATTTGTGTTGCTAATGGTGGTAGTTTGACCTATTGACCCGTGAATGGGTCAACTTGGAAGTAAAAGAAAAAAAGGGGTCAGACTGGTCGAAGTAGTCTATAGTGTATTTTTAATGTGAACAACCTCCTAAATTGCTATATGCAAAAAAAAAAAAAGTTGAAATTATGGTAGTCATATCCAATACGCTAATCACCATTCACCTAATACAAAAAACTTAAAAAGGTTTGGAAGAATGTGTTTTGATCCAACCCGCTACCCAACCTGCCTGTTTGCCACCTCAGTGTGTATCCTTGGTGTTGCATTTTAATATTGACAGTTTCAAAAACTAACATGCAGAGCATCTTTAAGGCAATGTGTTGGTGAGAGAAAGGGAAAACTGGGACATACTACCATCGATCTAGGAATAGCCCCGGAGAATCTTGAATCATATGAAAATGGAAGTGTGAACGGAATCGACCCTATGGATAGATTAGAAGCAGTGAAGGGGCATCTGGTTTCTTTCCCTTCAGATTTCATGTGCAAAGAAGATTTAAGGCCCATGTTTAAAGAAAGCGAGTATTATGCATCACCTCAAGTTTTTCACTGAGCCTGATGAATATGGTATAATATTACAACAAACGAGTTTGCCCATTTGAGGGACAAAAACGTAAATATTTATATCAGAAAGTGCTCTCTGTTCCCTTCTTGTTTTGGGTTCTAGGGATGAGGCACTGATAGAACCTAGAAACAAGCACACGTAATCTACATTTCTATCGGGACTTGATGATTTGTAAATATCTATATATATCTCACCTATTCATGGTGAGTTGCAGCTTGCATTCTGAACTGAATACAGGTGTTTGGAATAGGCTCAAAACGGTTCATAATGACTCACAACTGCAATTTATTGTCACCCAACATCTCAGAGAGTTTTAAGTGGTGTTCTTGACGGGATTTGGTACTTTCGGATGCCATATTTATTACATATCTGGCAAAGAGTACTTTGTACATGGCCAGAAAATGCAACTCTTGTAAAACTTCATATTATTAAACCACAACATTACAACGAAATTCTTATATTTCATTATTATTCATTGTCCACATCTATAGAAACAGGACTCTCATCGTATCTGTATCCTTATTGCTAATCCTTATTGCTAATAAACAATTGTTCAATCAATTTCAATCGTATCCGTATACTTATTGCTACTTTCCGGTTCATACAATCAGTTTCATTTCTTCTTGGATGTCTACGGTGTCGTGTGCTTATCTGCATGTACGAGCAACCACTATTTGCAGGTTGAAGGTTCTACTTTATTGTTTCTATATGGGGTCATAGATTTGATAGCTTCAATTAGTAGCAAAAAAGTTCCATGTGCAATTCTTTTGTGAAAAAGATTACCTAACATGGTGTGTGCAGCAGCAGAATATTCCATTTTTCAAATGAAATATTTTCCGTATCAAAACAAACTAGTACCGAAGGGTACACCATTGTTATCGTTGAATGTCACATAAGAAAATTTGGCGTATCGATTTGTTTATTGGCAAATTTATCTTAGCAAATTTACCATTTTACCTAAGCAAATTGGAAAAATAATCTTTGTTGTCTGATAAAATTGTCGATACAATTTCTGCAACTACAAAAAGAACACTTGTCGTCTATTTGGAGGACTTTTGGTTTAATTTTCGCCCTCATTGAAAGGAAAAATGACTAAAGTATTCTCATTTCTTGTCAAATAAATTGCTAGGGATTATTGTCATTCAATTTTGCTCATGAAATATTTGGAAGTTGTAAGAACTAAGTATGCTATTTCGCAAGGTCTACAATTACTCTTCGTTATTTGTTAAAACATATTAATACGGATTTATAGGTGAAATGTGGAGTCACATTTTTCTATAAATTAAACTACAAAATATTTGAAACACAACACATGTTCCTATATTATCAACGATTTTATATATATCTAATGTTCTCACATTTTTCATATATATTATAATTTCATTATTTTTTATAAAGTTTTCCCCGCGTAAAAATTCAGAACTCCTCTAATTACCTATACATACAATTAGGAGCTTGACGAACAGTATAGTAGGTAAGCTACCTACATCCAACAGCTAGCTTGCATGCTTAAATTAGTTTTTTTTTCTTTGTTTAACATGTTTTATTTTAGGACTATCATTTTATTTGTTATGCTACTAAATAAGACGACTCTCTTTTTTCAGTTAGATTATTGAATAAATTAGTTATCTCATAATTTGACTGATTTTTAAGTTTTAGTTTTACATTTTTCTTTTATGGGTTACATTTTGTTAATTTTAGGTTTTTGTTTTGTTTTAAGCTATGAACTTTTTAGTGGGTCAGGTGATCTCGGGTCGGGTTGATAGTCACGTACTCTGAAGACGGCCTACACCGGAAACCTTGCCCTAGTTCAATCGCCGGTGAGAAACCTTGCCCATTTTCTAATTAATTATAAAACTCAATTCGTTTTTGTTTATATGAAATTTTTTAGATAATATATTTTACTGTATTTATTTTTATAATCTCGAAAAAGTATTATCCTAATAATTTCGGGGGTGTTTGTTTGGGCTTATATAAGCGGCTTATGTTTTATAAGTCCGAATTTTCTGGCTTATGTATTACTGTTTATTGTGTCATAATAAATAGTGATAAGTACATAAACGGTTACATAAATCGAAATATCCGAGCTTATGAAACATAAGTCGAAATATCAATGTTTTACATTATTACGTGTACGTTTATTGATGGTAAATGTTTTTTCATGAAATGACATTGGTGGACACTTTCTGATCTTTCTTTTGTTTTTCTAGTTATGGTTGGATGTCGATTACTCAATGTTTCGCATTATTACATGTACGTTTATTGATGGTAAATGTTTTTTACAGATCGTTATTCTGTATCATTTTGAAACATAATGATTACTCGGATTTCTCTATTGCAGGATATACTAGCGTTTTTTCTTTGAATTGTTGGTGCTGAAATGGCGTCGTCAACTGATATACCCTCTGGTGCGTTGGTTATGTTACAAGAACTTAACTCGTCTTCACCACACTTCAAACAAGGGGCATCCCTACGGGTTACTGGAAAGTGAGTAAAATACTAATGTTTACTATTGCATTTCCAAAGAAGAAAGAGTTATTTTATTCTATGTTATTTTAAAATGTTAGGTTACAGGAGTATACTATTGAAACCGCTATTGCTATTATTGCTGATGGAGGTGCCACTCTAGCAATTGACACACAGCACTTGAGAATTAATCTTCGAGTGGGTTCTCTGTATCAGTTCATTGGTGAACTTTCCATACAACCAAATAATGAGGTACATAAGCGTATGCAGAAGATACGTATTTATTACATACACAAACATGTAACTGTAACTGTAAAATGGTACGCTTTATTTTAAAACACTCACACCTATAAAGTAAATTAAAAATGTAACTAGCAATTTGTTTCTAACATAACATACTTGGTGATTGTGGACAAATGGAGCCGAGAAATAATCGTCCAAGTTGGCTTGTTTGTGGAAGTGTCCGACTGTCCGTGTGGCGTTTATTTCAATTTGGAATAATGGGTAATCGTCCAAGTTGGCTTGTTTGTGGGTGGAATTTACCAGCCCATAAGTTAGTGGACTGCGGGTGAAAATATCAAATTGATGCGGTCTTGCTGTATAGCAGCCTTCTAAAATTACCCAAACACAATGACATCAATCTACACCTTCAATTGTTTGTTTGTTAGTACTTAGTAGTTAGTACAGTTTCAAGAACTACATATTAATTGTATACTTTTTTTCCAGGGATTATTGAAAGCAAGAGTGGGTAGAAGTGTAGACGGGATGGACCTTAATCTGTATCAACAATCTGTCAAGCTCCTAAGACAATTTCAAACTGATCAAATCAGTCGATTAGAGCAGATGCAATAAGTCACCAACCAACGGTCTGCATAGTAAGTACTATGTTTGGATAGAATTAATCCTTATCATCCCTATGATCATTTCTGCAAATTTCAATAGACAATCGGCGAGAAACATGTTTCAGCAAAAACCCCCACCAGGCCAACTCTTAATGAATTTTGTTATCGGCAAGTGGTAATGGAACCTTAGAGTTTATGCAATTTTAATTTTCCCACCAGGCCAACTCTTAATGATTAATTTCAATGTAAACTATTACTCGAATGACATTTTATTAGATTGTGTTTTAAAACATCAAATTTGTCAGTATCAACAACCTCATGATTTGGGTGTTAGCTGACTTTTATCATGTTTTATTCTTTTTTAAGTTTATATATGTATCAATTTATTTATAATCATAATCAAACATTAGATATTTATTTATTTATACTCTAGACCCAATTAAATTGCTTCAAGCCATCTCATTCAGTTGATAAAAATAACCAACTTGTTAGTTTACATTTTCTATATTCTTTCAATACCATGATGTTTATAGTTTGACCGATTTAACTTATTGAGATCGACGTTCACTTTAAATACATAGAACAAAGACAAAATATACCCTCTTAACGAAAATTGACATAGCCTATAGTTTTTTGGTCAAGGGTTCGTTTACAAATACTTGATTATCATTTCATGTATCGACATCTTGGATCTTCTAATTCATGGAAGGTATCTTCTCCATCATGGGTCCAGTCGACGTCGATACATTATTAGCCATGATTTTGAGGGGTTTTCGTTTAATAATGTTGTCTAAGTTCAAACTAGAATCTAGATTTATCGATATCGACATAGTAGAGACAAGTGCATTGCTTTAAGTAATGTCATTTAATGACAACTAATATTTCCTTCAAATTCATGGCGTTTTCCTTGACAAGACCGAGCAACTTGTTTGGTACTTAAAGTCGAAAAGGGTATTTTCGTCATTATAAAATTTGTATCTTCCTATGATTTTTCCTTTCAACTATGATATTGTGACTATCAAAAAATATGACAGTACAAAAAATGAAAAAGATTTTGATATAAAAATATTGAGCATGTATTATATCTCGAATCAACTATTGAAGATATTGTCGTCAAAAAATTTCAAATCATCAAAAGATTACAATCTAGCGATATGGGAGTAGGTCCATTAATTAAAATATTGTGGATTGAAGTTACGTTAGGAATAAAAGTTAATACTAAAAAATATTGTGTGTCGTGTTGTTAATATTTATCTTTCTAAAAGAAGTATTTTTGGATCATTTAACCATGTCTAGGCTCGGTTCTTGACACGGGCTCGAGTTTATTTGTTCACGTACACGTTCATATGATCTCGGATAGAGTTAAAGCAAATTATTAAAATAAGTAATCTTAATTTAATTTTTCTAATCAAGATAAACAAACTAAATTCTTCGTCTTACTTTTACAATTTCAAAGTGTCTGGTCATCATATTAAATAACACGATACCTAATTTATTTTGTAACCAAGAAATAAAATAATAATCATACATCATACATGTCGATATATAATTATTCTATATCATGATAAGACATATTCTTGTATTCTATTAATTATATCCATTATAATAATGACATAAAAATGTTGAATTCGAGTATTATATTAATGTCGTTATCGTTACCAATGATGACATAATTTAGGTAGTAGGCCAACAAAATTTACAAATATTTTAACTTAGATTTAATAAAAAGTAATTGTAATTAAATAAGTAATTTTGGATTTATTTATCTAGTGTAATTATCATCATGATTATTTAATTAATCGTTCCTATGGGCTGTATGGTTTTAAGCCATAAAGATATCTTACTTTAATCATTTTGAAGATGTTTATTATTTATTTATCACCGACTTACTTTGGTTATGTAAATTTATTTATTTAATAATGACAATTAAATGCTTGGCTCATATTGCTTTGAAATCAAAAAGTGTCATTTCCTTCTAACTAACCTCGCCGTTGTCTTTGATAAATATTAATTAAAAAAACCTTATATTTCATTTTATTACACGTAAAGATAATAAAAAGGTTATATTACGTAAAGAAATTAATATATTGTTTAAGAATTACTAGGTAATAATATTGTAGATTGAAAGATAAAACCAATTAATATAATAGAAAACCTTTTAACTCATAAATATAAATTTGGATTTATATATCTTTAATCTAATATATAATAAAAGAGAGGTATTAAATGTCAAATGACAAAATAAGGTCCGTTGGATAAGTTAGATATTTTGATTTCAACCGTTATATTAGATTGATGATGTCATCAAATTATTTTTTCATTTACACCCTCATACAATACATAATTGTATTCTTTCTTCAATTTCCACCACTACAATAAAAAAAATATTTGTCTTATTGAAATATGATTTACCTTATTATTACTATTATAAAATCTCTTAATACAAAATATTAAAATATGTGTATAAACGTAAATGTATATATGTTATTATAGCTATAAACATGTGTATAAACATAAATATATATATCTTTATTATACGTGCAATATTGAATACTCATAATAACTTAAAAAAACCAGTTCATAAACATAAAGTTTACGATTCAATTTTTTGTCTATATTTACCCGCGCTGTCGCGGGACAATAATCTAGTTACTTTAATATATAGAGCGAGTAAATATACTCGGTCATAGCCTAATTGAGATTTACAATAGATGTTGTTAACTTTTTTCTTGATAAAAATACAACATAAATAAACATTAACAAAAAAGACACATACCTATTCCGAGAAAAAAGACCTTCACCCAGTAGGGGAGTTGTGCGGAGGCGAGGGTGGGCTACAACCCACTCATATATATATATATTTTTTAATGTATATATGTCTTAGTATTATGATGTTAAAAGTGTAATTCAGTTACTTTCGGACCATCCATTCTTCAAAATAACTTAACTTATCTTTCAATTGCTTCATTTTCATAATAACCTGAAAGATATTGATAATGCTTATTGAATAGAACAATGTATTGTAAAATCTAAAAGATACGAAAAAACCTATATACCGACCTTATCGCATTAAACTGTCATTTAAATTTTATTTAACACGTTTTAGTGGTGATAAATTATTTTGGTCCACCGACAAATGAATTTCTAGTTACGCAACTGCCCTCGGCTATTACTATAAGAAAAGGAAAACATATAACATGTTTATAAAATTACAACATAAATATATATTAATCAAAAATTATACTCACACAAAACTCACCTATTATTGAAAAGAAGACAAAATAAAATATTATTTTCAACATTTTGATAAATGTTGTATTTATTTGAAACGATTTTTTTATTGTTATTATTCATCGATTTACGTGTTTGCCATATCTATTTAAAACAAGTGCATGGATAAGAAAACTGACAGCGTATTCGTGCCCTTTCACTTTTCGATTATTTAATATTTCTTAAATAAGTATTTCTTTTATTCAAAATGTGTGTAGTAAAAGAAAATACAAATGGTTCCCGTTGGGTTACTACAATTTCCAATTTTATTATCATGAAAAGAAATTTTAATTATTAACTAAAGAAAATTAAATAACATAAAGTTAGAGGAAAACTACATAAGATTCAATTAATTAATTGAATAAAAAAATAATATTTTTATTAGTCTCCATAAAATAAAAAATATAAGTAATTTCGCCTAAAAATTTAATCTTGAATAAATATTTATTTAAAGTAATAAATATAAAAAACATGTTAAACCATTTTTTCTTTTTTTTTTGCATAGGAAATAATTAAACAGTTGACCTTTAGGTTTGCATGAATTGAAACATAGCCCTTGTAGTTTAAAGTAACTGACCATCAAGTCCAATATGTTATTAAATGTTGCAATTTGATCTTTAGTTTACAAACCTACACAATCAAATGAGTTTAACTTGATTTCATACATAATTTTTGAATAACATTCTCAAAGTATATTTATAAACATACAATAATCTTACATTCCATGGTTTTTTATGTTAGCTCAATTGAAGTATATTTATTTATTAGTAATGTCTTTGTTTTTGATAACTTGTTTGGAAAACTATTTTAAATCCTTATTACTATTTGCTTTATGAATTCTTTTGTATTTTCTTGACAAGATATATATAATTATTAACTACCATGTACAAAATTATGTAGATCAGATTTGTTTATAAAAATGTTTATTTGTGATTTTTTATTTATTTTCTTCCGTTTTTCTTGTTGTCGTTCTTCTCTATCTATGTATATCAACAATCAACGTTGTCATTCCGGTTGATCTCTAATGTCAACATAAATTTTAATAAGACCCTTTGAAGATTTTAACGAAATGGAGAGTGCGTCTTCCTTTTCCTTGTGTTCTTTGTCAAGTATGAACGTTACATTGATGAGTCGAATCTCCTTGATATATTGTCGTTGTTTAGTGGTGTTGGTGATTTGTGTCACCGATATGATTAAATTGTAATGAGATTAATTTGTTAATCAATATAATCTTGATAAATACCGAACAAGTTCATAGAGTGTGAAGTGAACGCTTGTTTCAACTTATCTTGATTGTTTAACGATGATGGAGAAACGCTCCCGATAGCGGGGTCCAAGGGGCAGAGCCCCTGACTGAGGTCGACATGTCAGCATGGAAATTTTTTATTTGAATTAATATCGCTTTATGAAAAATTCATTTAAAGCCCCGAATTTAATTAAAAACTGGTTTATATTAAAACAAATTTTAATTCTCGTTTGTAGGTTACTAAACTGCCGTATGGAAGTTAATAAACTTCCATCTTCATTGGTTAAATGAATGGTAGATTTCTAATTCATTCAAAACAAAAATTCGCACAGATCATCGTTCAATATTCTAAGTTTTATCAGATTGAAAATTTCGATAGTAGTTTTGAATTTTTTGATCTGAAAGTGTAATTCACGACTCTTAGAAATCCATATCAAAACCCTAATTACAAGAAGTGGTTGTGGTTTGTGAAGTCCTTTCAGATTCATCGCTGATCAACTAGAGTTTGTATGTAAGACAAAGTTATGTACACAAGGAGTCAGTTGCACCCTTGTATTTGATTACACTTTTTTTTTTGAATAATCACTAGAGGTTCTTCAGTTCATTTTTGATAGTTTTAGACAAATTTCGAAACATGTTGGCATGTTCGCCAAATCTATCCTACACATTCTCAAACCAATCTTTTTTAAATCTTATCAAACCCATTCGACTTGCCATTTTTTCATCCATACTTTACTGTATTTTACGAGTTTACGGTTATAATTGCAATTTAAAAAAACCAAAGGTCTATTATTCAACATAACTATAACCAATGGACTTATTTATAATAATGTTAAGTTATCCAATAACCTGAGTACATAATTATTATGCATATAGGACCCATTACACATGCCTTCAAATCCTTCATATATACATATACGATATAATGATATCTATCATCCACCCACTCACCATTTCTTGATCATTACAAATAGACTTGTGGAACATTGCTATGCACACAATCTGTCTGAATAAGTGACTTTCTCAAGAAACAGATGGAGGGTAAGTTACCTGAAGCTTCTAACTTTGCTTATATTGGTTGCCGGAATTCTGCCGGATTCTGTGTACCTCCGGTCAACTTTTGGGCTGATTTTTAACCTCATTTCTGCTCTCTTAAAGATTGTTCTCACAAAGAATTTTGGCTAAAAATAAAGGTTTATTTCATCTGTTTGTTTAAAAAGCTTTTTAGAATGAATTTTTGTTGAGTATTTGTTTGTGGTTCATATCTTTTGATTACACAAACGTTTCATGACTTTAGTTTGATTTTTTTTTTCAAACTAATAAACTGATAAACTATATTTACAACGAGGTTGGAACCCTAACCTGAACCATATTAGGTTGGAAGATACTACTGATACCGCTAAGCTATCAACATATTGTCGGTAGTTTGGCTTCTTATTGATCCTAGAATCAAAAGAAGCAAGAATTTACCAACAAGTTGACTTAGCGGTATCAATGTGTGTTTAAGGTTCGGTTTGAACCCTAACCTGAACCATATTAGGTTGGAAGATACTATTGATACCGCTAAGCTATCAACATATTGTCGGTAGTTTGGCTTCTTATTGATCTAGAATCAAAAGAAGCAAGAATTTACCAACAAGTTGACTTAGCGGTATCAATGTGTGTTTAAGGTTCGGTTTGAACCCTAACCTGAACCATATTAGGTTGGAAGATACTATTGATACCGCTAAGCTATCAACATATTGTCGGTAGTTTGGCTTCTTATTGATCTAGAATCAAAAGAAGCAAGAATTTACCAACAAGTTGACTTAGCGGTATCAATGTGTGTTTAAGGTTCGGTTTGAAGTCCTAAGACAGTTTGTTGTTATAAAAAAAATATGGGTTATAAAGCTTGTGTTGATCGGTCAAAGAAAGTTAAATCATTGCTAAATTTGATCTTAATTATTGAGATTTAATCCTATATAGGTATCTATATTTTCTAATGCTTGAAGAGTTGAAGGTGTATTAATGAGATCAAATAATTAAGATCCAATAATTTAGCCAAGGGCTAGTTGCAATAATTTTGTAGGTGTCTTGTCGTATAATTAAAATACAAACTAAAAAACGTTATTTGTATTTCCCTTAAGAAAAAGAAATAGTTATGAAAGTGATAAGTATAAATCTTGGATCTCTAGAAATCGTATTATATGTATGACAATAGTTGTAATTTGTTTCTATGATTTATATATCTACTATTACAAAATATCTAACTCTAGACAAAAATTATTGGTCGAATGTCAAGATCAACCTCACCCACTTGCCCGAACCACTGCCCCACATGGTTATATATCATACCATGTAACGGTTTTATGCTACTTAGAGGAAATTTATAGAGGGTGGTCGTTTAGTGGTCCACGCACACGGTTTATTTGGTCTAAGATGTCGATGAACCATAGAATACCACTCGTTGCCTGCTATTTTGTTCTTTTTGGTTATGGTCCAAGAAAGAGACTCATTTGACCTATTTGATGTCAAGTCTAAGTTCCAAATGAAAATTTGATCACGGATTCTCTTAATAATTCATCACCAATCTGATTTAAATTGTGGCATGTGTTATATAGTTTAGTTACCTATCATTTTCTTTACCAAAAGTTTGGAATCCAAAATGGAAAATTTCCTCTTTAATTCAAAAGGTTTGAAGTGTGTTTTTCTTTTCGAGACATCTATTTAATGGTAGACACTGTTAAACGTCAAATTAGTCTGTTTGTTTTTACTTAAGTCTAGATTAATTTATTCGGGTGATTGAAGTTGACTAGATGTAAAAAGTTGACTCGTCTCCTAATCCCTAAACGATATATATACGTATGGTTCACTTATTATATCGGCAAGTCTACTATAGACATGTTTATTACATGAATTGCTAGATGTTAAGTATTATGCATACCTTATCTTGATGATTTTCATTGACATTGAGGTGTTTACATTGTGAAAAGAGCGAAAAAATATCTTGGGCTTGTTTTCTTTCGTTCAATATAATAACTTCGTGGGTATTAACTGAATTTTGTAGAAAAGATGGTGCAATTTTCATCATTTTTGAGTGGTTTAACCAACAATTTTTCAACAAAAAATGTGAAGAAGAGGAGGATTAGTCTTGGAAGAGAAGCTACAGATATTTTGGCCAAAGAAGCAAGAAAAAATGGTTTATTATTAACATCACCCGGTAACGTTAGTGCCAAATGGTCTAGTAATTATGCATCGGCTTATTCCAAGATGGGGAATAAAGGATCAAATCAAGATTGTTTTATTGTATGGGAGGTAAATCATTTCACCAAGCTCGTGTTATTTCTTCTTTCTTTTCATATATTGTGAATATAAATGGACTAAGATGGATCGTGATCTATTATTAGGCGTTTGGAGGGAAGGAAGATGTGATGTTTTGTGGAGTTTTTGATGGGCACGGCCCGTGGGGTCATCTTGTTGGAAAACGAGTTAAGAAAGTAATGCCGGCTTATTTGCTACATTATTGGCAAGAAGCTATGAAAAATGGGGAGTTGCTAAAAAGTGCATACTTTGATAAATTCGGTATGTGGAAGAAATCTTTCACAAAGGCTTGTTCTACAGTTGATTATGATCTTGAGCTTCATCCCGTGATAGATTCTTTTTACAGTGGTACAGCTGCTGTATCGATAATTCGAGAGGTACACAAACATTTTTTGAAAAATAATACTGTAAATGATTGTTTATTTGTACTTGATATCCAGACGATTGAAAAGAGAATAAACTTTTCTATGATCATGATTATTTTAGGGGGATCTTATTGTGTTAGCAAATGTTGGCGATTCTCGAGCTGTTCTAGGAACAATTTCTGACAATGGTAACTTGGTAGCCGTTCAGCTAACTGAAGACCATAAACCAAGTTCAACTCGTAAGCACTTTCTCTTACAATGTTTTTTGCTAAATTGTATAAAGAAAAGAAAAAATAGTTATAATGTATAGTTGTATACATTGGCAAGTCGAGATATGACGAAAGTTTTTTTCTTAAACATGCTGTTTTACAAACTTAAATTTGGTATAAAAGAAATTTAATGATCTTTGAGCGTCATTTAAATTTAATTTTATAATGCAGAGGAAACCGAGAGGATATATAAGTCGGGAGGGTGCGTGTGTGAATCAGTTGATGAACCAGGAATCTCTAGAATTCGTGCTTCAAACGACGAAACATCAGAAGGTCCAGGACTCGCGCTTTCAAGGGCTTTTGGTGACTTCTTTTTTAAAGATTCCGGTCTTATATCAGAGCCAGATGTAATACAAAGAACCATAACCACACGCGACCAGTTTGTCATTTTGGCCACTGATGGGGTACTATATCATCATCTTAATAACATAAAACTGTTAAGGATAGTAGCGTAATTTTACTTTTATCTTACTTATCCCGATTCTTACAATTTTTTATAACTCCAAATCACTAGGTATGGGATGTTGTATCGAATGAAAAGGCGGTTCAGATTGTTTCAACAACAGTAGACAGGGAGGATGCGGCAAGAAGGCTAGTTGACTATGCATCTGGTCAATGGAAAAGACAACGCCCGGGTTTTGCAGCGGATGATATCTCCGTTGTCTGCTTATTTTTCCACAATGCATCATCTTCTCAACAAGTAGAGTCTGATTAAGAAGTTATGAAATGTTGTTGCATATGGTGAGCAATATCTTATTGCTGTTGTTTTTAGTTTTATTTAGTCTCCATGTGTAAGTAGTTGTAATCAATGAACAAGTACTTGTTTATATTTTATAAGTGTTATATTTGGGGATCTTTGTTGTATAACTTAATGGCCCAAAAGTTGACAAGTTAATGCTATATGTCATTATGAATATTAAGAATGGCCCAATTGTGGTTATCATTTATCAAGTGATGGAAACTCTATTAAGAAATTGCAACTCAAAATCATCTCAAGAGAAACTTGTTAATAGATTATGTAAGGTGATCTTTGTGGGAATAAATTTTTGACAAATGTTTGTGAGGAAGATTAATAAAAAACAAATTTGGAAGGATATATGACATTATCTATAAACGATACATTATTATGAATTTTATTAAAAATAGATAATATATTATGAAATAAAACACATCAGAAATCATAGAAACATAGTTCTGAATATTATTAAAAGTAGGTAATATATTATGACCTTGTTGCTTATCCAGATTCTTAGATTCGCTAGAACTAACGCCATCCTTTTTACTTTTTCCATTACCCTTTCCAACACGACAATCTTTCTTGAAATGTCTCGGCTTACCGCATTTCCATCATTCAACTTTCGGTTTTTTAAAGTAACCCGACTTGTCATCACCGCCATTTTTTTTGCGTTTGTTGTTGTTGAATTTCTTCTTAGAAGATTCGTCTTCCACCATATTAACAGAGGAATTTCCAACACCATTCTTACCCTTCGGATTGTTGTCGAGGTCTTGAGTACTCAAGGCCTCTTCAATCCGAAGATGACTTTCAAGTTGAATTAAAGTTAATTCTTCCTTGCTATGTTTAAGAGTGTGTTTGAAACTCTTCCAAGATGGAGGCAGTTTGTCAATGATCATAGTAACCGAAATTGCTTCATCCATTTTCAAATTGTGTTGGACAAAATGTCCAAGAATCCTCAATTATTCATGGAATTGTTCCATAACAGGCCTAGAGTCTACCATTTTATAATTCATAAAATTCCTCACCAAAAACTTCTTACTCGAAGCATCCTCTGCCATGTACTTTGATTCCAAAGAATCCCACAGTTCCTTCGCAGATTCAACGTTTTGGTACATATCAAAGAGAGAGTCTGGCATACCGTTTAAGATGTGGCCACGATAGATGTAGTCATCATTTTCCCATTTTGATCACCTCCTTGTCACTTCCAGCGGTTCTTCTTCAACCAATTCGGGCATCAGAGTGCTCAGAACATACACAACCTTGAGAGTAGTAATGAGGAAGTGCATCTTTTTCTGCCATCTCCTGAAATCCTGCCCTTCAAACTTCGCCAATTTGTCGAATTTGCTTGTCGTATCTTTCACTGATTCACCCTTCGTCATGATTACAAATTATTTTGATCTTTGTTGTAAATTTAGGGTTTCGAACTAGATGATATTAAGAGTCGTGTGAACACTTTCAGATCAAAATATTTTAGTTGCAATCATTGCTCTTTTTCTGTCATAAAATTTATTCAATCATCAAAGTTTATAAAAAATAATTTTAGATTTCATTATTTTGTAGTTTTGATTCATGGTACACAACTAAACATTATCTTTTCCAACAATATTACTTTACACAAAATCCATTTTTCATTTGTATCAATAATTCATTTTCACTATAAAAATACAGCGATGTGATAGTACAAAACTACAAATTATACAATTTACACAAGTGGAGTGCCTTTTACGAATTCAGTAAAAGCTAAACCCACCAAACCTAACATAGCGAACCTTCCATTCCACATCTCGGCATCTGACGTCATCAACCCATTCGATTTCGACTCTGCTCTCACTCCTTTAAACAACGGCACGAGTGAAGCCAGCGTCAAAACCACACTGGTCCCGACAAATAATGTTAATCCGCCGTTAGATATCTGAGTAAACACATCTTGACCACTGCCGAGTTCAACCGCCAACGCAGACACAAACCCGATCATGGCTAACCGTCCGTTGATTCTCTCAGGTGCTGGTCCGCTGAACGCCAACAAGTCGGAGAAGTTAGTACTCACCTTCGGTACACGTGGCTGCGGTGGTGGGGAAGGAGTGGTCATGGGTTGTGGTGGTGTTGGTGTGGTACCCTCAGTTTGACTGCCACCACCTTGTGGTGGTGGTACTTGAGCCATGCATCTTACTGACATGGATTTCTTGGGGAGTTGGTAAGATGGGATGGTGGTGTTGGTGGCGCGTGTGATGGTGGTTGAAGTGAAGACTGAAGAAGCTGCCATTTTAGAGGAGGTGAGTGGAGTAGATACGGTGGTTATTGTGGTAGTTGTTGGTGGTTTGGAGGGTAAAGGGTGGTGGTTTTTATAGAGTCGGATGAAGACACCGTAGTGGATATTGGGAGGGCCACGTTACTGAAATTTTGGGGCCTATTCACGTGGCTTTTAATTTAGCCGCTGAGGTTTGCTTGTGGTCTCAAAACAACCTCTATGTGTTTCATCTATCGAGCCAAGTGTGTAGTAATGTAATTTGGTGGGGGAGGTACATGATGGAGCTTTTTCGGCTCTTTGTGTAAAGAAAAGCGTCCTTCTTGTTCAATGTATGACCAACCGGTTTTTAAATTTAGATATGTGCCGACTTAATCAGATTTTTTTATGATCGTTTAAGAACTCTTTGTCTAGCCATTCCAAGTTGTATTATACTTATCTAGTGAGATTCAAAGCTCACTACTAAGCAACTTTGATGGTGGTTTGTAAGAGAAATGAATCTCAATAGAAGTTTAATTAATCCAAAGTTTTTAAAAAATGATTTGATATAGATACTAGACTATTCACATAATCACATCATAACACTTGTTATATATCGTCTATGTTTCTCCATCTATATGAAACAAATATAATTTCTCCTATGAGTAATGTTATATACATATTTCAGAGATAAGTATTTTGTGTTTGTTGGTTTATTACTACATTGTTGTTATTAATTACTTTATAAAAATCTAAGACAAATTCGATTTTGCAATCTTTTTGCTCTTTGATTTATTATGGTATCTCTTATTTTTATGTCTATTTGGAGTACGTAGTATAATATTTCCAATAGCTGATATTTTGATTTTTCTTTAGAAACAGTAAGGATGATTATATATATTGAAAATTATAGAAGAATTGTACCAATTACAAACGTGAACGTTTACCAAAAACTAGCATATTGTATGGTACATACATAAATATTGCTTAGACACTTAGGTACTCAAAACTAGTTGCCACTCTAGAAAGGAAAAAAACTTGAGCTACTTTGATTTCATTTTGAGACACACTGATTTTGATCCAAATTCCCCACTAGCGAAGATGATCCACTTGGAAGAGTCAACTATCATAAGCATGAGAAGGTGATAGAAGTAGGAAAAACTTCGTTGGGTTTAGAACTTAGTTAAAATAGTTTTAAACTCATTAATGTTGTTCCTAGATACTGATTGTATGTATGTTGTTAATGCGGACTGAAGGCAGTTAAGACGGAACTGCATTAATACTGAAGACATACAAGTCACTACGGAAGACAAGTTAATACTGATGTTGAAGATTACTACTAAAGACTTTCATTACTGCGGCTTATCATTAATACTGCTTGAAGATTAATGCGGAAAGTGTTAATGGTGATGTAACACTTGTCATGCACGTTTAGTTAGAATTACAATTAGATTGAAATTCTATTTCCTTTTTAGATAGATATTGTTTCCTAGTTTATCTAGGTTAGCCTCAAGGTCTGTATATAGATCCTTTGTATTGTTAAAGAAACACGTTGTATTGATTATCAAAGTTAATGCAATTGAGGCTTATAATTCGGGAATAATATTGTTCATCATTATTCATACTTTAGCAATATTGATTGTTTGAATAACTTGTTAATATCAAAGTGTTCATATCCGTTGCTGAACTTCTTTGATAAATCACGATCTAACAAGGTTAAGCTTTAAGGTTATACAAACATATTTGATCCTGACAAACTTGCTAATAACCGAAACTTTACTTCAAAAATTAAAAACTTAATTAACTTGCATCGGACTTTCCAACTACAACTTCAGGTTACAATGATCTAACTGGTTTGCTGCAAACCAGTTAAAACTAGGCAACTTAGCTTTAAAAACACTGATTTTCGACAGCAGAACACATATTCAAAAACCGACTTGTTTCTTGCAAGCCAAATTGACCAGAAAACTGCTCCACAAATTGTAGACCATCCTTGCTTGAGAGAGCGAGCTTGAATGGGACATCTTACATAGAAAAAGGGTTAATTGTTTAAAAATGCATCGAACTTTACATCCAAAACTATTGTATACATCCATCTTTTAAACCATCTATTGTATTCATTTATTTTCCTAATTTATCTAATGTCAGCATGATTTAACCTGTTTAAAAGGTTGCCGGTCACCTTGAGTTTTTGAATGATTGACCATATGAGGTGGACTGCCATGTCACCTTTCAAAGTAAAAAAATAAAATACAATATATATATACATACAATACATCTATATCGATAATCTATTCATTCCCATTCATCTCAAATTCACAGCTACCACCACACAATTTATACATATACATATAAATATACATTAATTCATCATATTCATAACGATTTCAATAGTTAACAGATCTATGTTAAAATCAATCCCTAATCATAATCACTCTCCATGGCGGCATCCAATCGTTCCCCTATGCACGTCTTAATCCGACCACCACCACCACACCCACCACCATCCGACGCCGTCCACCACGACCCACAACCACGACCATCTCTGCCGCCACTCCCACCGCCAAAAACCAAATCAAAAACCTGGATCTAACCCAAATTGATTATGTGAAACTATATCAAACAAAAACAAATCGAAAATATTAATTAACCTAAGTAATCAAACCTTCACTTTAGCCATTTTTTCTTTCATTAACCTGTTCACTCAAATTATTCCAACAGCTCGTGATATGTTAATAATTTGAATGTTTGGTAAAAGATTATTCCAACATATCATATATGTGCGCACATAACCGGAGAGGCGGAATCATAACCGGAGAAAGCGAATTCGAGATCGGGGATTGGAGGTTTTAAGGTTGTGAAGATTGTTTGTGATCTGCTATTTGCAGGGTTTTGTTTTGGTGGTTGTTGATAGATAAATTAACTGATGTATATATTATATATATAGTAGTTAAAAGAAAGGAAATAATTATATATATATATTAATTTAACTAAAAATGTAAAATATAAAATCCACATAGGTAAAAACCGGTGCCAAATCAGCAAATAACAAGTTACAAGTCATTTAATACATATAATAGCGTTATATAAATGTTTGATAAATACATTAGAGCATATAATATTTGGATGCATACAATAGTTTTGAGTGACAAGTTCGATGAATTTTCAAACAATTAACCCCATAGAAAAATGAGTATAAATTCTTTGGCATTACACAATCAAACCCAACCCAACTTGCTACGGCTTGCAAAATTAACCATGACCATTGACAGTGAAGAAATAGATGGTTCGAGGACTCGATTTCTTCACATCGAAGACGATCTCCTTCAAATAACATTCCTCTTTTTCTAAAGAATTCCCGTGTTGGAAGACCATTAACATTTACAAGCCACATGAAAATCTGTACTTTTGGAGAAGCAAAAGACTTCCAAACAAAACATGTCCATTTCCCTTGTGGAGAATTAGACACAACGACCATATTGTTTATAGCATCACGAACGTTATAGACACCATCTAAATTTCCGAGCTATGTGAGCTTATCATTTCTACTTGAATCTCTAGGCGAATGAGAAACAATATTTAATAGTTCCTCAAACTGACTTTGTTCCCACGACACAAGGTTACGGGTGAAACCAATATTCCATGAGCATCTACCTTCCGTCTCTACCCAAAACTCGTTAACGCTCCCTGATTTATTTGAACAAATCAAGAAAAGATGCGGAAATTTTATTCTGAAACATATCGATAACGCCCAACAGTCCTTTCAAAATAAGATATATCTCCCGTCCCCTACAACCCAACTCCACATTTGTGGACCGGAACACAATAAGCCTTCATCTTCCTTTCTAGCCCCTAAAATATCTTTCCATAAAGAATCCAATTTTGGACAATGTCTGAATTTATAAGTTGACATTTCTTAAGCATATATAATGCTTAGGTTGTGTTTGTTTTAGAGGTTTTAGTCATAGAGAATGGATTTGAAAGTCATTTATATTGTTTGTTTTGCGATAAAATAGATTATAGATTGTAGGTTTAGAATCTCCCACACATTTAAACACGCTACTTTTATCTTTCTTACTTTTACTTTAAATTCGATATAAATAAATACGGAGTATCATCTAATTCTTTCAAAACCAAATCTATTACCATGTCAATTACCAAACCAACTTACCATCAAAACACACCCTTACTCTTAAATCTTTATTATGCTCTTGTAAAGGGTTTTTGTTTGAAACTCAACAGGTTGCAACATCTCTAATGGTAGTGATATAAATATATAGAGATAGAACTTTCAAACATTTTCCAGAGATGTCAAAGATTCATAAGGCAATGTGGAGACTCAATTCTTAAGTCTTGTAATTGGAATTTTTTAGGATTAGTCGACTCGTAAAGCAAATCAAATATCTAAGTTAATAAGAGTTAAAAACCAAAAAATAAAATAATCCTTAAATATATTGTTTAAGAGCTTTGGCTAATGCATATCCAATATCTTGTTCAACTCATTTTGTTTTTATTTAGAGAATCTAGCGGAGTGAAAAAAAATAAGGCCAAGTAAACTAAAAATAAATTAGAGCATTCGGATTTAGAAGACCTTATAATAATAATAGGGCAATATTATTCCTACACCCCCCATTTTAATTTTTATTAATCTCACATCCCCTTTTTCTCTAATTAATAATAAAATATTCTTAATTACCTTTAATTAGTATTTAATTATTAAACGGGACCCACACCAATGATTTATATTGATTTTTTAATTTTTTTTTAATAATATGGGACCCACATTTCTTTTTCACACACCCCCCTCCCTATCATATCACTTTTTTTTTTTTAATGTTGTGGGGTCCATTTTTTTAAAATCACACACCCCCCCTTCCTGTCCCATCACCTTTTTTATTAAGGTGGGACCCACTTGTTTCTTTTTATCACTATATATCGAGAGTATATTTGTTTCAATTTCAATCGGAGAGTTATATATCGAGAGTTATATTTATCACATTTCTTGTTTTTGAGTATCATTCGCTAGTTTTCAGTGTTTTTCTAGCAATCAAAATGTCAAGATTTGATGATATTGTAGTTGACAATACAACAGACTTCACTACTACAGAGGTAATTTTATGAATTATTTTTCATATTTCTTATTTATAGTTATGATTTGTTATTATTAATTACTTTACATAATTTTTGTAGGATTTTTTTACTTTTGATGATTTAATGAATTGGGTTAATAGTGTTGCGAGATCTCTTGGTATTATTATAACCAAAAAACGTTCAAAAGTATCAAAAAAATGAATTAAGAAAAGTATGGTTACAGTGCGAACGTGGCGGTGTGTATAAAGATACTAGTTCTAGCAGAGAAAGTGTCACAAAAAAAATCGGTTGTCCGTTCGAGTTGGTAGCTTGTCGTAATGATAATAAATTATGGAATTTAATTGTGTTCTGTGGCACACACACTCACGCAAATGCCTCAAGTTTTGAGGGTCACGCATATGCAATGCGTTTAAATGAAGAGGAAAAGAAGTTGGTCGCAGAACTAACCAAAGCTAATGTAAAACCACGTAATATTCTTGCTATTATAAAAAATCGAAATGAAAATAATTTTTCGTCTTTAACGAATGTGTACAATGAAAGACATAAATTAAAGACGTCTATGTATCGTGGTAGCACCCGTATGGAGGCTCTTATGATAGCTTTGGAGGCTAACGGTTTTATGTATGAGGTGAATGCAAATCAAGAAACGAATAAGTTGGAAGATTTATTCTTTTGTCATCCAACGTCTTTAGAGATCCGGCGATCCTTTCCGCAAGTGTTATTGATCGATGCAACGTATAAGACAAACGTGTATTTATTCTTTCTTATACTTTTTGAAAACATTTATTATTTTTTTATTTAAATGATCCTAACAGATATTTATATTTTGCAGATATAACATGCCACTTGTACAAATGATTGGTATGACGTCAACTAACACTTCATTTTCTATTGGTTTTGTCTTCCTGCAAAAAGAAAAAGTACAAAACTATGTTTGGGCGTTGAATCAATTAAAGTTGAGGTTGGGACTTGAAGTGTATCCAAGTGTGATTGTTACTGATAGAGATTTGGCTCTAATGAATGCATGCACAAACGTATTTCCAAATTCTAACAAATTACTATGTAGATGGCACATTGAAAAAAATATCTTAAAGCATTGCAGACCTTCTTTCACATCACAAGGTTGGAATACTTTTTATCACATATGGAATGTGTTGATAAAATCCCCAACAAAAGAAAATTATTCGCATAATTTTAATCGGCTACAACAGTTTTTACATGAAAATCAAGGTACTATTTACTACATTATTTAAAAATAACTTATTCATTTTTTCTACACTCGCAATTCTTTAACAGTTTCAGGTAGAGTGGAGAGTTCACATGCCCACTTAAAAAGTTTGTTGAACTCATCCCAAGGTAAGCTAGATCAGATAGTCTTAACAGTAAGAGATATACTAAATTTACAACACACGGCAATTAAAGATAAACTAGAAAAAAAGTAAATCAAAAATGCAACATAAGCTGTGTAACTTGCGTCTATTTAGATTTTTAATATTTAAAGTTTCAAGAAATGGTTTAAAAAAAATCATCGAAGAACTCGAGCGTTTAAACAATGATGATGAAATTACTGCTGAAAGTTGTGGGTGCCAACTTCGTACAAGTTGTGGGTTACCGTGTGCACATGAACTTCAATTTTATATAAAGGAAGACTTGTTCATTCCTTTGGATGAAATTGATATATTCTGGAGGACGTTAGATATTCCTCACCTCAATCCGACGAAAGATGAAGAAATCACTTGTGATCAAGAAATTGTCATGTTGAAAAAACGTTTTGAAGAGCAGCCTAAGGAGGGGAAGGTTGGACTTCTGAGAAAGTTTAGGGAGATTATACATCCATCCAAAAAGGTACTTGAAGAACCTTCAGTTAACAGAAATAACCGCGGTCGTCCAAGAGGTAGCACCAACAAGGGCAAGCAACCGCAACAGCAATTCGAGCCACCACGACACAGTGAATACGCTTATCGGGACTTCAACGACCAAACCCAACGCGATCCACCACGTCATAGTGAATATGCGTATCGTGACTTCAACGACCAACCCCAACGCGATCCACCACGTCATAGTGAATATGCGTATCGTGACTTCAACGACCAACCCCAACGCGATCCACCACGTCATAGTGAATATGCGTATCGTGACTTCAACGACCAACCCCAATATGAGCTACCACAATATAATGAATACGTATATCCACCGGCATATGCTGATTCCACAAATCAACAACCGACATCTTCGATGAACAACTTTTTTGATGAAGATCCGTTTATGCAGAAGTTAATAAATTATAACCCACTGCCAGTGTTTGATCAATCTTTTAATCAGGAAGAAACAGTACAGGTATGTTATTATTATGCCTTTTTACATGTTTTTTCATTGCCCATTTGAATGACATTAGTTTACATGATAAACATTAGGAACCGATAAATCCATTACAATATGGATACACTTATGCTGAACAATCACAAGAAGAAGAACATTATTATCATCAGCCAAACTTTCAGGTAAAATATTATATTAATTATTATTTTCGTGGTTTATTATGTGATATGATAAATTTATCTACAACTTTTTATAGGAACCAAAGAGCTATAGAGATCAACTGATTGGTGAAATTCCAGAATATTTTCAACCATATGTCACTGGAATCCAAAATATTAAAGGTGATGGAAACTGCGGGTTTCGATCAGTTGCCGTTGCTATGGGTCGAAATGAGGAGGAATGGCTTGCAATTCGTCGTGATCTACTAGAGGAGCTAAATGAAAATAGAAAGCACTATAAAAATTTTTTTGATAGTGAATACAATCGCTTGGAAGAATCCCTCAATTTCTTTTAGGACCGTGCTGCACCTTTTTGTAATTGGATGTGGATGCCTAACACTGGTCTTCTGATCGCAAATAAGTATTATTGTATACTTCACTATTTAACAAATGGACGCTGCTTAACATATTTTCCTCTTTGGTCAAAGCCGCGATCTCCAAAAGAAAATCATGCCACCACAATCGCACTTGTACATGGCAACCATTTCGTGAAGGTTGATTTACAAGAGGGACACCCAATGGCAGATGTTTCTGGATTCAATATGTCTAAAAAAAGCCGAAAAAAAGAGAGTGAATAGGTTGAAATGTATAAAGATCGATTGCTCGCCTATAAGCCACTTAATTGTAATATAGATCTAAATGTTGTACCCGTGGACTGATAATGTATAAAATATTCAATGATGAATTAATTTGAGTTTTAATATTTATTTATGTCAAATTATTATATCAAATCACAATTAAAATACAATAATTTATATTAAATCATTAATTAATTCCTTATATCAAATCACAATTATTAAACAATGATTGAATAATTATTAAATAATGATTGGTTAATTAGAAAGTAATTAGAGGGGGTGTGAGATTAATATTTTGGGGGGGTGTGGGATTAAGGATGGCCTAATATTAATATACAGACATACAGTTAATGACATTTATCGCACTAATGATCTATCAAAGTTATGTCTCATTCGGTACATATTTATAGGCATATTATTAGATATGTCAGTTAGATATATCAATTATGTCTCTATATTTAATTCATTATTTTGTAGTTTAGATTCAATATAGATGATATCTTTTCCTACAATAGATAAGTTTATACAAAATCCATTTTCCATTTGTATCATTAATTCAATTTTACTACAAAATTATGGTGATACAAGATACTATACAATTTACACAAGAGGACTGCCTTTAACAAATTCAGTAAAAGCTAAACCCACCAAACCTAACATAGCGAACCTTCCATTCCACATCTCGGCATCTGACGTCATCAACCCATTCGATTTCGACTCAGCTCTCACTCCTTTAAACAACGGCACTAACGACGCTAACGTCAAAACCACGCTGGTCCCGACAAACAAGGTTAGTCCACCGTTAGATATCTGAGTAAACACATCTTGACCACTGCTGAGTTCAACCGCTAGTGCCGACACAAACCCGATCATGGCTAACCGTCCGTTGATTCTCTCGGGTGCTGGTCCACTGAACGCCAACAAGTCGGAGAAGTTAGTGCTCACTTTTGGGACACGTGGCTGAGGTGGTGGTGTAGGAGTGGTCATGGGTTGTGGTGGTGTTGGTGTGGTACCCTCAGTTTGACTGCCACCACCTTGTGGTGGTGGTACTTGAGCCATGCATCTTACTGACATGGATTTCTTGGGGAGTTGGTAAGATGGGGTGGTGGTGGTGGTGGCGCGTGTGATGGTGGTTGAAGTGAAGACTGAAGAAGCTGCCATTTTAGAGGAGGTGAGTGGAGTAGATACGGTGGTTATTGTGGTAGTTGTTGGTGGTTTGGGGAGTAAAGGGTGGTGGTTTTTATAGAGTCGGAGGAAGACAGCGTAGTGGATATTGGGAGGTCCACGTTACTGAAATTATGGGGCCTATTCACGTGGCTTTTTATTTAGCCGCTGAGGTTTGCTTGTGGTCTCAAAACAACCTCCATGTGTTTCATCTATCGAGTCAAGTGTATAGTAATGTAATTTGGTGGGGGAGGTACATGATGGAGTTTTTTCGGCTCTTTGTGTAAAAAAAGGCGTCCTTCTTGTTCAATGTATGACAAAACGGTTTTTAAATTTAGATATGTGTCGACTTAATCAGATATTTTCATAATCGTTTAAGAACTCTTTGTCTGGCCATTCCAAGATGTATTATACTTATATAGAGAGATTCAAAGCTGACTACTAAGCAACGTTGATGGTGGTTTGTAAGAGAAATGAATGTTAATAGAAGTTTAATCCAAAGTTTTTAAATGATTTGATATAGATACTAGACTATTCACATCATAACACTTGTTATATCTCATGTATGTTTCTTCATCTATATGAAACAAATATAATTTCTCCTCAGTAATGTTATATACATATTTCAAACATAACTGAAATATTTCCTCAAAAAAAAATATAAAAAATGATATTTAATAGTATTATCTTAGAAAAAATGGTAGTTAGAATTCAAAATAAAGAATCACTTTTTAGAGAACATTAATGAAGTTTTTTTTTGTTTTTTTGAATAAATGTAATCAATGATAGATATAGAGAATAATAAAAGTTATAAAAATAACTAGTTTTTAGGAGAAATTTTACTAGCCACGTTTAAAAATCTCTTCAAAATCTTATTTAGACCAGGTGATTTAGAATTAGTCGTTTGCATTTTCTTTCTAGACCTCTTCATACATTTAGACCGGTTCATATATTACTATCTAGACCCCTCATTTAAATATTGTCGCTCTCATTTCCTTTTTAGACCTCTTAACACATTTAGACCGGTTCACATGACTTATTAAGACATGTTATCACTTTTAGTTTTGGCGGAACTTATTATATAGACCTATTACGTTTTTATCGGTCTAAATGTATAGGTCTAGATAACCATAAATGTAGTAGTGAATCTTCACCTTTATGTTCTTACTTTACATTTCGTCTTCCATATCTATCGACTAGAGCAATCATGCGGTTTACAAGGCTTCTGTTGTTTGAATATGTTATAAGTCAGTCTTAACTTGGTTTAAAAGGTTTTTAACTTAGCTTGTTTGTGCAAGTTTGAGTGTTTTGTAGTTTAGGGACTGACTATGTCAACAACTGGAAATTTGGTGTTAAGTGAAAGCTGAGAAGAAAGAAAAAGGACTTGAGGGGGCAGTTTGTAAAGACTCCAAAGTTGGAGGTCATGTTTGTAATTAAGGAGTATAAATACTCCTTAACCAACAGTTTTTGATATATAGCTGAATCTGTATCTCTCTCTAATCCCTCTATAAAAACACTATTGTATCAATTAGGGTTTCTTGTTGAAACCCTAATTAGTGCTAGTCTTAGTGTGTTTGTTTAGTGTAAGGATTGTTAGTTTCTGATAGTTGATTCAGTTGTATTGAAGTATTATTAGTGTCTGAAAATAAGATTGAAAATTTGGTGATGTTCTGATGTTTTACGATTGACTTTATAGTTTTCTACATCGGCCTTGTGATCCCTCTAACTTATTATAATTTAATTTTATGTTTCCGATTTAAAAAGTTAACATCAATTGTTTATTTAATTGATAAAACTCATTATTCTCACACCAAAATAAACTATTTACGCATTCACATTACTTTTCACATAATCAAATGTCAACATTCATGGGACAATAAGGATGCAATTAACACCTTTAATGACAAAGCATAGTAAGTGATCTTAAGTCACTAAATAGACAATAACGATACCGAAATACATACAAAAAATTGACCTTTGGACGACTACAAACTTATCTAAATTAAGTATAGAATGACAAGTCATAATTGTTAATAGGACAATAAAAAAAAGTGTTTAGTTTTGTTCCAAACTCCACCAAGACCTAAAAAACAAATATCCTTTTGATCCTTTCAAGTATAAAACCAAATGTACCAATATTAAAAGTGTTTGTAAATAGGCAAAAGATAAATTAAAAAACCTGCAAATTACTAGTATGTGAAAATTCTGATACAAACATATGTCAAAACTCAAAGTTATAATACAAAAACTATATAACAAGAGTAAACTACTCGATGTGTGCTTCAAAAAAAAAAAAAAAACTCGGATTTCAAAACAAGATTACAAGGTGAACCTAAGGATAACTATGGCTACTAATGTATTCATTCCGTGTAGTAGAATTTTTTTTCCAAAAACTATTTTTCTGTTAATCATATGGTTCTACGATATTTTGTTACCAGGTTACCGGTTATCAATAACATTTCCAAGATATTAGACGAAAACTCTAGTTACTTTTATCAAGTTGAAAATCATATCATGCTATGTTAGAAAATAAAATACTGAAGTGAGTAATGGATAATTGTTTTTATATTTTGTTTATTCAGATTTATTTTGTTGTAATAATTATTTAAATTGAAAGCATAATGTATTTAATTTAAATTCAAAGAGATTTATAATTATTTAGCTTGGTGTTGCATCTTTAATGATAGTGGAAACCATGGGGTGATAAATTTATCAACTAAGGGGGTGTTTGGTTCAAAGTGAGGAAAAGAGAAAGGGAATGGGAAAAGGAATACTATGGAATGCAATGAGAGGGTAATGAACGATTAATATCATTACCCCAAATTTTAAGTATAATGTAGTATTACCTATTATTGTGCAATGATTAATTACAATACAACAAACCAATCTCAATCAATCATTATCATTACCATTCACCACCCCTTAATACCCCAAACCAAGCAGACCCTAACTCTTAACATACCTATTCTCGTACTTGTAGCCACTCTTTCAAATTACCTCTACAACTCATTCGACATTCTTTTGTTGGGTTTAGTTGAACCGTTTTCATGATAAGCTTTTCTAAATTAAAAGGAAATGATTGTGAACATGGAGATAATTTCATATTTTTCCTGTTATTTTGTCAACAATTTTAATTTGGCATGTTCTTTCATTATTAGGTTTGTAGACATTTTTTTGGCCCCCCTACACAATAAGAAAAAACGGTAGTTAGACTCTGAGTTTTAAGAGCATCCGGAATGGGGGGTTGTGGGCTCGTTGTGGAGCTCACAACGAGCCTCCTACTCGTTATCACTCCGACAACGGCCGTTGTGGGGAGGCCGTTGTCTCCACAACGGTTCGTTGTTTGGTATTTTTTTTTTCTTTTCTTCTTTCTCTTCTTTTTCTTTTCTTCTTTCTCTTCCTTTTTTCTTTTCTTCTTTCACTTCTTTTTTTTTTCTTGTTTTCAACTTGATTAACTTGTTTTTTTTTTCTTTGTTTGGAGGTACAATGGAGGAGGGAGGCTGAGGGAGGAGGTGGAGAAGAAAGTAAAGAATATATATGTTTTAAAATTTTCAATTTTGGCCTAATGTTTTTAGGGTTTGCATTTTTTATCCTCAATTTTTCAATTTTAGCCTAATGTTTTAGCTATTTACGTTTAGATTTATTTTTAATCTAATATTTTCAAAAGAAGCAATTTTGTTTTAAACTTAATTACAAATTTTATTTGAAAAATAAATGTAACATTAATTATTTAATTTGGTATTTTATAAGTTTAATGTGTTTTTATCTTATTTAAATGTTTAAAAAAAAAAAATTCCTGGGTCCCACAACCTCCACAACCCTCATTATCATACCATCCAAAATCTCACAATTCTCATTCTCACTGCCACGTCAGCAACTTTTTCCCCACAACCTCAACAACCCACATTGTCACTCATTATCACTCCGGATGCTCTAATAAAGAATGCTAGACGTGCTTCTATTCTTAGAGCACCTATACTGGGGTTTAGGTGGAGAGTCTAAAACAAAAAATGTCCATCTCATTCTACCCATTATCATGTCTAATTGTATTGTGGGTTATCTATGTCATCAAATGTCTAAATGATGTCTAAAAATTTTAGACTCAAATTATACTCATAAATATGTGATCAATTATTATTTTAACTATAAAATATATAATAAAGGACTAGATGTATATATATTAAATTATAATTATGTTGATGTGTAAATGTTTTATACATTGTGGATGAGTGTATAAAAAATTATGACGATGACATGGAAGTGTTTTATACTCTTAGCATTGTGGATGCTCTTAGGATATTTCTTTAAGTCACAAACAAAGGACTTCCAACGACCCGTGATTAGGTGATAATCCCGGACTTTCTTGATTACTCGCTAAAAATCAGAATCTCTGAATGTAACAATGAATAGTCAAGACGAGTGGCAAGCTCTTGCGTGATGTGTGCCTTATAATTTTGTACTTTAACCAATGTAAGATAATACTAATTCATGAACTACGTAACTATAGAAAGGAAAAAAGAAAATGGTTATCGAATTGCTTTTAAATTACTTTGTTTGCCAATTTTGTATTATATCGACATACATCCCTGGCTAATTTATCATTTAAACCTCGGTGGGCTCTGCCATAGAGCTTTACTAGTTTCACTACAAATTATACGTTTTACACAAGTGGAGTGCCTTTTACAAATTCGGTAAAAGCCAAACCAACCAAACCCAACATAGCAAACCGCCCATTCCACATCTCGGCATCTGACGTCATTAACCCATTCGATTTGGACTCTGCCCTCACTCCTTTAAACAACGGCACTAACGATGCTAACGTTAAAACCACACTAGTCCCGACAAATAATGTTACTCCACCGTTAGATATCTGAGTAAACACATCTTGACCACTGCTCAGTTCAACCGCTAGTGCGGATACAAACCCTATCATAGCTAACCGTCCATTGATTCTCTCCGGTGCTGGTCCACTGAATGCCAACAAGTCGGAGAAGTTAGTACTCACTTTTGGGACACGTGGAGGCTGTGCTGGTGTTGGGGTGGTACCCTCAGTTTGACTGCCACCACCTTGTGGTGGTGGTACTTGAGCCATGCATTTAAATGACATTGTTTTCTTAGGGAGTTGGTAAGATGTGTTGGTGGTGCGTATGATGGTAGTTGAAGTGAAAACTGAAGAAGCTGCCATGTCGGAGGAGGAGAGAAGATGGAGGTACTTGGTATAGTGATTGGTAATGGTGGTGGTTTAAAGAGTCGAAGGGTGGTGGATTTTATAGAGTCGTGACGACAAATTATTGGTTATTGAGAGGGCCGCGTTAGTGACATTTCGGGGTCTATTCACGTGGCTTTCGAATTGGCCGCTGAGGTTTGCTTGTGGTCACAACATCATATATGTGTTTCATTTATTGAGTAGTGAAGTATGTAGTTTGGTGGGGGAGGTAGAATGGTAGATGATGGAACTTTTTAGGCTCTTTGTGTAAAAGAAATACTTCCTTTTTATGTATAGATTTTTGTAGGGGTGTGTATGGGTCGGTTGGGCCGGTTTTAGCATAAACCCAAATTCAAACCGAAATTTCGGTTCCTGAAAAAGAGAAAACGTTCAGTTCAATTTTCATATGGGTTTGAATTTTTCGGGTCCGGTTTTTTTTCCAGATTCAGTTTGGGTTTTTTCCGGTTCTTTGGACAACAAAAAATAGGCCAAAAACATATCGACATGTTCTGAATTTGAACAAATAATGAACATTTTTGTAATATAATCGAAACTGCAACTATGCAAAAGAAAACATAGTCTTCATTCTTTTGAGATGATTATGAAAATCGTCTTTAATATTAGTTGCTGATCTTTATAATTGGAAGTTAGCAACATCATTAGTAGCAAATTATAAAAGAAGAAAATTATGTTGACAATTTCGGATTGCTAGTTGCTACTATGCGAATCAAAGTGGAAAAATTTATTTATAATTTAAAATAAAATAACAAATATAATTACTATAATTATATTATGATATAATATAATAATAATATATAAAAGTATATAGTTTTTTAATAAAATAAACGGTCCGAATCAGTTCTAAACGGTCTGGTTTTACATAAAACCCAAACCAAACCGTAAAAGTCGGTTTTTAAAAATCAAAATCCAAATCACTGGTTTTTAGTATCGGTCCGGTTTTTCGGTTTGGTTCTTTTCGTTTTTTTCGAATTTTCGGTTTTTTGTTCGGTTTCTGTTCACCCCTAAATTTTTGTTTGGTATAAATAGTTTTTGAATTAAGATATGTATAATTTAATCACATTTTTCCATTATTGTTTTTGAACTTTTTATCTAGCCAATTTAAGATGTCGGCTAAAGAGATTTGAAACCGAGACATATACCTGATCACTAAGCCACTTTAATGGTGGTTTGTTGAGAATTGATATAATTATAAAAGTTTTACAGTAAAGTTCTTAAAATGATGTGGAATAGATATTGAAATATTCACATCATAAAACCTCTAATATCTCATATTTGTTTCTCTATCTACATGAAACACATATCTTTCTCCTTTGACTAATGTTATTACTTATTTTAAGCATAATTAATGTTGTGTTTGTTTGTTTATATATATATATATATATATATATATATATATATATATATATATATATATATATATATATATGAGTAGGTTTTTATAAACCAATATTTAAAGTAAATTAAGTAAAAAAATATGAAAAAATAATTTATAATATGTGTAATTTTGTATTATGTTTATTTATTCAATTATAACAAACTTTAAAAAAGCAAGTTTGATATGCATCAAAATATATGTCGTTTAGGGGCTGTGCATCAAATTCATTGTTTTTATGCAGTAAATATTCAAATTTGATGCACAACGATAAAATTATCCATTTTTTGATTTACAACAAAACTTCGTTTTTTAAAGTTTTATATATAGTTAAAATGAACGATAATCCAAAATATCTAACGTTATAAATTATTTTTTATTTATTTTTTACTTATTTTACCTTAAAGTTTGTTTTACAAGAAACAACCTCTCTCTCTCTCTCTCTCTCTCTCTCTCTCTCTCTCTCTCTCTCTCTCTCTCTCTCTCTCTCTCTCTCTCTCTCTCTCTCTATATATATATATATATATATATATATATATATATATATATATATATATATATATATATATATATATATGGGGTTATTAATTGGTTTATAAAAGAAAATATACAATATCAACATAATAATGTCATTTGTATCTTAGGTTTACTTGGTGTATATTACATGGACCACTAATATCTAGTAAGCAATTGTTAAGTTCTTCTAATTTGTGCTTTTATCAATTATTCGAAGTCTCGTTTCATGTCATGTCCAAGTAGAATCTTTACATGTATGTATCTACGAGGTGGGCATTTCTCTTTAATATTTACAGATTTATGTTTGAAGCTCGAGATAGTAGCTTGGTGTCGCATCTTTAAGGATAGTGGAAAGTATTGAGCGATAAATTTATCAAATAACACTTTCCAGAAGTCATGAATTCTATAAATAAGATAAGCAACATAATATTCACTCAAAGTTTCCATATCTATTATCGTCTATTACAAAACATATTGAGAAAGAGAATTTTATGAAACATGTCGGACTCATGGTTGAAATTTCTATTGAAAATAAACTTCAATATACGATTGATATTCTAATCGTTGGTAGGAATGATTATTTAGGATAATGTTTAAGGGGGAGGCCAGTGTTTTATAGTCAAAAAAAATTATGAATCATGTTGGTGTTTGTTTTCGTTCTTTTGAGAAGGCTAGGGGATTGTCGGAAGTCGGGACAAAGAAGAAGAAAAAATAAGTCCAACGAAATTAATATTAAACTTTAGTACAATATACTATATTTAAAATAGTATTATAATAATCATAATCATAATCATATCTACAAGTTAGTTATATGTACTAAAACAATGATGTATCGACATCCAGTCTCATATCAAGGAAAAATGAAACATTTTTCGCATAACTAAAAACATTAGAGAAACACGATATTAAAGAAAGTTATTACATGAAAGTATAGTTTCTCTTGAATAATCAAAACTTGTGAGAGTTTTCTAACTCGTAACACATGTGCATTCATTTTTTTTTGGAGTGCCTACAACTGAGTAATTGAATAGCACATCGACATACCACTTGTCACGTACAATCTGAGAAAAACATCTTTCTTCTCCATTCGTTTACAAATAGAAGAACAACTGTTGGTCGCCTATTTCGGACCTCCTTTGAACCCTAAAACAAACTAATTGCGGAATAACTAGTTTGAGTAAGTAAAACGGTGAAGAACAAGAGATATAACCAAATGAATGATTCTATTAAGCTTACGTGAATGTTTACAAACACGAATAGAATCAATACAAACGATTACAACACTTTAACACTCAAGAACTCACAATTACGTGATCTAAACCTAGCTCACGTAACTCTCTCGGAAGTGACAGCTCTGACAATGTTCAACCACTCGCATTTATGATTTCGAGGCTGCTATTTATAGTGGCCCGAAACCCTAGAAGAGTTACGCTCACGTAACTCTTGGAAGAGAGTTACGTGCACGTAACTCAAGAGTTACGTGCACGTAACTCATGAGTTACGTGAGTGTAACTCTTTTACTCGAACGTAACTTGTTCGTAAATGCGTTTGGACTTTACAACTCGATCTAATTACATACTAACTCTACGACACGTTCTAATGAATACAAATACAGACAATAATGCTCCAACAAACTCCCCCTTGGATGTAGCTTGTATTCTTCAAAATTGTCTTGAACTTTTGGTGTCGAGAGATCGAGAATCAGTCCTTTATACTTCAAGAGACTTGTACGGTGTAAAGTTTGCAACCGATAACTTGCGAATCTTTTCAGACAGCTAATCTTCATCATTAAGCAACGCGGCTCCATGAATATCAGCTTCGAGTCCTTGACTTCCAAGAAGTGCTAAACTCTTCAAGATCCGATCCTTAACTTTGTAAAACCTGGCTTACAAAGATAAAACTGACCAAAAACGTGTTTTTGTTCTTTAAACTGACAAAATTTCTCATTTTTCAGAAAACACGTGATAAAACCTTTTAACCATGAACGATACGTGACAACGAAGAAAATAAACGCAGAAATAAAATATTTTTGATTTTTGTTTGTTTTCTTAACCTAAAACCGAAACTCTTTTTGTGGTTTTTAACTATAAGCTATTCACACTACTTTAGCAACCTACAAAAGGGCAAATCTTTTTGGATAGGGATTAGTTTGCTTTTAGGATCATATCGCAGAAGTCGAATCACAAGAATCAGCCGATTATTAGTATATTTGTCCTCTTAAATACAACATATATATCATATAAAAAATCTTCCGATTATTTAGATTACAACTGTTTATATGGATCCCACTTATATTTACACTTAACTAAGTCCGAACTCCCCTCAAAGCGTCATCAAACTTCCAGTATTTATTTAGGAAACCCGTCACCTTATTCCTATTTTTAGTTAACTACTCTAAGTATTGAAAATGCATACTTATAGTATTGAGTTTAAGCACTTTGTGCATTTTTCATAAGTAGAGAAGCTTTTTGCTTTCTTTTTTTTTTTTTTTTTTTTTTTTTTTTTGTTTTTTTTTTTTTTTGTTTTTTTTTTTTTTTATTTATATATATTTTTTTTAATTTTTTTTGAGCTTAAAAGCTTTATAGACTCGTGAACTCCTCCCTCTGTCTTTGCCGTTTATCAAGTTAGCATCAAGAGTTACGGAATTCTTATTTGACTCTACTCTCCCCTTTATACTAACCGCACGGAAACTATGATTTCGCAACCTTATAGAATCCAGGGGCGCCTCAAGGATACGAGTTTTACTTAACTCCTCAACCTTTATACTAACCGCACGGAAACTATGATTTCGCAACCTTATAGAATCCAGGGGCGCCTCAAGGTGTTTAGGAGTTATTAATAAAAAACTCTTTGAGTTTTAGAAAAAACGGTTTATTATATTTTTTTTTGATTTTCTCTCAATTTTTCTTTTCCTCGCTTTTTCTATTACTCTCAGATACTTATTTATATATATATAATCCTATGGTGACAGATTCCAGGTACACCGAAAGTTTTCAGCTTATCACTGAGATGAACAAACTTAACCGTGTTACCCATTAGAAACAGGTTCGGAAAATTGTTTATATGATATTGGCCGTACCTACTAACACATCGAACAAAGACTTATGATTCTAAATTTTAAAATCCGCGATGTACTATCATTTCCTAAGGTTTTCACAAACTTTCTCCCCCTCTTTTTATGTTTTTCTTATTTTTATTATTTTTGGAACTATACAAATCCTAAAAACTTAAAAAGAAAAGTTTCGAAGTCACGATCAAAAATTTAGGTTTTTATCATTTTGGACGCTTTATACTCACTTGAGATTATTTAAACTTTGACTCAATGAGATTATTAAACTTTAGACTCAGTCGAGATTATTGAACTTTAGACTCGACGAGTATCAAAAACTTTAGACTCTTTGTGAAAAGAGTTTTGCATTTAAGCAAAACGGTTTTTGTCCGAGTTCGCAACTGTTATATGTTGCGAAGTCTAAACGCTTTAAACTTACCAAATTAGGTAAGAAAACTTACCTTCTCGGTTGAGAAGGAAATCTTTAAACTCATTTGAGAGATATTTCTTTAAACTCACAAAAAAAACGTTTTTGTGAGAAAAATGAGGTTTTTATACCTCCCCCTCAACTGTTGCGCTACCGTAACACTCATCCATCAAGTGTTGCGCAACAGTTTCAATGTTGCGTGACATATTCTGTGTTGCGTGACACATTCTGTGTTGCGCGACAATTTCTTAAAACGTTTGTTTTCCGTTTAATTTCAATCTTTAAACTTATTTAAGTGATCGCTAGATATGAAGAACCCGTGTTTTTCAAACCTTTACACTCTAAATTTAGAGATAAAACCTGATTTCCGTCATAACGATGAAGGCATATGATCGATTGATCGTATGTAAGCTCACGTGATCCTTCATGTTCCTTTACACTGCTAAGCAGAAGAAAACTTTCTCAAAACTGACCCGTAATTGTACTACCCTTATCTCCAGCGAATACAACGATACCCCATCTATAGGTAAGAAACCCGTAAGAAGGGAGATGTTTCCTGTCGTGTGCCCTGAACAACCACTGATGACATACTACGTATTATCTACAGTTCACTTTGGTCGTTCCTGCACATCTTAGAAGAAAGGTTAGTTTGTAACGGGGACCCAAGCCTTAACCGACTTGGGTCTCCCACTTTCATCGGTAATGATCACATCAACCAATTCATGGTCTTTCTGATAATCAGTAGTGGTTGATGTGTCATCCTGATGTTCGAGCGACTCTTTATCATCTTTAACAGTCTCAGTCAATTTCGATTTTGGATCGGTTTTGACCTTGACTGAAGGAGAATCAACCTTTGGTTTGTTTGGTTGATTCTTCCTTTGAGGAACAGACTTAACGTTTGAAGTTGTTCTTGACTCTTTACGTTTCAAAATTAAGCTTTTCAAACGAGGACAAACCTTGGCAATGTGTCCCTCACATCGACAATAATAGCAGGTTCGAGGGTCAGTTGAATTAACCTCGGGAACCTGAGAAGTTGGAATCTTCTTTTGATTGTCGTTTCGTGGTGGTATTACCTTGGTTGATTTAGCTTTAGACACTTTAGGAGAGAAACTTGTAGGCTTAGAAGAAGAAGCCACTCCCTTAGTGAAGATCTTAGTCATAGGGGTTTGGACGGTGATAACATGTTTGTTTGCTTCAACCTTCTCCTTACCCTTTGACTTGGATTTGTAAGCCTTTGACTCAGATGTGGACTGCTTGAGAGTCCGTTTTTCTTCACGCACTTGAAGTTTTTCAAATTTCTTGTCCATCTTAGTAATAAGACGGCTCTCAAGGCGTTGAATGACTTTTTCAAAAAGACTCTCTTGGTATTCGGTTAAGTGGACGTCTTTTAGGTCATTCAGGTCTTTGGACTTAAGGTCTGGGCGTTCTAAAACGACTTTAGACTCATTTTCCTTAACACTTGCTTCTAGACCATTTACTTCAGCTTTTGGAGCTTCAGGGGTCATCGAAGAGGACTGAGATACTTCTACGGACGAACCATCGACCGGGACTGGGGTGAAATGCTTTGGAGGTGGCATACTAGTATACCCCAGTCCACCCTTGTCTTTGGTGTCCGTCCGCTGAGACTCGATCAATTGATTCAAAATTTCTTTCGAATTCGCAATTGCAGCTAACTTTGCATGTAGAGTGTCGATCTCACTCTGTTTCGTAGCAACAGTTAGTTTTTCAGCTGCAAGTGCATCAGAAAACTCTTTGATTTTTGAAACATGTCGAGAAATGATGATTTTTAGATCAGAAATTTCAACCTGTTTTTCTTTCTTAAAAACAGTGAAAGTTTTGTTTTCTTTAGCTAAAACATCGTTTCTTACTCGTAAATCATTAACTTCAGAGATTAACTCTCTAGCCGATGTACTCCATACAACGAGTTTGGTCTCAAGCTCGCTGCAGTTAGTACATATAGCTGTGAAAGGGTTGATGTCTACCTCACGCTTCGGAGATGAAGCATCTGATGTAGAAGCCATATCGAAAACAAACCAATACCCGAATCAACCTCAAACGAATACCCGAATACCCCGAACTTAACACTAATCTTCAAACGTCTTCACACGAATCTTCACAAACAGAACCCGTAGAATCAGTAAGAGAGACCAGAGAATCCAACCTAACACTACCTAATGTTTCTGACAAAAATCGGGCAGAGTAACGGCTAGAAAAATGAGGTAAACGAACGTCTTCAGTGAATAGTTACGTGCGCGTAACTCCCAGTTACGTGGCGTAACTAATATCGAGTAACTGTCTTCAAAATCAAGTAACTGTCTTCAAAATCACGTAACTGCACGTAACTAAGTTACGTGAGGGTAACTACAGTTACTTGAGAGGGTAACTACAGTTACTTGAGAGTAACTGTAGTTACGTGAGAGTAACTGTAGTTACGTGAGAGTAACTGTAGTTACGTGAGAGTAACTGTAGTTACGTGAGCGTAACTCTAGTTACGTGAGCGTAACTCTAGTTACGTGAGGGTAACTGAGTTACGTGAGCGTAACTCTAGTTACGTGAGCGTAACTGAGTTACGTGAGGGTAACTACAGTTACGTGCACTTCAGCTGAAATTTCTTCAAATCGTCGAAAACGAAGAAATACCCAAAACTAGAAACCCATCTTCTGCAGATATGAAATATACCCAACTGTAAACACAATATCTGAACCTTGAGACCAAACTACGGCTAGAAATGCCTAGATCTGAAAAATCCCGAAATAAAGTACAATTACTCCAAAACCTAGATCTATCCCAAATCAGCCCAAATCTTCACCAAACGGATTCAAAGACCTCTATAGCAAGTATAGAGGCTCTGATACCACTTGTTGGTCGCCTATTTCGGACCTCCTTTGAACCCTAAAACAAACTAATTGCGGAATAACTAGTTTGAGTAAGTAAAACGGTGAAGAACAAGAGATATAACCAAATGAATGATTCTATTAAGCTTACGTGAATGTTTACAAACACGAATAGAATCAATACAAACGATTACAACACTTTAACACTCAAGAACTCACAATTACGTGATCTAAACCTAGCTCACGTAACTCTCTCGGAAGTGACAGCTCTGACAATGTTCAACCACTCGCATTTATGATTTCGAGGCTGCTATTTATAGTGGCCCGAAACCCTAGAAGAGTTACGCTCACGTAACTCTTGGAAGAGAGTTACGTGCACGTAACTCAAGAGTTACGTGCACGTAACTCATGAGTTACGTGAGTGTAACTCTTTTACTCGAACGTAACTTGTTCGTAAATGCGTTTGGACTTTACAACTCGATCTAATTACATACTAACTCTACGACACGTTCTAATGAATACAAATACAGACAATAATGCTCCAACAACAACCCTTCAATATAAGGTATACACTTCTTCACCCTTTGTGTTCTATCCTTGCATTTTCGTCTTCCATATATATTGACTTGAGCGTTCAGGCAATTAACAAGGCTGCGGCCTTGTAATCCTCTAACCAACTTCATTTTTTGTTTCGGATTTAGAAAAAGAATATCAATTGTTCATCTAGTTGTTTCGACTCAACATCCTCATACCCCAAATCAATCAATTATACACTCGCACCACTTTTGATACGACCAAATGACGTCATTCATTAGAAAAGCCACTTTTGTTCAAAACTCGAAACCCACCGTTTTTTAAACCTAAGTATAACCTTTTGATATAAGAAATGTAACCCTACTTACTATATGGAGGACATATTCTTGTTTTATGTATTTTTTTATTCAATAAATGAAAATCGCCTATATCTAAAATTGGCACATATACCAAATTTTTTTTTGGAAACGACAAATGTTTGTACAACGGAGCCTACTCGTAATATTTCAACGAGCACCCCAGGTTCGAGCTCCGCATAGCGGGCAAACCCAGCCCCCGCGGGGGTTTCTAGGGGAAAATTCGTCATGCGTGCCATAAGAGGTGTGGATTAAATTACGCTATTGCTACGACCACAGGGGTCGAACCCCCGACCTCAGCCCACAAGGATATAAAACCCGGTGGATCAAAACCAGCTACGCTGAAGATCATTTGCACATATACCATTTACCCATAAAAAATAACCCAAAAATTGTAAGATCCAAATCGAGATAACCCTAGTTTCCAACCATTCATGATAGTCAACAAAAGTTTTCTATTATATAGATAACATAATCAAATTTTAACTTTCTCCTAATTTACTAACAAATCTAAACTATGTATGCTACCGACAACAACATAAACTTCATATATTGCTGACAACATAATCCTTCAACATAATCGGTTTTTGCTAACCAATTAACATAAACTATGTATGCTACCGACAACAACATAAACTTCATATACTGCTCACAACATAATCGCTCAACATAATCGGTTTTTAACTTTCTCTGAACTTACTTCATGAACTGATTATGAAATCACCATTATTATTTTTAAGTTTATGTTTTCATGTTTTTTTAATTTATGATTTTCTAACTTTAAGTTCATTCTTAATGATTGATTTTGTATTTTATTTCTTATATAATTTAATTGTTATCTATAGTAATAAGGTGTTGTTCTTTTTTGAAAAAAAAGTCTTAATAGGCTCTGATCTCTGACCCGGTCAGAGGTTTTAAAAATTTTGTTGTTCTTTTTTTTTTTCAACCAGTGGCAAAAAACCTCTTTTTACCTCTGATACAACCCTACATAAAAAACCTCTTTTTACCTCTGATTACCTCTTTCTCTTCACCAGTAAGTTTTTCATCCTTAAATTCAAGTAATTTTTGATTTTTTTTTCAATGGTTTGTCACTTGATTTCGTTATATAAATTGATATTGATGATTGTTTGTTAGATTTAGGTGATAATAATATTATATAATATGTATTTGTTTTCGATTGCATATAAACTCCTACTATTACATTGACTTTTATGTGAATTTTTCTTTTGTTAATTATTTTTATATCTTGAAATTGATGTTAGACAATTAATTTATTAATTTGTTCAAATAAGTAATATGAATATGTATGGATTGAGCGTGCTTTTGGTGTTTTGAAAGCACGTTTTCCCATCTTGAAGAGAATGGCTTCGTATTCTTTGGTGAAACAAAGAGATATTACTATTTGCATGCTTTGCTATTCATAATTTTATACGAAAAGTAGGATTAAGTGATGATTTTTTCTCCGAATATGATTGAGGTGAAGTACATGCTAACGAGAATGTACAAGATGGGGACGCGTACGATGAGGACGAGGTTCAACCACATGGAAATATAACAGATCAACAATATATGATCAATTGTCGAGATCAACTTGCGGGACAATTAATGCAAAATGTTGAAAATGTTGTTTGAATATTATCTTTATTTGAAAAATGTTGCCAGCATGTTTGAACATTTTTATGAATGTTTTTATTTAAGACGGTTTATAAATGCAACAGTTTAGTACTAATATAGTAAAACAGATGTTACGAAGGAAAAAAGAACATAGTATATTGATTCAGATTCAGAGTTTTGGACCACCTCTGATTATTCAGAGCTGGTATTCAGATTCAGAGGAAAAACCTTTGGTTCAAAACAACAGCACCTAAGTGTTGCTAATCGAATTATAACATTTCTAATCTAAAATTAGTTGTTTTTTAAATTCATTATAAACATATTTTTCCCACAATAAATCCTTAAAACACTATCCAATCTCAATTATTTTTACATTAATTAATTTGAAGTAGAGATTAATATATTTCAATTATCTCATTTTACACGAGTGGAGTGCCTTTTACAAATTCAGTAAAAGCCAAACCAACCAAACCCAACATAGCAAACCGCCCATTCCACATCTCGGCATCTGAGGTCATCAACCCATTCGATTTCGACTCTGCCCTCACTCCTTTAAACAACGGCACTAACGACGCTAACGTTAAAACCACGCTAGTCCCGACAAATAATGTTACTCCACCGTTAGATATCTGAGTAAACACATCTTGACCACTGCTCAGTTCAACCGCTAGTGCGGATACAAACCCAATCATAGCTAACCGTCCGTTGATTCTCTCCGGTGCTGGTCCACTGAATGCCAACAAGTCGGAGAAGTTAGTACTCACTTTTGGGACACGTGGAGGCTGTGGTGGTGTTGGGGTGGTACCCTCAGTTTGACTGCCACCACCTTGTGGTGGTGGTACTTGAGCCATGCATTTAAATGACATTGTTTTCTTAGGGAGTTGGTAAGATGTGTTGGTGGTGCGTATGATGGTAGTTGAAGTGAAAACTGAAGAAGCTGCCATGTCGGAATATGTAAAAGGAGGAGAGATGGTGGTTGTTGGTGGTTATGGGGAGTAAGAGGGTGGTGGGTTTTATAGAGGTGGATGAAGACAGAGTAGTGGATATTTAGAGGGCCACGTTAGTAACTTTTTGGGGCCTATTCACGTGGCTTTCAGATTAGCCGATGAGGTTTGCTTGGGGTCAAAACAACCTTTGTGTGTTACATCCATCGAGTCAAGTGTGTAGTAATGTAATTTGGTGGGGGAGGTACATGATGGAGGTTTTTAGGCTCTTTGTGTAAAGAAATGTGTGTCGTTCTTGTTCAATGTATGGGAAAACTATTTTTAGGTAATTAATTAATTGGAAGAGATAAAGGCTAGTATCATCTTTAAAAAGATGTTATGGGTTGAATATATATGTTAAGGATGCTAAGAGATGTTGAATTGAAAAGCCCGGATGATAAATTAAGATATCTACGGTAAATACACTAATCATACTTTTGTTTAGTTTAGGGTTTGCTAGCTCATCAATGGTTCCCACAAATTAAATAAAAATCAACTTCATATTCTTTGTATTTATCAAGGATTTCATGCGTAAACCTACATACGAAACTTTCCTAGAAACATTTCATCAAACCACACTTGCACACACCACTTAATTATAAGATGCAAGAAGTTAGAGGTGGCAAATTGAGTTGTGTTTAAAACAAAGGTTTACGTGTTCAAATTGTAACAAGTAGTTTAAGTACTATTAAAAAAAGATGAAGGTGGGTTGGTTGATTTTACAACTTAAATAATTATACAAGACGTCCCCATTGTTGTAATTATATTACGGTCGTGATCCAAAATACTAACGTCCGTTATTTTTAACAATTTTGTCAGCACGTGACTTGCACACGAGGATATTTTTGGCATTTTACACTTTTAGTTCCTTTATTTATATTTATTTTTTATTAGTATAACAAAAAATTATTTTAATAAAATAAACTAGAACTATTTAAAAAGTTCAAAACCAATCAACAAACAACCCTACTATCTCTCTCGTCTCTCTCTCACATACCCGCTACGTCCACTGGCTCCGGTCACCGCCACCTCCTCCGAATTCGGTCACCGCCATAATTTTCCGACCGACATCACCGGCTCCAACCACCGTAGTAAAAAAAATGCTTCAAAAATCTTATGTAAACTTGAGATCTACACCGAAAAAATTTCAAAACTTGGTACATCTCGCTGGTACATTACAAAGTTCAAAACCATCTCCACAACACCCATCTCCATTAAGCACCTACGGTACAATCATTAGCCATTGACCTGGTACATCTCGATGCTGTACAAATAAATACGGGTCGCCAAAAAACCTTCATGTACTTTACATACTAAAACCCACTAGAAAATTGTTGAAAATCATCATAAGGACTATAGGAGGTGGCCTGGTGGTGTGGATTGGGTGAAGTACTAGTATTAGATGTCAATTTGGGTTTCTAAAAAATTGTTGCAATTATAATTCCAAATACAATCATCTTTTAAATGTGTAGGTTAGTTTGTTGTTATTATGATGAATTTGGTTAGCAAAAAATTAATGAGTTTGTTATAAGTTTGTTTGATTTGGATGGTGAATCTTGTTAAAAAGAAATGGAAAATGGGGAAGAAAGTTGGTGGTGGTGTTGAGAGAAAGGGATAAATGATGCGAGAGAGTTGTAAAAGTGAGTGAGTGGGAAGGAATCAAAATTGAGAGGCTTAAAAGTGTAAGTTAAAGATGAAATGACAAAAATACCCTCGTGTGTAAGTCATGTGCCAAAAATATCGTTAAAAATAAACGGACGTTAGTATTTTTGGATCACCGGTGTAACAAAATTATAACAATGGAAAAGTTTGGTGTAATTATTTAAAAAAAATCCTCAACTCAAACTAATAATATTGATACAACCACATGGACCAACGGTGTAATTTATTCTTACGCTAATTATAACCTAAACCTATTTTTGTTCACCTAAGTGTTAAGAGTGTGGAGATAAAAGATGTAACCCTAGTGATTAATTTTAATTATTTAAGCTCATTACACTAATTATAACCAAAAACATAGATTAACAAAAAAATGATGAGATGACAATATGAAATTCATTGCACAATAACTCCCAAAAATCACCACTTCAAGCTCTAATTCATCCATGACAATTTCATGTTTAGTATTATGGGGTTTAATTTTCTTTAAAGACGGAAATCTCTATAATCCTCACACATAACATTTTCTTGATAAAACCTTCACAAATTTTCAAAATTACTAATATATATGCTCCGCCACTAAATTCATTGTAATATATCCTTTAATGCAAAAAAATACTTCAATAAAATCCATTTATCTCACTAGAAAATAATGTCTAACAAATATTACATTTACACAAGTGGAGTGCCTTTTACAAATTCTGTGAAAGCCAAACCAACCAAACCCAACATCGCAAACCTCCCATTCCACATCTCGGCATCTGACGTCATTAACCCATTCGATTTCGACTCTGCCCTCACTCCTTTAAACAACGGCACAAGTGAAGCCAGCGTCAAAACCACACTAGTCCCGACAAATAACGTTAGTCCGCCGTTAGATATCTGCGTAAACACATCTTGACCACTGCCGAGTTCAACCGCCAACGCAGACACAAACCCGATCATGGCTAACCGTCCGTTGATTCTCTCAGGTGCTGGTCCACTGAACGCCAACAAGTCGGAGAAGTTAGTACTCACCTTCGGTACACGTGGCTGAGGTGGTGGGGAAGGATTGGTGATGGGTTGTGGTGGTGTTGGGGTGGTACCCTCACCACCTTGTGGTGGTGGTACTTGAGCCATGCATCTGACTAACATTGTGTTTTTCTTGGGAAAGACGGAAGATGGGATGATGGTGTTGGCGCGTGTGATGGTGGATGAAGTGAAGACGGAAGAAGCTGCCATGTCGGAAGAGTAAGAGATCGAAGATGGTAGTGGTGATTGGTAATGGTGGTGATTGAGAGTAAAAGGGTGGTGGATTTTATAGAGTGATGAACGACAAATTATTGGATACTGAGAGGGCCACGTTATTAACATTTTAGGGCTTATTCACGTGGCTTTCGAATTGGCCGCTTAGCTTTGCTTCTGGTCCCGAGCATCCATCGACAAAAGGATCACCCGAAGATGATCATCTCATGGCTATTGAGAACGAATCAAATCAGATGGTTCTAATTTGTGACTTGCTTCTACCGAACCAAGATCGAAAAAATTGAAAAAAATCGGTCATTAACATCCTTTATCTAAGGTCATACTATTTATATAATAATTTTTTAACTTTTCTCCATCCTTACAACCTATGATATAGCTATGGGAGGTGTTAATTACACCAACAAAAATTGTGTTTAGTACAAACAATTTTAATTGAAAACTAACCTTATTTACTTCGTATTGGGTTAATTGTTTTAAAATGTATCGAACTTTACACTAGAAACTATTGTATGCATCCAAATTTTAAACTATCTAATGTATTTATCAAACTTTCATTTACACTTATTATATCTATCAATTGACCTTCTCTTTAGGTTGTAGGTAACTTTTATATTTTAGTATATACTTAAATGCCATGTCACAATAAATGACAAAATTACGAGACACATAACTTGCCATGTCATTTGTTTTTCTCTATTTTCTTTTTTATAATAATTATTATTAAACTATAATATTAAAGAACTTCATCAAATTTCCCAGATGTTCATCATCAGACTTCTACCATCAAAATATAATTATATAAAGCAACATAACAAAAAACCAAATAACTTAAATAATAATTAAACAACATTATCTTCTTTCTAATTATCAAACATTATTAATAAATTCAAAATACAAATTTAAAACAAAACAACAATAGAAAAACAGTCGCCGGAATCTCAGTCGCCGGAATCTCAGTCGCCGGAATATATGGAAAACAAAACAAAACAACATAACTTATTGTCGTCGGAATAGCTCTCAGTCTCCGGAATCTCAACATCATTCAACGGCTCTCAGTCGCCGGAATCTCAACATCTTCCCAAATTGAGCAGCAGCGGCAATTTAAATCCTTTAAATCGAAACCCAAATTAAAGCAGCGGCAGTTTAAAAGTTACGGTGGTTGCCGAATTGCAAATCCTCTAAACCGACTTTAAGATCTGAACCAAAATCCAATCAAAATCATTATATCGAAACCTAAAATTCGATTATCAAACCAAATTATGTGTTATGGAATTTTGAATGATTACAAAACCCCAAATTGATTACTTTATCTACTTTTAAAATCTGGAATTCTACTTGATGATGAAGCCAACAAATGGATTTATCAGATATGATATAGAGACTCCTATAGAATAACCCAAAATAATATATTATAGTAATAATATAGGTTTAATTTTTTTTTATAAATTCCACATAGACATAAACCGGTGCCATGTCAGCAACCAACAAGTTTTAGGTCATTTGATACATACAATAGACGTGTATTGTAATTTAGTGAATACAATAAAGTATTTCAAATTTGGATGCATACAATAGTTTTGAGTGTAAAGTTCGATGCATTTACAAACAATTAACCCTTTACTTCTATCCTATTTTGTGTGTTTTATAAAATTTTAGCAGTTTTTAAATGCAAAAGTAACCAGTTACTAATGATTACGTTTTTGTAATCTAAGTAATATGATTAAGTTACTTTAAAGTGATTATTTTATAAACATTTTTACTTTTTTATTTTGAAAGATATTATTATTTTTATTTCTTATATGTTGATAAATATAATATTAAAATAAAAGTAGTAAGATTTGTTAAAATATGAAATGAAATATTTATTTATTTTTGTCTTCGATGTGTTTATATTATTTTTGTCATTTTGTGTTTACTATTATTTGCTCGATTTATAATCGGGCCTGGTTTATAACTGACAAGTACATAGGCCGATTGATGTAGTTTTGCTCATGTCTTTGCTTCATGAGTTTGCATATTTTTGGTTACCAACTGGCTCAATAACCAATACACACGCTTGATTACATTTTTTAATTCCTTTTTATTGATTTATAATCTTCATATTCATAAATAAGGGCAAATTTGTGTATGTTGGGTCGGATATATGGTTTGAAATTTTTACAGGGTAAACGAGAAAATAAATTTTATAAAGCAAATTTTGGAGTAAATTATATGTGGAGTTAATTATATGGGTAGTCCTATGATTTGAGAGAGAGAGAGATGGCTATGTGAATGACAGGGTGATTTTAGAGTAAAAAAAATGATAATGATTGATAAATAAAGAGTGAAGTTAAAATGACGAGAGTACCCTCATATTCAATCTATATTAGTAAAACTTAACAGAATATTTAATCAAACATCCATTATAGGTACGATTGGCGTAATTATTAATATTTAGAGATTATCCATTTAAAAAATAATAATAAGGATGAGCGGGGAAATCTCGTCAAACCACAAAAACTATCAATGTAATTAACTCTTATATGTGATATACATTAATATTATATTGTTGTAGATCTTATATGGGAAAGAAATAAAAGGTCACCAACTATCATTGTAATTGTGTTTTTAAGAAACTAATTATATTATTAAACTCTGTGTAAAAGATAAGAAAAAAATAAGTAAAATAAAAAATGTATTTAAATATGTGCCAAAAATTTAAGTTATTTCGACAAAGTAGATAACCAAAATAAAATACAAAGGAGAAAAAGAAAAGTTATTTAAATATATATGCGTGTTAAATTTAAGTTATTTAAAGAAAGTAGGCAACTAAAATAAACTACAAACAAAATAGAAAATGTTAAACATGATTAGGGTGTCAAAAAAACCTGAACCCGACTAACCCGATTAACCCGATCCGACTCGTATCCGAATAAGCTTAATAGGGTCTGGTTTATTCGAGTCTATGTATGCTATTCGGGTTAAACGGGTTGACCGATGTGACTCAAGTCTTATTAGGGTCGGGTCCAAAAGAAATATTTTTGTGTTAATCGGGTTCGGGTTAGACCCAATTAACCCGAATTAGCCTAATGATTTTTTTTTTTTTTTTTTTAGTTTTAGTTTGAAGTCACTATGTTATGTTTAGTAAGTCATCTTTTATAATCTACGTATCTTTTAGTAAACTTGAGTTTATGTGTCGTCTATCTTTAAAATTAACTTATTAAAGACAAACTTTTTTTCTTGCACGATTTATTTGCTAATGTATCTTCTTATTTTCCTAATGCAATTGTGTTTATAATTTATGTATTCAATTCTTTTAACATTTCAAAACTCGGTAAACTTTAACACTACCAAAAAGAATTTAATTGCTTAACATTTTCTATAATTTGCTTTATTTCTATATTAAATATTTTTTTTAACTGCTATCAACAATTCACATAATTTAATCGATCAAATTTACAATTTACCATTCATTTTTATTTTGTTTGATATTTGTTGTCAAGCATAACACTAGAATGTGGAGCATTTTCATAAAACTAAAAAGTAACAAGTTATGGTTATCTTGTTGTTAAAAACACTAATAAGATGGTCTATTTTTATGTGTTATTTTTCTTAGTTAGACCGAACCCGATTAGACCCGAGCCCGATAACCATATCTCTTATTGGGGTCGGGTTAGGGTCATTTCCAAAAGTTTGAAAACCCGACTAAGCTTATTAGAGTCGTGTTAACTCGATTAACACCCCTAAACATGATGATCGACCGACCCCTTGCCCTCTTAGGCTGAACGGAATAGGAAGAAACTCACCATGGTGAGTTGGAGACTCACATGTGAGTTCTAAACCCCCCCCTCTCAAAAGGGGAGAAACTCACCATGAGGTGGAGGTGAGTGGGGGTGTTTTTTTGGCTTCAAATGGTGACAAACTCACCCATGGTGAGTTTTTAAGTGGTGGGCCCCCCCAAAAATCAGCCGTTTCATTGTTTAAAAAAAAAAAAAAAAAATTTAAACCCCAATTTTTTTACCTATAAATATCCACTAACTCAACCAATTTTAAACACATATCTTCTAAATTCATAACCATTCTTACTTTCTTCAACCAAATTACTTTCTTCTTCAAACAAAAGTTTTAAATTTATCTATGTATCGTTTTTAACGTTTAAGTTTTTAATTTATCTATGTATAACTGGGAGTTTTAGCTTATCTATGTATCGTTTAAGTTTTTAATTTATCTATATATCGTTTTTAACGTTTTAATAAAAGTTTTAAATTTCGTTTACGTTTACGTTTACGTTTACTTAAATATTAATTTTTTTAGTTTATAAATAATAGTATTTAAATGAAAATGGTAATGTGAGTTGACGATGAATGCGTGGTGAGTGTTATTTCCTGAGTAAGGTGAATTTGTTTTCTGGAAAGAGAATGCTGACGTGGCAGAGTGAGTTACGGATGAGTTTTGGTTGTTATTCCTTTTAGCCTTAGAGGAGTTCATACCTAACCAACACAGCACATTTTTACCATTGTCCTCTTTTACTACTGTTTTAATCATACTTTAAAGAACATTAAGGGTAAAAATCACAAGTAGGCAGCTGCCTACCCAACATAACCAATTAATTTATATATGTATATTTTTTTCATGTAAATACAATCTTAATATATGTATATATTATTTTTTGTATATGAAATGTTTATATGTTTTTTATATATTATAAGGGCATTATATTCGATATAGTTTTCATTTATATGAAATATATTATAGTTAGAGTTTAAAATATTAAAAACTAATAAAGTTACCAAAGAATACAAATATTAAAATTTTATAAGTTTTAATATTCTGAAAAAAGCACAATAAATAACTAAAAATCAATGTCATACCAATTTCTTGTAAGTGTAAGAAATTTCACTTCATATATGGCTTAGTAACATATATCTTTTGTTCAAATATGTTGCAAAATAATATATTTATCTATCTAAATAAAATATTCAAATTTAATTAAATAAAATCATATAAAGTTGTCATTTTTATAAACATATTTAAGATTTATAGATTTTGAGATTGTGTTAATCAAGAAAAATATTCAAAAGGAAAAAGTATTATGATTTCCTAATTTTGAATTCCTATGTATTTATCATTGTATATAAGTTGATTATTAGTTGCTCTTCTGTAACAATAACTGTTGTTCATCAAATTATAATATATAAAATCTAAATACAATTATATTATAATTTAGGTTCATTGCCTATAACAAATCCTTAAAATACTATCCATTTTTCATTTTAATCGAAAATAATAGTTATACAAATTATACAAGAGGACTGCCTTTAACAAATTCAGTAAAAGCTAAACCAACCAAACCCAACATCGCAAACCTCCCATTCCACATCTCGGCATCTGACGTCATCAACCCATTCGATTTCGACTCAGCCCTCACTCCTTTAAACAACGGCACGAGTGAAGCCAGCGTCAAAACCACACTGGTCCCGACAAATAATGTTAGTCCACCGTTAGATATCTGAGTAAACACATCTTGACCACTGCTGAGTTCAACCGCTAGTGCGGACACAAACCCGATCATGGCTAACCGTCCGTTGATTCTCTCAGGTGCTGGTCCACTGAACGCCAACAAGTCTGAGAAGTTAGTGCTCACTTTTGGGACACGTGGCTGAGGTGGTGGTACTTGAGCCATGCATCTGACTAACATTGTGTTTTTCTTGGGAAAGACGCAAGATGGGGTGGTGGTGTTGGCGCGTGTGATGGTGGATGAAGTGAAGACTGAAGAAGTTGTCATGGTGGAGGAGGAAGAGATCGAAGATGGTAGTGGTGATTGGTAATGGTAGTTTGGAGAGTAAAGGGTGGTGGATTTTATAGAGTGATGAAAGACAAATTATTGGATACTGAGAGGGCCACGTTATTAACACTTTAGGGCTTATTCACGTGGCTTTTGAATTGGCCGCTTAGCTTTGCTTCTGGCCCCAACATCCTTTATTTAGGGTCATACTATTTATATACTAATTTTTTTAACCTTTATCCCTCCTTAGAGCACCGGAGTGATAATGAGTGACAATGAGGTTATGGGTGATTGTGGGGAAAAAGGTGATGATGTGGCAGTGAGAATGAGGATTGTGAGATTATGGAGTTGTTATGATAGAGAGGGTTGTGGAGAATGTGGGATTATTTTATTATTATTAATTTTTTTTCTTAAAAGATAAATAAATAATTAAAAGAATATAAAATATTAAAAGTTAATAATTAAAACATTAAATAACATAAATAAAAAAAATTACAAATAATTAAAACAAAAATAAATAATTAAAACAATACAAATAAAAACTAAACTAATTAATCCCGTATTTTTCTCGGATTTTATCTTTCTCCGCTTCGACCCAAGCCGCTTCTGCCGGAGGCATCCCCTCCGTGCTTTGTCGAAGAAACATCATATCGTCTCTTCGTGCACTAGAGTAAGCCGCTTCCTCTTGTCGCATAGCCGCTTGTTCTTGTCGGTGGAGGGTTTCCGCCAAAAGTTCCTCCTCTTGGACCGTCCATGGGATCTTTTTGCTCGTCTTTTTCTTTTTCGACGTGGACTGTCGTGCCGCGGTTACTTCTTCGACCACATCGTCCGTTTCTTGGACGATTTCTTGGGTTTCGGGAACAAGTGTTTGTGTTTGTTGGGTTTGTGTTTGTTGGGTTGGAAAAGTTTGGGGAATAAAAGTTTGGGATTGTGAGAGAAGTTGTTGATGCATGACGTATTGGTCGGGAGTGAACATTTGTTGTGGGTATTGTGGTGGTAGAGGTTGTTGCGTTAAAAAGGTGTTTAGAATATGTTGGGATTGTTGTGGCGAAAAGTTTGGTATTTGGGGAGGATATAAGGCGTTTGTTGTGCCGAAATAGTTGGCGAAACAGGATGGTGTTTGTGATTGTGGCGTCGAGGGATTGTTTGTGTTTGTTTGGGGAGCGTTTGATGAAGACGAAGACATTTTGTGATTTTTTTGGGTTTGGGTATAAGATTGAATTGGATTAAGAATAAGATTGTTGAAAGAAGGTGTGATTTTTTTGGTTAAAATGGGGTTGTATTTATAGGTGAAATTGGTTGGTAAAAAAAAAAAAATAATAATAATAATAATAATAATATATATATAACGGGTATATGACCGTTGGAGGGGGAAAAAAACAAAAAAAAAAACAAATACCTCACAACGAGTGCATCACAACGAACCCACAACGGGGGAACTCGTTATCACAACGAGCACAACGCTCGTTGTGAGTGCACAACGAGCCGAGAAACCCCCCCCCCCCCCCACTCCGGGTGCTCTTACAACCTATGATATAGCTATATACTTTGTAGAAACAAATTAAACTGATAAATAATCTTTTTTACCTTTATCTTGTTTTGTGTATTTTTATAAAATTTTAGCAGTTTTTATCGATTTTTAGATACAAAAGTATCCAGTTACTAATAATTACGTTTTTATAATCTAAGTATAGTAATATGATTACGTTACTTTAAAGTAATCATTTTATAAACATTTTTACTTTTCTATTTTGAAATATATTATTATTATTATTATTTATTATTTGCTGATAAATATAATATTAAAATAAAAGTAGAAAGATTTATAATAATATGAAACGAAATATTTTATTTAATTTTGTTATCGATGTGTTTACATTATTTTTGTCATTTTATGCTTACTATTATTACCTCGCTTTATAAGACCACTCCCATCCTTAACACCAATAACACCATTTTTCGTTGTCACGTCACCATAACACCAACTTAACATAACACCACTAAACACCCTCATCCATAACACCAAAAACTGGGACCCACCACCTTTTCTTTTTTCATTTTCTTTCTTTTTCTCATATTATTTTTAAAACATTATTAATAAAAATAAACTTAGATTAATATTAAAAAAAAAAAACAATACATAGAAATAAATAAAATAAAAAACCATTACATAAAAAAAAATACGTAAAAATAAATAAAAAAACCAATACATAAAAAACTAATCCTCGTCTTCGTCTTCGTCGCCTTCGTCGCCTTCTTCGATATCCAATTCGGCGCGATATTTGTCCTTCTGCTTTTCGATACGAGCCCGATCCCGTGGCGGCAAATTATCGGTTGGCATAAGTAGAAACTCCATTTTCCAATGACGTATTCTGATGTTGATCTCCGCTGTTTTTGCGAGCTTAAGCTCGCGAATTTCGGTGACAAGGTCTTCGTTAAAGTCCTCCCGTTTTGAAGTAACATCGGAGGAGGAGGAGGAACGTGCGCTCTTAGATGGTCGTGGCCTTCCTAAAGGTCGTGGAATTTTATCATGGCCAAAGAAGTCCGGTTCTGCATCGTCGTCGAGGTTGAGCGGGTCAATGGGTTCAGGATTAGCAAACCTTGGCGCTTTATACAAAACTTCAAAAGCAGAGTGATGACGAAATGCGCGAGCATTTTCGGCTTCGAACATGCGTAACGCATTTGTGTAGACGACTTTATCATCCTCGCCGCTCGTTCGATCTCGGTGGGCACGGTCATGACATGATGCGAACAATTTTACACTTTTGCTCATAGCCCTCCATTTTGAACTTAGCGAATTTTTTGTAAAAGGTTCCGTCTCGGCTTTGTTGAAAATAGCCATCACACGATACCAAAAAGTTAGACCATCTTGGTCGTTACCTTTTTTACGATCCTCCGAAACATGAATCCAATTCTCCGCCAAGCGCCGCTCTTGGACTTGTGACCACTGAACCGACCTAGACGTCGGAGTGGCGTTAGGTTCATCCGTGGGTTCAGCTACTTTCTTACCCTTGTCTTTTCTCTTACGAGGACGACTAGGTTCGGCTACTTGTGGTTGTTGTGGTTGAGAGAATGCTTGTTGTTGGGGTTGATGGAATGATTGGGGTTGAGGTTGATTGAATGATTGGGGTTGATGGTATGATTGGGGTTGAGAGAACGATTGTTGTTGTTGTTGTCGGAATTGTTGGAATTGTTGGAATTGTTGCCACTCGTTCATGGCTAATTGATGGGGTTGAGGTGGTGTGTTGGTGTTTCCGGCGAGTAGTGAGGTAAAACCACCGGGTTGGTTTTGGTAATTTGAGAAACCCCGTGAGTTAGGCGAATTGGGATCGGATGAAAAGTCGTTGTAGTGAGACATTTTTCTTTGGGGGTTTTGTGGATAGAATGTAAATTGTAGAGAGAAAGAAATGGTTTGGTGTGGGTAAAATGGTGTTATTGGTTGGGTATTTATAGGAAAAAAAAAAAAAATTAATTAATTTTTTTAAAATCTAGCCGTTATCCTCCTCCAACGGTCATTTTTTTTTATTTTTTTTATTATTAATCGATTTTTAATGATTAAACAAAAAAAAAAAAAAAAAAAACCTTCAAAACGCCCGTTGCTCGAATAACATCACCACCGGAACGCCGCCGGAACGGCGTCCCCCCAGCCGTTAACGGCGTTGTTGGGGGGAAAACGCGGTGGTGATGCATTGGCTGGGAGTGGTCTTATTCCTGTTTATATGTTAGCTTAACTAGATTATTATCCCGCGATAACGCGGAAAAAATAAAAATTTAATCATAAATTTTATGTTTATGTAGATTTTAAGCTATTATGAGAAAATAATGTTATACTGATGTTTATAGTTATAATAACATATACACTTCATGTTTTGATGTTTTGTATTAAGAGATTTTAGAATAATAATAACGTAAATCACAGTTCAAATTGAATGATTTTATAAGTATATTATAATTAGGTTTTTTATTTTAGTGGAGATGGAATGAAAACAGAGAATGTAATTATGTATTCTAAGAGGGTGTAAAATGAAAATAATATTTGATGACATCATCAATCTGATCTAACGGTTGACATCAAAGAAGTGAACCTATCCAATGGACCTTACTTCGCCATGTGGCATTTAAGACCCCTATTTTATTATATATTAAAGATTTAGGATCCGATAATTGTAATGTATAATTCATTATATGTTATGTATTCTTTTTAAATATCTTTAGTTTTATCTATAAGTTGTTCTGATGATAATTTAAAAATTAAATAAAACTCTAATCAAATATAAAAGATTCATATTTGATTATCTACGTGATCAATATTGAAGATATTTATCGAACTAAAATAAGTCATCATTGAGAAAAATAGCAATATAATAGTTTGGTGAGTAGGTGATTTGGAAAGCGAGACACATGTGTCGTACTATATAAAAACTATAAATATTCACATTGTTTATTATTATATTATTCAGTCAAATATCAAAGCAATGTCACACTAAATAACATATTAAGTTTGGTTTAATAATTAATAAAAACGAAGTATTCCAACATAAGTTTTTTATTTTGAACAACAAGTATATGAAAAAGAACACAAGATATAAAAGGGGAAGACAAAAGCTCAACGTAGTATTGGTTATTTTAGTATTATATGTTATATTAAGTGATTGAATTAAATATGAATGAGTTATTGAGTTAAGTTTATTTTCATGTTTGATAGACCGAGGTGCATACTCAAATGATATAGCTCAAGTCCGACAATAATTAGAAGGGATCAAGAGGGTTGCGGCCCCTCTTATAAGATAAATTGGGTGAAAAGGGCAACGCCCCTGGTCTTATGTACATGTATACCTATCAAAACGTTTTAATTATTTTGTCGTATTCAATTAAAACATTTCCCATCCAAATAGTTAGTTATGACCGAAAACTGATTCCATCCAATTGCTTCTAAGAGCATGGTGTCCATATAAGAGGTTTATAGCCTATGTGGAGTATGACGTGGAGTTTATAGAAAAATAATGAATTATTTAACTAAATTTATAGTAAAGTCCATACATAAAGTTTTGAAAGTTTATACATGTGAACCATGGAGTGAGAAAATTTTATGAGTCAAACACCTCTTATTTAAATAAGTATCACCCATTTATAAAATTGACGAAGTTTATGGGAGTAAGATGACGAGTTTAATGAAAATAAAAATTTATAAAAATTAGTATGACATAACGTAGCGTCGCTATAAACATGAAAAAGTTCATAGTATTACCGATGCTAACCACCAAATTCAATTTTGCTTTGTGGTTATCTAAGAAAATTGTTTTTCACTTTACAATTTACTCAAAATACCAATTTTTTCATTGAATTATTTTCAATTTCTTGTGTATAGAATATAAGTAAAATTTATGATATCACTTTTTAGAATTTCGGAATATCCAAGGCATAAATGGTCAAAATAATTTATCCTGAAAATGTTTTACACTATATAGGAATATATCCATATTATAATCCATATAACATTTCAAAATTCTTGCACTCAAGACACCTATTCACAATCCATAAAAAAAATACATTCTTTGAACACTTGAAAAGATTTTTCCGATGCAAATAGCGAGAACCGAGTCAGTAATAGTATGGACAACTTCATTTTGCCACATCGAAATACTCCAAATTAGGACCATGGAGAAGTTCGTGAAAATTTTGTAACTAGATGAACAACACATTCCCAAGGTAAAATTCTAATATCGACGAAAGTGGAACACTGGAACATCATCAATTATGTTATAGAGTTATAATTTTAATTATTTAATAGTTAATTGATTAAAAGAATAAATTAGTAATTTTATCATGCTTAAAATATCAATACTTTATATCAAAATGCTTTATAATGTATATAGATATAGATATATCCTTTTTACGTGCAATATATGACTAATTTACATTATTTAATAGTGACAAGGTCTTCGTTAAAGTCCTCCCGTTTTGAAGTAACATCGGAGGAGGAGGAGGAACGTGCGCTCTTAGATGGTCGTGGCCTTCCTTGAGGTCGTGGAAGTTTATCATGGCCAAAGAAGTCCGGTTCTGCATCGTCCTCGAGGTTGATCGGGTTAATGGGTTCAGGATTAGCAAACCTTGGCGCTTTATACAAAACTTCAAAAGCAGAGTGATGACGAAATGCGCGAGCATTTTCGGCTTCGAACATGCGTAACGCATTTGTGTAGACGGCTTTGTCATCCTCGCCGCTCGTTCGATCTCGTTCGGCACGGTCATGACATGCTGCGAACAATTTTACACTTTTGCTCATAGCCCTCCATTTTGAACTTAGCGAATTTTTTGTAAAAAGTTCCGTCAAACCTTTGTTGAAAATAGCCATCACGGCGAACCAAAAAGTTAGACCATCTTGGTCGGTTCCTTTTTTACGATCCTCCGAAACATGAATCCAATTCTCCGCCAAGCGCCGCTCTTGGACTTGTGACCACTGAACCGACCTAGACATCGGAGTGGTGTCGGGTTCATCCGTGGGTTCAGCTACTTTCTTACCCTTGTCTTTTCTCTTACGAGGACGACTAGGTTCGGCTACTTGTGGTTGTTGTGGTTGAGAGAATGCTTGTTGTTGGGGTTGATGGAATGATTGGGTTTGAGGTTGATTGAATGATTGGGGTTGATGGTATGATTGGGGTTGAGAGAACGATTGTTGTTGTTGTCGGAATTGTTGGAATTGTTGGAATTGTTGCCACTCGTTCATGGCTAATTGATGGGGTTGAGGTGGTGTGTTGGTGTTTCCGGCGAGTAGTGAGGTAAAACCACCGGGTTGGTTTTGGTAATTTGAGAAACCCGGTGAGTTAGGCGAATTGGGATCGGATGAAAAGTCGTTGTAGTTAGACATTTTTCTTTGGGGGTTTTGTGGATAGAATGTAAATTGTAGAGAGAAAGAAATGGTTTGGTGTGGATAAAATGGTGTTATTGGTTGGGTATTTATTGGGAAAAAAAAAAAAAAAAAAAAAATTTTTTTTTTTTTTTAAAATTTAGCCGTTGGGGATAACGGTCACTTTTTTTTTTATATTATTAATCGATTTTTATTAATTAAACAAAAAAAAAAAAAAAAAAAAAAAAAAACACACAAACCCGCGTTGCCGGAGAAACACCCCCGCTGAAACGCGGCCGGAACGCCGTTCCCCCAGCCGGAAACGGCGTTGTTGGGGGTGGGGGGGGGGGGGAGAAACGGCGTGAAAATCGTCGGATGGGAGTGGTCTAATCGGGTCTGGTTTATAACTGACAAATAAATAGATCAATCATGTAGTTTTGCTCAGGTCTTTGCTTTATGAGTTTGCATATATTTGATTGCCAACTGGCTCAATAAACCATTACACATGCTTGATTACATTTTTTAATTCCTTTTTATTGATTTATAATCTTCATATTCGTAAATAAGTATAACTTTAAAAATGTGTATACCAGGGCCGATGCAAAGATTTTTCCTATAAAAGGCAAATTTGTGTATGTTGGGTCGGATATATGGTTTGAAAATTTTACACGGTGAACGAGACAACAAATTTTATAAAGCAAATTTTAGAGTAAATTATACGTGGAGTGTATTATATGAGTAGTCCATATGGTTTGAGAGAAAGAGAGATGGCTATGTGAATGAGAGAGGGTGATTTTAGAGTAAAAAAAATTGATAGTGATTAATAAATAATGAGTGAAGTTAAAATTAATGAGTGAAGTTAAAATGACGAGAGTACCCTCATATTCAATCTATATTAGTAAAACTTAATAGAATATTTAACCGAACATCCATTATAGGGACGATTGGTGTAATAATTAATATTTAGAGATTACCCATGTAATAAGAAAATAATAAGGATGAGCAGTGAAATCTCGTCAAACCACATAGACTATCCATGTAATTAACTCCTATATGTTATATACATTAATGAACATTATATTGTTATAGATCTTAAATAAGAAAGAAAGAAAAAGTCATCAACTATTATCGTAATTGTGTTTTTAAGAAACTAATTATATAATTAACCCTTTTACAAAGATAAAAGATGAGTAAAATAAAAAATGTATCTAAATATGTGTCAAGAATTTAAGTTATTCCGACAAAGTAGATAACCAAAATAAAATACAAAGGAGAAAAAAAAAGTTATTTAATTTTTTTTTTTTTGAACGGCAAAGTTAGTGATTCGGGGCCACAGTGACATCCATTTGGGCAGTATGCGACCCACGAACCTTACACCAAAGTTAGTTATCTATAAGCTTACACAAACACCCCCTAAATACTTTCCTAATATCCAAGACCTCCCCTAGGAGAGTACCACCTCCTACCAATGGGACAAACCCCCATTGGCAGTTATTTAAATATGGGAGGTGATTTATTCACTTGAAGTTTTTATTCTTTCACTTAAATTTAAACTAAATTGACAATTATACCCTTAATTCTATTTTTATTATTTTGCCCCAAACTTTTTTTCTTCTACTTTAACTCTTCACCTAAAATCATTCCCTCTCATCTCCTCTTCTACATATATACATAGGATTCGAGGAGACATCCCTTCAACCGCCGGCAACTCTATCCTGACTCCTTGCATCTTTGTCGCCTAAGTTCCGTTGAATTTCATCTTTATTTCACGGTATACATAATTGTTTCTTTTATAATTCTTCTTTTTTATTGTTTTCTTACTGTTTAGGGTTACTCTATTGTTCACTTAATTTCATGAGTTTTGAATTCATATCATATTTAGTTGTGTCACGAAATTCAAGAGATTGTTTTCTTTTTTATACTTATACAAAAGTCTATTATCATTAGAACGTCATAACTTAAAGACATTCTTCATTGATTTTTGGTTTTAAACTTCTGTTAATTGTTTGTTAATTGTTTGTTGTTGGTTTGTTATCCTCAGTTGTTGGTCATAAGCATCATGAATATTAGTATGATATTATGGCAGTTTGGGTTTTTTTTTTCTTATTTGTGGGTGTTAGTAGGGCCACTGTTAGCTTTTAATAAATTTGTATATGTGTTTGATTTTGGTTCTCATGTGGGGTAAAATATGATTCATGGTAAGGTTACTATGACTAATATATTTGTGTGACTTCAATTTTTGTTCAATGTTTTTTGGGAAAAAACTTTTGAAACTAATTAAAATAAGATTTTATCCTCTGTTTGTGATATATTAATATGTTCTCTAATTTAATAGTTTTACTATTTATTTAACAGATGAGCTTAGTTAATTCATCAAGCATTCAAAATGAAGAACTTTATCTCGGTAGCTCGAGATTCGATTCATACGATGATTTAAATGCATATCCTGATTTTTCAAGTGAGGTTATGTCGTTAGAGTGATTAAATTCATTTTTCAAGAGTATTTTTTTGGTTGATTGTTTTTGTGTGGTTATGGATCTGGTTATTTGTGATTTTAAATGCACTGTTTCCTTTGTGTTCCGAACTATTTCAGTTAAACGCGATTATAAAACTACTTATTGCGAAAGTTATATATATATTTTTTTAATTACTAACCTTATGTTTTCTTTCTTGGGACAAAAATTAATTGATGTTCAGGAGATTATTTTAAGTTTGTTCTTGGTTTTATTTTTTAAAGGTTTGTAGTTGGTGATACCAGATATAATGAAGAAAGTATACTTATGAAGCTAGGCTGTAAGAGGATCGACTAACAACCTTATTTGTGGTCAAAGTCGATATAATCCAGCATCTAGTAAAAGCTGACACCGTTTGCATTTGTGTCTACTCAAAGTGAATAACGGATATGTATTTTTCTTACTCTAAGAGCTAATTAAAGTCTCTAATTTCACATTACCTGAATTGGGTTTTAATATTTCATTAGTAAAATAAAAGGTAAAATAAAAGGAAAGGATATAATTGTCAATTCAATTTAAATTTAAGTAAATATATAAAAATTTAAAGTGTAAAAATCAATGTCCTTGTAAAAAGTTTAATTTAAGGGTTGTTCCATTTATGTCCTTATAAAACTTACATCAATGTCCTTGTAAAAATCAAAATTACGTTAATATCCTTCAAAAAATGAAAAATTCTCATATATATCCAAAATAATAAATTAATAATATTTAAGTAATTTTAATATTTAAATATTCATCTAAATATTAATTAAACTTTTTAGTCAAGTATGTTAGGTTTAATCCAACATTAACCAATGTATCTCAATTTCCTAAACTCGCAATATAGATTTAAAAAGATTGATTTCTATAACTTTGAGCATTAATCAGAATAAAAAGGTTGCAAAACTTTCTCGTCTTGATTGATTAATGTTTTGTAATATATGTTTAAAACAATTTATTCATTAAATTTAATCTATTCACTTCATTCGGTATTTGATTTTTCATTGACATATTTGTTTAAATACTCATTTGGATTAGTTTTATTGATTTATTCAATAATTTAAAATATTAAAATCATTTAATTAATATTTAGATGAATAATTTAAATATTAAAATCATTTAAATATTATTAATTTATTATTTTGGATATATATGAGAATTTTTCATGTTTTGGAAAGATGTTAACGTAATTTTGATTTTTACAAGGACATTGACGTAATATTGAAGTTTTATAAGGACGTAGATGTAAATCTCCCTTAAATATATATGGGTCTTAAATTTAAGTTATTTAGAGAAAGGAGACTAACTAAAATAAACTACAAAAAAAATTAGAAAAGGTTAAACATGATGATCGAACCCCAACCCTCTTAGAGGAGTTCATACCTAAACAACAAAGTACATTCATCTTATTGTCATTTATTACCACTGTTTTAATCATACTTTAAAGAGACGAAAACCAAAGTTATTATTATTTTCAGAAAAAACATTTAGCCTAAAAATCACGAGTAGGCCACTGCCTACCCAACATAACCAATTAATTCATATATGTATATTTTTATGTAAATACAATCTTAATATATGTATATATTTATTTTTGTATATGGAATGTTCGTAATTTTTTTATATATTATAGGGTCATTATATTCAATATAGTTTTCACTTATGTGAAATATAAATTAGTTGAGTTGAAAATATTAGAAACAATAAAGTTACCAAAGAATATATATATTAAAATCTTAATGTTCTGAAAAATACATAGGACAATAAATAACAAAAAACCAGTTATAATTATAATGTCATATTACGATTCCTTGTAAGTTTAGGAAATTTCACTTCATATATGGCTTAGCAGCATATTTTTTTTCTTCAAAATATGTTACAAATAATAAATTTATCTATCTAAATAAAGTATAAAATTTTTATTAAATAAAATCATATAAAGTTGTTATTTCATAAACTTATTTATGATTTACAGATTTTGAGATTGTGTCAATTAAAAAGGGAGATGATAAATACACCAACATTTTTTGTTAGATAAACCAACATACCCCACATTATTTCCTAATCGTTATGTTTACCCCACATTATTTCCTAATCATTATGTTATGATAATTTATTGACATTAGTATTAAAATAAATAAATTAATATACTACATATATTAAATTAAAACAACTATTGTAAATTAAATAACATTTTATATATATGAGGTAATAGTATATAAATATGAATGGATGGATATACAAAGAAAATGCATTTTCGAATAAATAAAAATTAGTGCTAACAACATCAATTAACTTACACTAAAGGTAAACGAAGAATTCTAATTAGTATTTTTTTTCTTTCTACATATGTTATTCTATCCTAACAACATCAATTTATATACTATAAATTACAAAGGGTTCAAATAAATATGTTGTATTTCATAATAATCATAATCAATAAAAATAACATTTAATCCATAATTAAAAAAAATATGACTTTTATGGAATGCTTTTTATTCTCTTTTGAATTCATAACAAAATAAAGATAATATTTTTTATAAAGTTTGTTTCATGGCAAACATTAATTATGTGGGCCCTCAATTATAGGTTGTTGACTATGACTCTACAAATTGTTAACTATCACCTTACAAATTGTTGAATTTTATGACAAACATTAATTATATGGCCCCTCATTTATAGGATGTTGGCTTATTTAAATGAGGATGTTGGCTTATTTAGTAGTGTCCATTAGAAAGAAAAAGTAGTCCAAATAAGAAAGGGTCAAAATAAAAAAGTGTTTGTTCATACTTAGTAGGTTAGTAGTACCCTTCATTAATTGTTAGTTATGATATCCTAATTTTGAATTCCAATCTACTCATCATTGTATATTAAGTTGATTATTAGTTGTTCTTCTGTAACAATAATTGTTGCTCATCAAATTACAATATATTTAATCTAAATTCAATTATATTATAATTTAGGTTCATTGCCTACAACAAATCCTTAAAATACTATCCATTTTTCATATTAATCAAAAATAATGGTTATACAAATTACACAAGAGGACTGCCTTTAACAAATTCAGTAAAAGCTAAACCTACCAAACCCAACATAGCGAACCTCCCATTCCACATCTCGGCATCTGACGTCATCAACCCATTCGATTTCGACTCTGCTCTCACTCCTTTAAACAACGGCACGAGTGAAGCAAGCGTCAAAACCACGCTGGTCCCGACAAACACGGTTAGTCCACCGTTAGATATCTGAGTAAACACATCTTGACCACTGCTGAGTTCAACCGCTAGTGCGGACACAAACCCTATCATGGCTAACCGTCCGTTGATTCTCTCAGGTGCTGGTCCACTGAACGCCAACAAGTCTGAGAAGTTAGTGCTCACTTTTGGGACACGTGGCTGAGGTGCTGGTGTAGGAGTGGTAATGGGTTTTGGTGGTGTTGGGGTGGTACTTTCGGTTTGACTGTCACCACCTTGTGGTGGTGGTACTTGAGCCATGCATCTTACTGACATGGATTTCCTGGGGAGTTGGTAAGATGGGGTGGTGGTGGTGGTGGCGCGTGTGATGGTGGCTGAAGTGAAGACTGAAGAAGCTGCCATTTTAGAGGAGGTGAGTGGAGTAGGTACGGTGGTTTAATGTGGTGGTTGTTGGTGGTTTGGAGAGTAAAGGGTGGTGGGTTTTATAGAGATAGTGAGGACAAAGTAGTGGATATTGAGAGGGCCACGTTAGTGTACTTTTGGGGCCTAATCACGTGGCTTCGAATTTGACCGCTCAGACTTGTTGTGGTGAAAACAACTTCGATGTGTTTCAGTAAATGTGGGAGAGGTACACCTTGGAAGTTTCTAGGTTCTTTGTGTCAAATTCTAAGACTAATCGAGAGCAGTGTAGTTTCGCTTTGTAATTTGTTCTTTGTGTATGTTTTTTTAGCTCTTTACTGGTCGGGTTGTCTTTTAATAATATTTGTCGGTTCCAAAGAAAAATTGAAAGTGGTATAAAGATCAATTGTTACACCATACTATTTAAAACTAGAATTAAAAAAAAAGTTAAGGATCAAGGACTAATATTTTAAAAGGACTAATATTTTAAGAAATTTTGTTATTAAAGACGTCTAGTAGTACTCTGTATAATTTATGAATCTCCTATAATTTACACTTAATCTTGTTTGAAATGGATTTTGTATGTTAGTTTGAATGCATCTAGATGTTCTAAAGGTGTACAAACACTACATCTCTTGCTAGAAGTTTGGAGACTTAATCTATTAACCTGAGTAACAAAGGTGATCTTTAAAAATGTATCCAAGAGGACTTCGGCCATAACGAACAAAACATATAGCATACTAAATACAACAATTATTTAAGGTTTGAAAAAAATTAAGGATCAAGTGAAGCCATGTCAATTATATAGCGGAAAATTTACTCCTTGTTTAGACATGAAGAACTAAAGTAATGTCTTACATCAATTAACACTTACGATCACATCTAGGGTAAACATAATCTCCAGAATATATAGCAAAAAACCCGGACGTATGTGGGAACCTAACTTAAAAGTAACACGTGTCACCCTTCTATTGAGAGGTTCAAAGTTTGTTACAAACCCAATTACCACATGGGTTCTCTATAAAAGTCACGTTAACAATCTTTCGTTCATCAACACGTCCATACGTCCCAACTACGACATAACATGATCGCATGTTTAATTTAGATCAACAATACTCATCATTGTTGATGATTTTAGTGTCATCGGCTATATTAGTGTTATTATGACTTACTTTGGGACCGAAGGGAAAACGAGTTAAGTTCGTTCACGAGTCAAAGAGTGCGGGGGTGCACGCTTTTGCGAGCTATCTCGTTTCCACAAGAATGTCGGGTCATGGGGGATGCGCCCCCTTGCGGGGTTAAGGGGCAGCACCCCTTGCGGGGGTGGCAGACATATCAATTCGTCGCATTGATTCGTGAAACACTGCTTCATTTCTATATAAACGATTTCTGGTCTCAGTAAACGATATCAAAAATTCATATATATTCTCCTGTTCTTGATCAATAATATTGTTGCGATTGTCTATTTCTTGATTATCCCAATTAGAGACTTCGTGTAACCCTAAGTCAATGTATAGTGTCGAATTACTTTATTAAAAAAGTGAAATCATACACGATCAGAAAATTATCCAAGTCAAACACCCCAATTTACTAACAATCCTAACGCTCCTTTCTTTTTAATTTCTCTCTTAATTATCCTTCATTCGTTCTCATGGCTCACTTGAGCCTTGAAATGGGTTATATGACATTCGCCATATAAGCCCTCTAACAGGTTGTTTTTAACTTTTATTCCGAAGAGGAAACCACTACTCAGTTAACCAGTCTACCCGATTTCAACACTCGTAATAGTAAATGCATAGATTCGTTTCTATAGGTTTGATACAATTTTAATAAACAGAAACTCATATTAGCAACAACAAAAAATCACCAGATGTTATCCCCAAATATATTTCAGAGAAAGAATAGACCGGATGACTATGATATTACAGACCTACGATGTTTATAGAAGACTCTTTGCCAAAGACGGATATGTGTGAGCTATCACTCGTTACGTTGTAAACAAACCTTGAGAGAATCTTGAGGGTGATCACAGCCATGATGATATTGCAGGCCAGTATTTTTTGTAAAGGTGTCCGGATGGGTAAAGAGCAGCGCAATAAAAGAGAAAGATTTGACCGTTTGACATACACAAATTCTTTAGTCTTAATGACAATTGGAGTCTTAAATGAGCTCTAAGTGTGTTTATTAGGTAACCTTCGGAGTCTTTAACGAGCTATTGAGCTCTGAATTCATATTTATGTGTGTTCACTACCAAGTAAAAGAAGACCCGTATATTTCTTTATATTTGCTATAATTATATAAATAGAACCCATAAAAATTGTTGAATGAACGTAACATATTAAGTTACCGGAAATACATTTAATTCTAGTGTTCTTCCACTTTGACACCAACAACCTTTAACCACCATACCGAACCTTGAGCAGCTCTGGGGGTTCTTCTTCCATGATCCCAGAACCTTCTGCTGCTAAGTATTTGCCAAGAGTTGTTTTACGGTCTGCAAGATATGTATGATCCAAGAAGTTCTCGTATGCTTCAGTGCCAAGATTCTTTGCAGCCAACACGCTACACGGAATCTCAGAGTGAGTAATCAGATTCTCCAATTATTGTAAACATATATTATTAGTAAGAATGTGAAGCAAAGATAAGTCTATTGCTGTCCAGACTCCAGGTTCACACGATTTTGCAAAATGTAGTCTCTTATCAAATATGAGTACATATATTTTGCAAAGATAAGTCTATTGCTGTCCAGACTCCAGGTTCACACGATTTTGCAAAATATTTTATATATAATTTAGTGCGTCAAATATGAGTACAAAAATTATACTTTTCAATAATTTAAAGAAATGATTTTGGAGATTTTATGTATCAGAAATATACTTTGAGCGACTTTTGGCCCGTTCAGCCCATTTGACCTTTCGTTTGACCTGTTAGAGATGGAACATGATCCAAATCGATCAGTTCCTAAATAAATGAGTTGAAATTGCACCTCTAAATATACTGTTGTATAACTAAAACTTACCAATGCCTACAATAAACACGACAGGGCAACACATCGTCTCTCCATATCTTCTCAATACCAAATCGTCCGTACCGCTCATGGTAAATATCTTTGCTTCCTGTAAAAAGAAATGGACAGAATTTAGACCTTTTCTAATAAATATTGCAATCAATATTGTGAAAGCTTTAAAAGTTCTTCAGAGTCAAATTATTGTTGATTAATACTAAAAACAGCCACAGTTGATAAATGAAAGTAATAAATGACATTTGTTTTCTTCCACGCACAACATTATGTCTAATATACATACTTCAGATTCAATGCAATCGTTAACTCGTTCTACTATGGTAGCTACAACAGATTATAGGAAGCCTCTTTTTATTAGGTTAATCCAATCTATGCTTCACATTATTAGTGTCATCGGTTCACTGCTTTACCCGTAGTCAAACATGAGAATTTAGAACGTGAATCATGAAATCAATAACGTTTTTTTAACTCAAACTCAAAAGTTACTATAATCTTATCATTTTGTTCACAAGTGGAGTACCTTTGCATCTATTCAGAAAATATTCTTCATCACTATATCGTGCACAGAGCACCTGTATTAATAACCAGAAAGACGATTACTCTTTCAAGCAGATCAAAGAATGTCAATTTATTAACAAAGTTACTCCAGTTTATTTAGTAGATCTGTGAGTGGGGAGTCACTTACAGCATGAGTAACATACTGGCTGCCTTCTAACGTTTCAGGTTGGACCTTTAAGATAAACATATGAATTCATTGTCAGAACAAAGCACAAATCAGGAGAACATGAAATGGATTCTTCTGCAAAAAACTAAGCGGTAACTTACAGCTAAAAAACGGAATTCATGCTCCCTCTCGATGTAGGATGGGATCTGATCACCATTACAGTGGTCAGTGGATTTTATTGGTTCATAAATTCTTGTATCAAAACAGATAATGTTGAAACAAAGTTTAATACATACCTCTGACTTTTTGATCTCGAAAACAGTAACTATAAGTGATTCACCTTCACACGGTTCCACACTCAAGCTTGAAATTTCCTAAACACATACAATGGAGGCAATTTCATCTCCGTTACAATTACTTTTTTTGTGGAGATAAGTGTTTAGAAATGTATCAAACTTTCCCCTGAAATTTGTAGTATGTATCTAACTTTCAAATATCGTTATTGCATGTATTCGTGCACGTTGTCACATGTTTAGATTTTAGAGTAAAGTTAAATACATTTATTCCGCATAATTGAAAACACAATAGAGTACCTTAGTCTCAGGTTTGGCAATTCCCCGTTCGAAAAAAATAGGAGCAACGTGAGCAAAAACACGTCTAAATCCATTCAACTTTGCAACTCTAAAGTTAATTAGATCAGGAAATGTACTCCTAGCACTCCGCTCTAATCGGTCAAACACAATGATCACACAATAAGCAACACATATTGAGAATTACTAATGAAACAATATGTTTTGATAAATCGATTGCAATGCTTAAGTATACCAGAGAGTAAGGAACCGAAGCCACAAATGGATAAAGTGCCATCTGGAGAAACAATTTGCTCGAAATCGGATTCCGTAGTTAGTTCCGTTTGATTGCTGTGATTTGACGCTAGGGTGTAGCTACAAGATGACATGGTTGACTGGATGAGAAAGAGGTTATGGTGGTTACGCTGCTTATGTACAAATCCAAATTGTGAATGCTTGTTTGGAATTGGTACACAGACTGAATTATTGATACTGCGATTACGCCATGGTGAAAATGGAGGTCTGATTGAAATTGAAATTGCATTCATGGAGTGATGGAGCTTTCCAATAGAGTATGACCACTCAACGGGTGTTTGTTTGAGTTTACGAGGTTATTGAGTTTAGGATTATGTTTATAGTTTATGTAACGGTTTATGCGTTTATTATATAAGTAGTTTACGAGCTTATTAATATTTTGACTTATGTTTAATAAGTTTGGATTTTTCGGTTTATGTAATAATTTATGGGCTTATTACTGTTTATTATGTCATAATATACAGTAATAAGCTCATAAACGGTTATATAAGCTAAAAATTCGAGTTTATGAAACATAAGACGAATTGTCAATAAACCATAAGCCATTACATAATGTAACATCCCGGTTTTCGGAAATTAGAATATTTCGTAAGTATTTATTTATTTATAATATAAATATTTTATATTTATGTTATTTGAGAAGTTTTATAAGTGAAGGACTAGAATTGTAAGAAAGATAGTTAATTTTAGTTAGAAAGGACTTAATTAATTAATAATGCTAGTAATTTTGTAAATTAGAAAGATTTGAGAAGTTGAGGGACTAAAGGTGTAAATCCGAAATTGAGTATGAGTAGGATGATTAGGTGTCAAATTCTGGATTTCTTGTATGTGTTTTGAGTGAGTGCAATTGAAATCAAGCTAAGAGCATTTGCAATTTCCTCAAATTGGTGTTAAGTTTGTGAAGTTTATAAAGAGTTAAAATTAGAAGATTGTGACAACCGTCAAAACTCAGTTCGAGAACACTAACTTATAACCTCGATACGCTATACTTGCTTCATGCTATAACTAACTTTATGTGTTACGTGGTTACGTAGACACGACTCTTTAAGCTAAGCTCGTTATAACTCACTCAAAACTTTTTAACGTAGGTTTACGTTACTTAAACTTTAAACGTGTGTGTCTCGGAAACGGAATCGAAATCGGAATCAAACCAAGAATTGAACTCTATATACCAAGAAAACAACTAAGGAACTTTCCTAAGTTCATAACGTATCATAATCAAGAACTTTCAATTAATGAAAGGGTCCAACGAAGCAAAACGCAAAAACGAAAAATCAGAAAAACACTGAAATTGGGTCAGTGCGCCGCACTGACCAAGCAGTGCGACGCACTGCCCTGGCAGATTCAAAATTTTTAAGTTTTATATTCTTGTCTCGATTTTATAAAGGCTCAACCCAATCAAAAACGATTCTTGACACTTATTACTGCATTTTGGCAGTCTCTTAGAGCATTATTACCACCTCCCTTCTTATTTCTTTTCATTTTTATTTTATAAAAACACCAAACACAAACACACATACATACACTCACAATCACTTACTCTTTCTTCCATCTCTCTACTCCTCTATCAAGAACACATCAAAACATAAACTTACAGCCATTAAATCCACAAAAATCACCCATAAAAATCATTCAAACATCAAATGGAAGCAAGAAGAAGCAAAGGATCTCGTTTGGGAAACGTTTTCTACACTTTTGGAGCTCTAAATCCGCCTAGACCATCATCTAACCACTTTCTTTTGGTAGAAACTCTTCCTTTTTACTTATATTACTATTATAACCAATTGCATGTACGATCTAGTAACTAAAAATGAGTTTTGATGAAGTTTTATAACCATTTTTAGACAAAAACGGGTTTATATAAAATGGATGTTTAGATCCATGAAATTGTGGTTAAAAACTCAAAATAAACTGTTATATTAAAGGGTTTTATTGTTTACATCTATTGCATGTCGAAATCTACCATCAAGATAACCGATTTAACCACCAAAAACGATTTTGGAAAAGTCCAGCCAACAGGTGTTGCGCACCATGGCACCGGTGCTTAGCACCGAGCTGCTGGCAGCTCCAAAAAAAAAATCGTTGTTAACTTGATGAAAAATCGCCACTTTGAACCTATAATCTCGAATCTGAATATAAGCTACTGTAATAAACAAATACTTGTGTTTGGGATGACTTATTTGACATATTACATTTGGATTGAACTTGGTGAATTAGCTTAATAAGTGTTATAAAAATTGTAAGCGGGAAAGTGGGGAAAATTTGGATTTAGAAACTATAGCGCGGAAGCGCTGCCCAAATTTAGTTAGAACTTTATAAAACACTTCAGCGGCTAAAACATAACTTATCACATTAATAATAACATTAACTTTGGACACTTTTGGATAAGACGTAACAATAACAATTTTGAACGATTTTCGGACATAACAATTTTTGTTACTAAGAGTAAATCAAAACATTGCAACTTGTAAAACATTATACAATATACGAATAACAAAGTTAACTAATAACATCATAATTACCCAAGAATTTGGCACATATTAGGATTCTGGTGATTCCGAGCACCTTTCGAGCTATTCCGAGCATGCTACGATCTTCGCAAACAGTGAGTTACAAACCCCTACTTTTTAAACGCTTTTATTACATTTTGGGGTGAAATGCGAGTCTTAGGCTTAAACACCACTTTTAAGCTGAAACATACTTTGAATACTACTACGAAACGATTTGATACTTGAATACTTTTACGAAACGACTTGATAGTTGAATACTACTACGAAACGATTTGATAGTTGAATACTTTTACGAAACGACTTGATAGTTGAATACTATTACGAAACGATTTGATACTTGAAAACTATTACGATACGCTTTATTACTTGAATACTATTTCGAAACTATATTTTGCCGGCATTGTTGATGATTTTGCCAACAATGCCGAGGAAACAAACAACTATTTTGCCAGCATCGTTGATGGTTTTGCCAACGATGTTGAGGATACAAACACTAAATTGCCAATGACTTGGCATCGATCGACATGTTGCGGACGTTGTACAACATGGTCGTGAGATGCTACGAAAATCCCATGCACTCCTACATAACTAGTTGCTATTAATCTCTGGGAGAGGACCGATAGGATTTATGGATAGCGCTATTAGGGTAGTTGCAAGACCCTCACCACAACGACAACAACAGATGGTGCATAATATTCTAGTGGGTAATTAATAGGCTTAGCAACGCAGCGATACGATCATTGGGCAATACTTAGGATTGTCACATAGTCGCGCTATGTGGTCAATGCCTACGAACACGAACACGAATACTTATCGTCTTACACATGTGGATGGTTCCACCGCTGAGGTAATGACAAAACAAAACACGAATACTCATACTTTACGCATTGCTATGCGACAACTATTTGAACACTATATTTTACGCATGGTTATGCGTCAACTATTTGAATGCTATACTTTACGCCATTGTTATGTGCGTCGAAACTCTAATGCTTTACTTAAACTTTGTAGCTCACTAACTACGTCTCCCGTAGTTAACACTTGACTCGTATTTTCAGGTTACGATTAAGCTTGCGATGAGGACTTTATGCTTTGGGCTGATGACTTCAAGAATGGGAAAGGGTTCGGGTGGCTGGCTATGAACACTTAACTTGTATTTCGAATATGCAAACGATGCTTTAAACATTTGTAAACCTTTGAAGCTATGTTTCTTTTAATATAATTTGGTGTGGAATTATAAACTTGTGTATCGAATGCTATTGCTCTTCACATCCTGTATTCCGCTTTAGCGGGGTGTGACAAAGATAAAGGAATCTAGCTAAATTGGTGTTTGGAGGAAAAGAAGGTAAAATTATGCACTTAATATTATTTGATGAATTTGGGTTTATATTATGTGTTATAGTCTTAATGAAATGCTTAATTTGGTAAAATTAGGTTTTTCGATAATTTGGGGATAATCATAATAATTGAAGAAAATTGTTAATTTGAGTTTTGATTGTATGTTAATTTGATGTGAGAATTGTATGTTTAAGTTTTTGAATGAGAAAGAATATAGTATTATGATTTCTCCTTTTGATATTGCCAAATGGTTCAAATGACCCAAGGAGTGACAATGGGTAGAAATTTGTTAAAGAAAAGGAAATCACCATTTTATGTATGTATTGTTGATATGTGTATAAGGTAGATGGTGATTTGAAATGCTTTTATGTAGGTATAAAAGCTTAACGGGTCAAAAGACCCCAAAAGTGGCACGTTGGGTAGGAAATGAATAAGCAAGTTAATGTTTAGATTTTTGAAAAGAAATGTGTAACAAAGTTGTTAGTTATGTTGTTATGAATATTGAAAGCTATGGTGTTTTGGTCTTATAAACTCATATTTAAAAGACAAAGGAAAGGGTAAAGCAACAAAAGAGTAGTGAATGTACTTCAACGCCAAGGTGAGTATACAAGACTCATTTTCATATGGTTATGTGTTTAAAATTTTGTATTAATGTGTTGAAGATTGATAAGTATGTTATTCCAAGTTATAGTTAGAGTTGTTAGCGGAAATAAGGACTAGAAGTGGCGTAAACTAACATGTAAGTGCAGGAAACGATCAAAAACGGAAGTCACCCCTGCTACTGGCCTAGTTGCGCCGCAACTGGTATGTGTTGCGCCGCAACTGGCACTCAGAAGCCAAGGGTGATTTTCCAGAATTGTTTAGTTGCGGAGCAACTAGTGCCTAGATCAGTTTTTAGTAAGTTTTAAGTTAGTTTAAGTATGGAAATGATATCCTAACATATTATTATGTTAGAGAAAAATAGAGAAGACATTTATATGACGACAAGAAGTAGAATTGACTTTCATTAGTCGGGGAGAAGTAGAGTTAACCTTAAATACATACCGCGAGGGTATGCAAATGACTTTTAATAGTCGGAAAGAAGTAAGAACCAACTTTATATAAGTTGGGAGAAGAGATTGATAAGACTTAAATAGTCTTGGAGATTTTCTTAACATATGTCTAAGTATATTCACTAGCTTAACGATAATCTATTTTGTTGATGTCGTGCTTATAGGTAAGAAGGATTTTTGAAACGCAAGGCAAGTATGCGAGGCATGGATGGGGACCTTACTAAGAATCAAAATCTTTTGTAATGAGCTTCCGCTCTAAATGTTTAAAATGTTATTTTGGTGAAAGCAAATCATTACCTTTGTTTGTATAAAGTTATGTTAAGTTGTAGTAAACCGTTAACATTGTAGAAGTTTCTTATATATAAAAAAAAAATAAAAAAAATTATGTGTTTTAATCCAAGTGTTACATATAAGTCCATAAATCACTCCCTAAATTAAAAGTCATGATTTGTTATTTGCGAATTTGGATAATAACAACTTCTGAAACGTGATAGTTAATTAATTATTATGTTGTTCTTTAAACAAAAGCCAATATATCTGTTTTTGACATTTTTCTAATCATAACATACAAGTTTTTATTCATACTCTTATATTTTAGTTATAGCTATCAAGATCGTAATTATCAATATCTTTTTCTTTAATTATTTGGCTTAGCTTATATTCAAGAGGAAATAAGAAAGAAAAGTTAATAAGCAACATAACAAGACTTGTTAAATATAATTAAGTAAATGAATGGTTTCGCTAAGCATTTACTCGTAATATTCTAAAAACGGGACTTATAAAAGGTGTACAATCTTTTAAATATATCCCAACTTATTAAGGATATTATTAAACATACCGTCAAACTTATAAACCAATAAGCCTAAGCTTCTAAACCAAACGTTAGAGCAGTTATATGTTTTTTTGATAGGGGATTATAAAACGGCTTAAGCTTTATTTATTAGATGCGAGAACGAATGTAAGCCATGAAACCTTTTAAATAGTTTTAACTCTTTTTTTTCTTTTTCTTATTTAGAATTAGAACCTTTTACACTACATTAATGGATATTTATTTACTTTATTAGTCCATTAACCTAATATTGGCCTGGGCTAGTAACATTATGATCATCAGTTTCCAATCTTACAAATTTACATGAGAGAATGTTTCATGAACTTCACACTTAAAAATATAATAAGTTGTATCGGTGTACAACTGAACATTCTTTTTGACACTTATACGTTAAACGTATGTGTGTTTTCGGCTTATATTTAATAAGTTCCTTTTCCGGCTTATTTTGTAGTTTATGATCTTATTATTCATTATTATCATTAAAAATGAATAATAAACTTATAAGTTCCAAAATAAGTCAGAAAAAAAATGCTAAAATTAAACGATATTTTCTAAAACAATGTCTTAGAGTTGGGAGTGTTCAATTTGTCTACCTTTGAAAAAAATGCTAAAATTGTCAAAGACTATATAAGATTGAATTTTCACCAATATTATTTAATGATAATAAAGATCATTCTATCTTATCTTTATTGACCTTTTAAAAAGTTAAAAAGAAAAAAATAGTGGAAATAAAAGCAACTATGTGCCTATATTTAATAGGTTGTATTTGATTTGAAATCATCTATTGATATCGAGACAAATAATTATGGTTAGTGGTTAATACAAAAATAATTATGTATGCCCCATGTATGTTGGCTAATAAGTTTTGAACGGTTTCTAAACAGTTAGTTTCTATCGGTTCTATAACTAGTTGATGAATGAAAAGTACGTTTTAACCATAGTTCGGGGGATATGATTAGCGATTAGTTGTTATAGATTATCGATTATCATCTCATCATTTGGTCCTGTTGCCACTTTACTAGTGTCCGTAAACTATTAGTGGTTAAAGTCTTGTAACTGACCAAAAATGAATTATATAATGTGTTTGTGTTGTATATGTCTTTCTGAATACTCGTGGTCCTAAAGCCACTATTACTGCTATATATAACCAGGGGTGTTCGTTTGGATGGATCGGTTTGATCCGATCAAAATAGATAAATCCGATTGGATTTCGATTCCTGAAATATGAATCTGAACCATCCAAACAAATTTAAGCTTCGAACCGAACCGAACCAAATTACTATTCGATCGGATCGGTCTTTAAACTTCGGTTTTGTATTGCTATCGAAATGTATATCACAATAATTACAATAACACTTATATGCAAATGTATCGAAATAAAGTGTTTGTAAAATCAGAGAAAAAGTTGAAAATATTATCAAATGTATTAATTCATCAATACCTAATAAGAATGATACTAATATTTAATGTATAAAACCAATATACTTGAGTAAACTAATTAAATATTGACGTATATATTTATAATATATGAAATATTAAGTAAAATAATTTGTTATTCGATTTAATTGGACTATTCGGGTTTTTTATATGAACCAAAAACTGATCCAAAATCCAAAATACTAATTCGGTTTTGTCCAATCCGATCCAAAAATCCGAAATATCAAACCATATAGTCCGATCCAAATTATCCAACTGAACAATTCGGTTTGGGAACACCCTATATATAACAAACAAAGTTCATAAGGTATCATCTGAACCAAAAATGAAATCATATGTTAAAGATAAGATTGATTCCGGTGCGATGAACTACTGGTCGTGGTGGTGGGAAGTCGACAACAAACAAGACGAGCTAGCTCGCACGATTCTGACAGTATTTGTTCCAATGACATTACTGTTGGACCCATATTATTTGTGACCCTCATTGATCATTTATCCTTACTGATATGATGACTGACACTAACTGAAATCTGTGTCTAGTAAATATTCGATGGACGTATTTACCTTAACGACACTATAGATTTCCCATTAGGTGATCGGAACTAAGAGAGCTAAATGTAAACACTTATTAAACACCACGGGACTAAATAATACACACTCCTAATTTGAGTGTGTATATAAAGGGATGTGATAAACCTTTAGAAGGGTTGGCTCATTTTATTCTTCACCCTCCTTTATCCCAAAACACACACTAAGTGTTTTCTCTCTAATTCTCCATCCTAACACGATCATCTCAATTTGGGAATCATTGATGGCTAATCTATTCAACAACATGCCCGGATCATCTGCAGGTATGTTAAATCTACATGAACCAATATAATTTAATCCAACATGTGGTATCAGAGCCAATGGCTCGTGATTATCCATTGGTTCATGTTTATTTATCGCTTGGCTATTGCTATTATTGATTCTGCAACTTATTTGGCCGGCGGATTATGTTTTTTGGGTGAAAAATGGGATTTTTGGCGATGGTGGCGGCTGTACAGCAACCCTAAATTCGACGAACTTCGTTCGTGCGAACGAAGGCTCATTCGTACGAACCTAATTTACTCGTTCGTACGGATGAAGCCCTATTCGTACGAACCTAAATTGTTCATTAGTACGAATCTGATTGGCTCATTCGTACGAACCTGATTTGTTCGTTCGTACGGATGAAGCCCCATTCGTACGAACCTGACTTGTTCATTAGTACGAATCTGATTTGTTCATTCGCACGAACGTAACTATTGATCCGTACGAATCTGGGCTAATACGTGCGAACCTAGGCTTACATTCGTACGAACTTAAACCTTACATCCGTACGAACCTAGGCTTACATCCGCACGAACCTGGACTTACATCCGTACGAATCAATACTCATCCGTACGAATATAATCTCATCCGTACGGATGACTACAGACCCTAATTTGGTCGGTTTTTTAAAGTCTTACTGGTTGCCTAAGGGGCGCTGCCCCTTAACCCCGTAAGGGGCGCTGCCCCTTAACCCCGCAAGGGGGCGCAGCCCCCTTGACCCCTGCCTTATTTGTCGTGGTCACCTTATTTAGTCACCTTATTTATATGTGACCTTATTATACTTATGCACTAATATTCATGTTTTCATCTTTTGTTGCCCAAAGGTCAAAGGTGATTCCTATGATTGCATTTTTCCTTTAGCCTAATAAACACGTAGGATATTAATTCTGCCCAAAGGTGATTTAATATACTTGTGTGCTTAAAAGGATTCTTATTATGCCTTAAAACACGACGTTCTATTTTGTTGCCCAAAGGTCAAAAGACAAACGTAGTGTTGCATAAACCTTATGCTCATAATTTTACTTAGATATTAGTTATTTCTGCCCAAAGGTGATGTAACATCTAAGTAGAGCCTTACTTTAGCTTATTATTTTGGTGTTTTTTAATAGGCTTACCTATCACTAGCTTCATTACTTATATGGTCTTAGTCTCAGGAACATTACTATTAGGTCTACTTATTTTAGACATTACTCTAGTTCTATTATCTTAAGGGACATTACTTAGTCTGCCTTATATAGCTAACTCTGTCACTATAAAATCTTCTATAACTCGTATCATAAATCTAAATCCTCCTTATTCTCCACTACAGTACCAAACTTCGGCATTGAGGCACTTACTGGTGCTAATTTCGCTACTTGGAAGGATCAACTTTACTTAACTCTGGGAATGCTCGACATGGACTATGCTATTCGCCATGATGAACCCGCTGCTATTACTGCTGAGTCTACTGCTACTCAGAAAGCGGACTTTGATAAGTGGGAAAGGGCGAATCGGCTGTCCCTAATGATGGTCAAGAACTCAATTCATCCCAGCATCCGAGGAGCTATCCCTGATAATGACAAAGTGAAAACTTACCTCACATCTGTTGAGGATCACTTTAAGGGATCGTCTAAGGCAACTGCGAGTAGTTTAATGCTACAGATGCTGACTCTTAAATATGAGGGTTCTAACGGTGTCCGTGAACACATAATGAAGATGGTTGACATGTCTCACAAGCTTAAGAATTTGCAAATGGAAGTCTCAGATGGCTTTCTTGTGCATTTCATAATGACTTCCTTGCCTGCTCGGTTCGACACTTTCAAAGTGAATTATAACGCAATGAAAGATAAATGGTCGATAAGTGAACTGATTGCTATGTGCGTTCAAGAGGAAGATCGTCTTAAGCACATTCAACCTGAAGCTGCTGTTCACCTTACTACCACTTCAAACCCCAAGAAGAGGAAAGGTAACTACAGTAACAAGACTGAAAATAAAGTCCAAAATCATGGTGCTTCTACCTCTGGCCCTAAATCCTCGACAAGCAATACTAACTGCCCATTCTGTCGCTCCAAAGGGCACAGACAGAAAGATTGCTCTAAATTCAAGGAATGGCTAGCTAAGAAAGGTAACATTCTTTACGTAATATTTGATTCCTTTACTACTGATGTTCCATTTAATACATGGTGGGGTGACTCTGGTTCTATGGTCCATGTGACAAATTCATTACAGGGATTCCTTACAATCCAGAAGCTACAAAAGGACCAAAGAAAGCTTAGAGTTGGAAATGGTGATCTCTTAGAAGTCGAAGCCATGGGGACCTTAAATTTACATATGAATACCGGAAAGTGTATTAGATTAATAGATACCTTATATGTACCGAGAATTACTCGGAACCTTGTATCTATATCTAGACTTGATCTTGAAGGTTATGTAATTACTCATGGTTGTGGCAAGATCACTTTTACTCTTAATAATGAATTGGTTGGTTGTGGTTTTTTGGATGGATTACTGTATAAATTAGAACTAGATCATAACTTCTCACAGTCTTTGTTGTCTCTTAATATTGATGACATAACTAAAACAAAGATAAAATCACCTAAACAAGCAGAGAATTCCTCCACATTGTGGCATAAACGTCTCGGCCACATCTCACGAGATCGCATGACACGACTCGTAAAAGAAGGAATCTTACCCTCTCTTGATTTTAGTGATTTTGAAACATGTATTCAATGCCTCAAAGGCAAAATGGCTAAAGGGAATAAGAAAGGAGCCACCAGATGTTCCAACTTGTTGGAAATAATCCATACTGATATTAGTGGCCCCTATCCCGCATCAATAACAGGACATACATCATTTATTACATTCATTGACGATTATTCACGTTATATGCACCTTTATCTGATTAATGAAAAATCTGAATCCTTACAAACTTTTGTCGATTATAAAACCTTGGTTGAAAACCAACTTGATCATAAGATAAAAGTTGTCCGATCAGATAGGGGAGGTGAGTATTACGGTAAACATACTGATATTGGTCAAGCTCATGGTCCTTTCTATAATTTTTGCAAGGAACAGGGCATAATTAACCAATACACCATGCCAGGTTCTCCTCAACAGAATGGTGTTGCTGAAAGGAGAAACCGAACTTTAATGGACATGGTGAGAAGTATGCTCGCCAACACTAACCTACCCAAATTTCTTTGGACTGAGGCCTTAAAAACAGCTGTTCATATACTCAATAGGGTTCCATCAAAATCTGTCCCTAAAACTCCTTATGAGATCTGGACAGGTAGGAAACCGAGTCTAAAATATATGAAAGTATGGGGCTGTCCTGCCGAAGCAAAAGTCTATAACCCTAACTTAAAGAAACTGGATTCTAAAACCCTTACATGTTTCTTTATTGGTTATCCCGAGAACTCAAAAGGTTATCGGTTTTACTGTCCTTCTCACTCTACCCGCATCATAGATACGCAACATGCCACTTTCCTCGAAAATTCAGAGATCAGTGGGAGCACGACAAATCCTGATTTAGATTTGCAAGAAGTACAAGAAGCGGGGGGAAACCATTCGTCGGTTATTACGATTCCTCCGATAATTCCTCTTGTACCCAACGCTGCTCCCGATATACCTGGATCTCCTAATGAACCGGTTGAACCTCCTATGCCTCCTAATCTAAACGCCGAAGAACCGCTTGTTCCTGAAGAACCCGTAATTCAGCTCAGGAGATCATCAAGGGCTCGCAGAAACACTAATTTTGATGATTTCGAAACTTATCTGGCTGAAGTCGAAAACATTGGGAAACTTACTGATCCAACCTCTTACCGAGAAGCTATGAATAGTGATCAGGCCGCTAAATGGATTGAAGCCATGATTGAAGAGCTCAAATCCATGGAGCGTAATGGCGTTTGGGTATTGGTTCCACTCACTAAAGGATCCAAAGTAATTGGATGTAAATGGGTGTTTAAAACCAAATTAGACCCGAATGGAAACGTCGAACGCTATAAGGCCAGACTGGTTGCAAAAGGCTTTACTCAAAAGGAAGGAATTGATTATCAAGAGACCTTTTCTCCTGTCTCTCGTAAAGATTCCCTAAGGATCGTCATGGCACTCGTAGCTCATTATGATTTAGAGTTACATCAGATGGATGTCAAGACCGCTTTCCTAAATGGTGACTTGCAAGAAGACGTATACATGCGGCAACCTGAAGGATTTATTCCAGAAGGTAAAGAGCACATGGTCTGCAAGTTAAATAAATCGATATATGGGTTGAAACAAGCATCACGACAATGGTACCTTAAATTTGATGAAGTCGTAAAATCTGATGGCTTCCTAAAGAATCAAGTGGATCAATGCACCTATCTCAAGATCAGTGGGAGTAACTTCATTATCCTTGTTTTGTATGTGGATGACATCCTACTTGCAAGTAACAACTTGGATCTGCTACATGAGTCGAAGCGAATGCTTTCGCATAATTTCGACATGAAAGATCTCGGTGATGCCTCTTATGTTTTGGGTATCGAAATAAATCGAGATAGACGTAATGGTGTTCTAGGTCTTTCCCAAAGGGCTTATATTGACCGTATTCTAGAACGCTATAACATGCAGCACTGCACACCCACTGTGGCTCCGGTAGTTAAAGGGGACGTATTTGGACCTCATCAAACTCCGAGCACTGAAACTGAGAAGGCTGAAATGAGGATGATACCTTACTCATCTGTAGTTGGGAGCATTATGTACGCTCAGGTCTGTACTCGACCGGATATCGCTTACATCGCTGGTATGCTGGGGCGTTACTTATCTAACCCCGGATTAGCACACTGGAAAGCGGCTAAAAAGGTTCTACGATATCTGAAAGGGACCAAAGACTACAAATTAACTTATAGAAGAAGTGACAACTTGGAAGTAGTAGGTTATTCTGATTCTGACTTTGCTAAATGCAAAGAAGACCATAAATCTACTTCTGGGTATATTTTCATGTTAGCTGGCGGACCAATCTCTTGGCGGAGTCATAAACAGAAACTGACCACAACGTCTACTATGATGGCTGAATATGTTGCCGTTTATAATGCAACCTGTCATGGGATGTTGTTAAGGAACCTGATCAGTGGACTCAAACTCGTCAACTCAATTTCTAGACCATTGAAGCTTTACTGTGATAACTCAGCTGCTGTAACTTTCTCGAACAGTAACAGTTCGACTGGCGCTGGGCTGTATCTTGACACAAAGTATCTGTTTGTACGCGAACGGGTTGAGGAAAATGTTCTTTGTGTTGAGTACATAAGTACACATGACATGCTAGCGGATCCGATGACCAAAGGTCTTCCTCCTAATATATTCGTAGGACACGTGTCGAATATGGGGCTTACAAAAGACTTAATTTAATAGCATTGTTGTACTTATTGGTCATTATTATTTATTAATGAAAATTTTCCTCCTTATTCAGATTTTGTTTGTCTATTATATACACCTTATGCGCATAACTGTGTTGGACATTATTATAACAAAATTTGTCTTAGTTAGTCTATCATTGCTTATTCAGTTTTGAATTTGAGTCATAGTTTGACTAGTGGGGGTCCTGAGTAGATGTTCTTCTCTACGACTGTACTTATCAACTATGATTTCGGTTTTAAACAAAATGAGTATTATCTCGTACGGACTTATCAATACTCATAGATAAATGATCTACTCGGTCAAGTGGGAGAATGTTGGACCCATATTATTTGTGACCCTCATTGATCATTTATCCTTACTGATATGATGACTGACACTAACTGAAATCTGTGTCTAGTAAATATTCGATGGACGTATTTACCTTAACGACACTATAGATTTCCCATTAGGTGATCGGAACTAAGAGAGCTAAATGTAAACACTTATTAAACACCACGGGACTAAATAATACACACTCCTAATTTGAGTGTGTATATAAAGGGATGTGATAAACCTTTAGAAGGGTTGGCTCATTTTATTCTTCACCCTCCTTTATCCCAAAACACACACTAAGTGTTTTCTCTCTAATTCTCCATCCTAACACGATCATCTCAATTTGGGAATCATTGATGGCTAATCTATTCAACAACATGCCCGGATCATCTGCAGGTATGTTAAATCTACATGAACCAATATAATTTAATCCAACATTACTTGTATGGTACAAATGGACGATAAAGCGAAAAACATGTTTGCCTCCAGGACCCTACGGCTTACCAGTTGTAGGGTACCTTCCGTTTCTAGGCTCCAACTTACACGAAAGATTCACTGATATGGCTCACAAATACGGCCCCATCTTCAGCCTACAGCTTGGAAGTAAGCTTCATGTTGTGGTGAACTCTATGGAGTTAGCAAAAGTTGTGGCTCGTGAACTAGACCACACGTTTGCTAATCGTGACCCTCCGGTTGCAGCCTTCACCATTACTTATGGTGCGCGAGACGTTGTATGGTCTAATAACACCACGCATTGGCGTAACATGCGTAAACTTTTGGTTAGTCAAGTGATGAGTAATGCAAATCTCGAAGCTTGTCAAGGTCTTAGAACAGATGAAGTTAGAAAAACAGTTAGTAATGTTTATAATAGAATTGGGACAAAGGTTGATATTAATGAAGTCGCTTTTGATACCGAACTTAATGTTGTAACAAACATGTTGTGGGGTTTTACCAAAACCGGCGAAGGGAATGATTCTATTTTAGATGGGTTTCGACAAGTTGAGTTTAAGATTATTGAGTTGATAGGAGCGCCTAATATTTCTGATTTTATTCCAATGTTATCGCGGTTTGATTTACAAGGAAGGAAGAGAGAAATGCAGACGCAAAGGGAACATCTTGATAAGATTTTCGACTACATAATTGAAACAAGAATCAAAGCTAACTCTAGAAAAAAGGAAGAGGAAATTAAGGAAGACGGAAAGAAGGATTTTGTGCAGATCATGTTAGAGCTTAAAGACCGTAAAGATTCCTCAATATCATTTGATATGGATAAAATTAAGGCTCTACTATTTGTACATAGTCTTAAACCGTCCTTTTTACTTTTAAAACCATAGTATTAACACAACTTATACTAACAAACCGGAACTTGTTATAACAGGATATCTTGACAGCAACAACAGACACAGCATCGACGATGGTAGAATGGGTGATGACAACGATTTTGCATTATCCAGGTGTAAAGACACAGATTCAAGAAGAATTAACCACGGTTATTGGTATGAACAATATTGTTGAAGAATCTCACCTGCCCAAATTAACATATTTGGATGCAGTTGTTAAGGAGACGTTCAGACTACATCCTCCGCTTCCTCTCTTATTCCAGCGATGCCCGGATAAATCTTGCATTGTTGGTGGATACACCATCCCAAAGGGCACAATCGTGTATATGAACATTTGGGCGATCCAGCGAGATCCTAAGAACTGGACTGATCCATTGGAGTTTAAGCCGGAGAGATTCTTGAATGGAAAATGGGATTACAATGGAAACAATTTTAAGTTTTTACCATTTGGATGTGGAAGAAGAATATGTCCGGGAATACCTCTCGGGGAGAAGATGTTGATGTATATATTAGCATCACTCTTGCATTCTTTCGATTGGAGCTTGCCGAAAGACGAGAAGTTGGAGCTTTCAGACGAATTTGGATTGGTGACAAAGAAAAGGAAACCACTAGTTGCTATACCATCTCCAAGATTATCTGATGCAAGCCTTTACGTATGATATAAGTTTGTCATTCGTTATCGTCTCTGTCCTTTTAGTTTTTGGTCGTTGCAGATTCTCTACTAGTTTAATGACAACATAATTAATGTCTTTCATATTCACTTGTAATATCGTGTTTGACCATGAACGTCTAGCCTCTATTTACCACAGCTGCATAGCGCAGATATACTTCTAGCTATATAGATAGATACATAAATTTCACATCATACCAAAACTAAACAAAAGTAACACACTGCGTCCAAAAACAGCACAAGGAAATCTAAAACTGTAAAATAATTTGTCAAGGTTTCGTTCAATTCCGGAATCAGAAGTCAACTTTGAAATCGGTCTCAAAGCAATGTTTAGTTACATATACTAATGAAACAAACAGTTAGTTAAATCTGTTTTTGTTCAGAATAAAAGAATGATCGTTAACCATTCATCATACAATTACATTACAGCATATAGATATAGATATTAGTATGTATATATACCACCAACTAATATAATTAAACCTGTTTTTCTAATTCCACCAATAATTTCTCCATCATCTTCTTATACATAGGCATGTAATGATCATTGATCATTGTTCTTGACAACCGAAGCTTACCATATAGTTCCCGCGGTGTCTCGTAGATACCAACATGTTCTTGTTCTTCAACATCATGTTCATGTTCTTCAATGACGGTATCATGATCATGATCTTGTTCTTGATCAACTGGATTACTTGAAATGATAGAGACTATATGAAATATTCTTCCGGGTGGATATAAATGGTGATTCTCAGAAATATCTGATGAAGAAATCGGTTGTTCGGCATCAACTGCCTCGGCTATAACTTTTTCCTCTTCTCTGATTTCTTCAGCTATTGCCTCTTCTTCTTGGGCTTGAATATGGGCTTCGTTTTCTTGCCTCTGAAGCTCTTTCTCCAATTCATATAATAATTCACCTTCTGTTATGTGTTCGGATTTGGATGAAACATGATCTTCAGGAATAAGAAGTTCCTCTTCATCTGTGTCGTCGTGCCCAGATCCACCGCTAGAAGAACACGGGTCTGGATGGCTCACAGTCCATCGGTCTATGGTGTTTGGGTCATGCTCTGAATGGGTTGTATCAGATGCAAGAGAATTGGGGTTGTTATCGAGTATGAGAGAGGTTTCAGAGAAACTATCGCTTGGTGCAGAGCCAACTGCACGACGACGTGCACCCATGCATGACCACGAGGATAGAGTAGAGCGGGTTCTGACTACGGCCTGAGCAACGTTTTGAGCACGTTTCATCACAACCTAAAATATAAAACATGGTTTTTCCCGTGGGAATATTATTAAACTTGGGAACATGGCTAAAGGAGGAGGGAATAAGTAATCGTGATATTTTGAAAAATAATCAATTTTGCTGTAGCAGATGCACAGAAAGTTACTACTTTGATCCCTAAGTAATTAAATATCATAATCTAAATCACTTGATCCAAAACTTATTATAATCAGATATTATCAGGCATAATGATGCGAAGTAACTATAAAACAAACACACACCAAACCGGTTAACAATGAAATAAGCAAACCCAAAACGAGTGAAGATTTTTACCTGAGTGCTACTAGAAACAGGACGCAGCATAGCACCTGCACCAGCAACCTTGGCTCTTGCATTGGCCATTGATGGGAGACGAGAGCCCAATGCGGTAGCAGAACGAAAAACGACATTTAAAACTCTAGTTTGTTCAACTTGATCACGCAGGTCATTTAACCAAGAGGATGATGTAACCTGTAGATGAAAGAACCTAATTATAAACAATTTACATGATTAATAGCTTAGAGTTTGTAATTCATATTCTAGTATTTTCAAGTTTCATCCAAGAAATGTAACAAAGCCCTGTTTAAAAATCGATGGGAACTCTTAGTCTAGATACTTATGAACAACTGTATCAACTCACAAACTTGATACATCTGGTAGATAAGTTAAAAAATCACCACACTAAAATCCTTGAAACAGAAATCAGGGAAGTACTTCTAAAATTACCTCTGAATTTTTATCGTTCTATAACACGTAGGGTTCAGTTGCTGTTTAGTTTCTCACGATGGAAACATTATCACTACCACATACTTGAGGTGGCAAAACAGGCGGGACAGACAGGTTTGTGTACGAGATATATGGACGTTCTTTTTGTACAGGTCAGATTTGATTGACTTCAAAACGTTTTTGTCCAAAATTTTCAAAACTTCATAAATAGTTGTATGTCAAATATGTTTACAATAATTATACTTTCAATAACAATAGAAGTCTTTGCATATAAAGATTCATGAGATCTTACGCATAAACACACATTGGGAGTTTTTCGACCCATTTTGACCCAATTCCTTATAATCTATTCTTGTTTGACCAGATAGAGATAAAATATAACCCAACTCGACCCACACATTAATCATAAGCCAATGAGTCGAAGTTTCCACCTCTACCTCATATAGATTTACAGAACAGAGTAGGGGGACAACTTTTTAGGATATTCTAAATGCTATATTTGGGAGATATAGTACCTCGGTGCGAAGATCATCAATCGAAGCAGTTGAGAATGTTGGCACCAGATCAGATCCGTTGATAATTGTGGTGATGAAGTTCTTACCAGACTCGGCTAATTCCCAAGTCATACAGGCAGCTGCAGAAAATGAAATTCAGTAACATGAGACAGAAAGTCAAAACTCAAACCTCATGCAGATGATCAGATCCCTTTACATTGATAGCAAAACCACAGATAGGGAAATATATAATTGAAAAAAAAGTAAAATGTTTAGTTAATGTATGCTCGTTTCAGATGATTAGTGATACGTTAACTTTCTGTATATTGTGTACTGACTCATTTTAATGAGCATGAACTTATGGGATGTCATAAGTCATAATCACCATCAGATGTTTAATAAATTGCGTACCACCAAGCTTAATCTTGATTTATTCTTTTTGCTGTCTTAATACATTACACTATCCTTATAAGCTATAAACTGTTTCTTATCAGGAAAAAAATATGTTATGAAAAAGAAAAAAAAAACTACTTCATCGTCAGCTCCATCTAGATCAATCCCTAAACAGATAAATCTATCAACGAACATGATTTTTTAATTAAGACACGCTTTCTATGAAGACATTTATTATCAGAACTCAGAAGTTGACCACAATGTTGTTGATACCTTGACTACTAGCCCTTGGAAAGAGGGGAAGAGGAGTAGAACCATTGAGTATATAAACAATACATACCTGGTGCAAATGTGATGCATGAAATAGATGATAAGTCTTTCTGTTCTCGAAGAATGTATGTTAAGAGCGCAGCAGTGCCGCCACCAAGTGAATGACCAACAATCTGGAAGAAAAAAAAATACAAAGGCTCGTTAGACATTCATTCAGAGGGTGAAGGAGTGAGTCTGAAACTACATAACCATAAGGCATACAGCTTTTTTGGTATGTTCATAATTTACTTTTTGCCCACTAAGTAATATTACTTAAAATTAATAACTTCTATTTTGGTTCATAAACGTTTTATTTTGTCATTATGATGAGACATTATAGACAGTTGGTCAACAGTTTTATTATATCATATACCAAGTTAAAAGTTGCCTCTAGTCTGGAACACATGGAATTTGCACACACAGGCTTAATAGAATAGTTAACGTTTCCAAGTACAAAAATAAGTAACTCTAGTCGTCTGATGACCAAAATAGCTTAAGAACTTTTTATGAACCATCCTACGAAGATAAGATGTTAATGGAATTTTATGGTGTGTTCGACGATATGTCCCTTAATTATCTTAAGTGTCCACCTGAGTAGCAATAAAGCTTAAAAACTTATCTGCGTATAATAATACATCATGAAAAAAATTTGGGCCGGAAAAAAAAATCTACCTTTACTTCATAACCAGGGTTTTCTTTTAGAGCTTCAAGCAGAAAAGGAATACTGAGCTTCGCAATCCACCGAGCAGCAGCAACCATCCCACAATGTGCATAACCTAAAACAAGATTACTTATCCCGCCATCATGTAAAACTGAATGATGAAAAGGGACAACAGCACCAGTTGCTGCTGTCAGTGTATCTTTAATACTATGTGTGCCTCGAATTAATAGAAGAAAGCATTTAGATTTTTTATCACAGATAATCGTAAAGGCAGGCTTCAAAATCTGCATTCACAATTAACAGTAACCTTTAGTGAGCTAAACAACCAAACGAGTAACGATTATTGTAAAATAAACTACAGTTTTATGATACTAGAACACTGTAGAGGTTTCCATACCCCTGCTTTCGGCTTCTGTAAAAGAACATCTGCTTCTGAATATCCTGCAGACTCTAAAAACACTGGGAAAGGTTTCTTCGAGAAAAGGATGCCAAGAGTCAACAACCTCAAATAGTGTTTCACCTCTGCAACGATTTCAGGTCCCTTAAGTTGTAAACTATTTTCTCCAGCATATACACTAGCTACTTGTACATTACCCTGAATCAACATTTAAAACTCAAATACTCAGTCTAGATACATGTTACACCAAGCTCGTTTGAGTCATTTCTCTTCGTTCTTCGGCATATCAAAGTAATACAATTATAACTAAACTACGAAAAATTAACAATCACTCTATATAACCTCCATTGACTTTCACATACGATATAAACCTAAACTAAAAATGGAACCAACCTACGACTAGCATAGTTAGAGTTGCTACTATACATTTTCGCCTAATTCCGTTACTCGTTCAATCTATGTTCAAGTTAACGATTACACATAAGCTTAAATATGATTAAGTAGGTAGTTTTGAGTTTAAAAGCGATTATACCTGCCTTCGTAACAAATAATTAATTCCGAAAGCCAAATCAGCAATAGGCCATTTTCCAAGGGTTTCAGAATAAGTAAACCTAAGCGTTTCAGACAAAGTGGAAATCGTTTCAAACCACGTGGCAGGCGCCTGAGCTGGTCTTCTCTGCGCTATTCGCCTTTTTGATTTACTCGATTTCATGTATTCTCTTCCTTCATCATCTTCTTCAGCTTTCGGATTTAATCTCCGAGCTAATACGTAGTATAATAACACCACCGCACCGGCACCGGTTGCCATTGTTGTTGCGGCCATTGGATCACCTCACAGTTAACGCCGTTTGTGATGGATTAACGCCTGATTTTATTACAGTTTACCGAAAATCGAGGGACTTGATTTCGAATATCTTGCACGAATACAACGAATCTGGAACAAAGAACGGAGATGAGATCAGATGAAACAGAGATGTAGGGGTGTTTGGTTGAGTTTATATAGGGTAGCTTATCTAATAATTCACAAGCTTATAAACGGTTATATGAAAAATAAAGGTTATAGAATATAAATTGAAATATTAATAAATCATATGTCACTTATATAATTACAAACAAACAACTTTATATGTCACTTAGTAATAAAAAAAATGGTTTCCATATTTCTGTTTAATACAATACTATATAAAAGGAAATTTATAAGGTTATTAAATACGTATTTCCTTTTATGAGTTATGTATTAAATATAAATATAAATATAAATATAAGAGAAAAACTTAAGTTTAATAAAGTTCATGTATATACATTAAAAAAAATAACAAATAAAAAAAGTGAAATTTGTGTATTTAAGAGATTATGTTGCAAAAGGTTAATCAACACATAATCGTTGTTGCTTTCACTCATCACCTCTACGAATCTACCTATATTTGTCTAATCACTGTTATGATTAAGTATATCTTAATTGAGGTTAGATGAATATATAATGTGACGTGTTTGGAGATATAGGGAAATATAATCTTCGATTATGTTTATGTTTATATATAGACATGAGAGGTGTTTCAACTCTTCGATTTATGGTGTTATTATAAACATAAACTAGAAACTATAACATAATATAATAGTTCGATTATCTTATTAATTGTGATATATTAAATATCAAGTGCATTGATTAAAAATGAAATACAATTTATATATTTTCGTTTATTCTTTTGGTTTTATAATAATCATTAACATTCTATTGGTGCGGTGTAATACAAAGATTATTGTGTAGAAAGGGACATTCCAACTTTTATGTGGATAAAACCATTTTTTTCTTATTTTATACATAAATTAATAAATATATTTAATCGATTAACATTCAACAATTATTATAAAAAAATATATCGACAAATTAAAAAAAGCCCTATTGGATTTTTACACAATCATCTTCGAGTTGTATAAAATAATGTAAAAGAAAAATGTATTAATAAATTTTTTCAAAACGAAAATGATTGATATGTGTAATTGATATATCTAAAAATCTAGAAATCAATTTATATATGGAGTGATTGAAACTTGTTAAAATCATTAGTGTATATGATGCGAGAAAATCAGTTTAGGCGTATTAATCAAAAGTACGAGTTTAAGCAAATTTTAAAGGATTGAATCAAGAAATTTTGAACAGTCGTAACTCTCGCACACCCTTAACACGCGATGTATTACATGTACTATGTGTATGATTGTAATCTTGGTATAGTGTTATCCTAGTAGACATTGCAAGTGTTTGTCGTATGGGTAGTAGGACCCCATTAGGACCAAAGTGGAAGCTGTGCTCATGTACAAAGATATGTCTTTGTTCTCAAAATATGTTTTTACATAGTTGATCAAAAGCATGGTTCTATATGATAAAATAAAAAGATTCTTAACGACAATATACAAACTAGTGGTTGAACCATAAATGTGTTGTTTTCTTTGGTCAACTTTCAATATCTTTTATATTTCTCGTTAAATTGTTTCTTGTATATTATCAAAGAGTATTGATAATCACAGCCCGTAAAAATGTAAAAATATATATAAAAGCTTGTATTTCGTGATTGTAGAAGGTGCAGAAGGGGCTTTGTATTCAATATACAACAAAATAATGCATGTAACGATTAATTTTGTGTTTATCAAAACTCATTATCAAAAATATGTTTAATTATAAAACTAATTATGTGTCGGGACAAATTATAGATCTCTTAGTTTTGTATTTGATGTGTACATATAAAAGAAAGAAAATGCAAATTTCACGACTTTAATGCAGCAGGGGAATCCGCCGTTTCGACTACCACAATAGTATATTGCATCGCGCCCCTTTTCTGAAAATTAGTCACGAGGTTTTCATAAGTTAGTAATGATGGAAAATCGTAGGCGTTAATGTTAGTTATAAACGTTGGGATTGACTAGACATCAATCGCGTAAAGGGTAGTCAGTTAGTCAATAATCATGTTGGATTAGGTGTCAATCATGATTTGAGATTTAAACAAGTTTACAATCCAAATTTAATATTTAATAATACTAATAATGTTCATTAGTAAGTAAACCTTCACTAAACAAAACTGAACTTGAATTAAAGTATGACCAGCCTCATAATAAGCTCGAATATGCAACGCATCAAATAATTCTGTGTACCAAAACCATAATAAGTTTATAGCGAAATAGTGATATAAAACAAAATTGACTTGCAAAATGTAGCAACTAGCAAGAAAACATCATGTTGGATACTAATTTAAACTACATTCCTCTTATGTTTTACTCATTACATAATGTAATGCACAAGGTTTCGATAAAAAAAAACTTGAACTGCTGATAGAGCCATATAGAGCTCTTGGCGTTACTCACTTGATTTTTAGTCAGATTTTTTTGATTGATTCTGCTCCGGTAATTTAATAACACCTTTGTCTAGTAAAGGCTGTAGCTCTTTCTTTGCCATTTTGAGCACCTTCGGATCCGAGGTTTCCAGGTATGCACAAACTACTTTCGCACTGCAAACAAGATTTTACACAAGTATAACAATCAGTATGCAGATATTTGATTTAGATAAGATATGGCAAAAAGGGTGGATCAGGCTGATCAAATGATATCTTCGGACAAATATTTGTATCTAAGGATGATTTAACTTTTTGAATAAAAATGATATACAACGTTTTATGCCTTCAAGAAAGTTGTGAAACTTTTGACCCATTTAACCTATTTGACCCGTTAAAGATAAAACATAAAATATAATGCACCAAACTAATTTATAATTCTAATCAATTTTGAGTACTTTTGTTTAATAAACAAAGTCAAAACACGAATATGTTTTCATTGAAAAAAATGGAAGTGAATTACTAAATTAATTAAATAATAAATGAGGTTAGGTTACCTGTGACCTTGGGCCCAAGTCTTACACTTCCCTTTGAAAACTTTGTTCCACAATGTGGTTGCGAAAGAGGGACACTCGATAATCAATTTTCTTATTGTCCTACTAGAATGAAAGTTTTCTAGAAGATGTTCCTCTTCTTGTTCTTCAGATTTAGGTATCGCCACCCTAGTTGCTATAGCTTCGTGTAATGATGTCAATTTTTCATCCAATTGAGGACGAAGAATGCCATCTGCACCCCCTGAAGCAACCTACAACTCAAACTACTTTAGAACAATGATCTTTTTTAAAACAAAAAAAATATACGAAGAACGTGGAAGAAAGAAAATATATAGTTGGTTGCCAACATCATCACCTCAAACAAGACCTCTTTTCCATGATTGGATCTAAGTAATTCCTCTGCACTCTCACTACATGCATCAACGAGACTCTGTAAAGAAGTATGCGTAAACATTAGTTTTTTTGCTCACAAGTTTCAGGATCCTATTTTAGATAATATTGACAACTACAGCAAAAAAGACAAACCTCAGCAAGTCCACTATCAACTAACAACTCTCGTCTACGCAAAATGGGATCTTTTTTCCCACCCGCAACTGATTTCACATTCTCCTCTGCATCACTCATTTCCTCATCATCGCCAGACTCTTCCGCTTTGTCTTCAGTTTCTGGTTCTGTACCAGTCTGATGCCCACAAAGAAAGAGTAACTTATATTATCTAAAGTTCCATATATCACGTCGACTTACAAATAGCTCAGAAGATAAAAATCTTACCTTTATTAGAAAAGATGGTACAGATGAATCTAATAAGGACAAATCATCTGGACTTAGATACCGTGAGCAATTTGGATGAAGAAGCTGCAGTAAAATGCGCCTTCCATTCTGCGATCACATTAAAAATACCAATCAGTGTCAAAAAATCGAAACTTATAGCAAAAATTGTATTAGGGAGACATGAGATAATAACCTTATCCAAAATCATTTCCTTCAGAGAAGAACCCTTTTTTTCATCTTGGAGTTCGCGAACAATGATCTGTAACTCGGAGAAATTTAATATTTATGACATTTCATGACTACGTAAAAGGTTGAAATAATAGCAAGATCTAGACACCAACCTTCTTAATTAACTGTGTGTCATCGACAACAGAAAGAATACATGCGAGAACCTAAAAACAAGCAAAAAAGAATATAACTAAGAAGCGGGTACAAAAAAAGATAAGAATTAGCTAAACATCGGAGTTGAAACTTATCCTTACCATACTGCCAAATCTATCCTGAGCTATCTTACTAACGTGACCCTTCATTCCTTTTATAATTTTCTTTCTCTCCTGCAAATAATTAGAACGGAAAATTATAAACTTCAACTTATCAATCTGAAGGGGAAAAAAACAACAAAAAAGTTCAAATTTGAACAAACCTGGGCACTGCCATGTTTGATGCAAAGGATACCAATCTTGGATCCATCTTTTGTATGAATCATCCTCACAAGAAGTGCACTCGAAAGATGTTGAATAACATCTGCAGCAGAGGTCTATCCATATGCTTGATTAGTTGGTTATTTAACGTGACTAATAAAAAAAATTAAACAAAAATATAAAATACCTTGTCAGCAATTGTGAAGTACTCGACAAGTGCCTTGTGAAAGATAGAGTGATCCACTATCCCTTTCTCCAGAATTGGTTGAAGCATTGCCGACATATGCCTGACTACTGCCGATTTTTGTAAATTCAACTTGGAAATTATATCCACTAACCTGTTGGCAGAGTGACATTAATGTATGTTTTTTGTTTTTATCGTAATATATTTGGAGAAATGTGTTTTTACCTGCGTTCTTTCACTAAAGCTAGATCTTTGAACAGCTGAAGCTCGGTAGAATATAATTCCATGAGAAGAGATTGTTTTTGAGTGGCGTTTCCCAAATGATAAGCATGTTCAGCAACTAGAAATAAAGTAAAGTAAAATAACATTTAATTTAATAATATCGCCAAGGTTAATACATAAACAATTAAAAACGGGACAGTGATGTAGTTAAAATGAGTGTTATGTGTCGTACCAACTGAACCAACCATATGTCGTAAAAGAGAAGCAACATGCCCTTGGAGAGAAGAAATGAAACCCGCCAGTTGTTCCTTTGTAGCTGCAAATGCGAAAAGAAACACAGTAGAATAAGACTTTAGGCCTATTTCATCAAATAAAAACTGAAAAAAAAAACTAAAAGACGTATAAATTCTAATACAAACCATTATCCAACAGCTTTGTAATGAGATGAACAGCATAAGTGTTGCAAGCTAGAGTTAGAAAATGTGGCCGAAGCTCCTCAAAAACCATATTCCTTTCATCTTGGGTACAATACTTGGCACAAGTCTAAAGCAAAATAAATAAATAAATAAACATAAGTATTTATCTCGAACAAAAGCACTTTTAAAAAATAAAAATAAAGATTCACTACTTACCTGAAGTACACGGCAAGAAACATGGGATCCTGCAATTTCATGAATTTTTCCTTTCATCTTCCTTAAAGCCTCGCTCACCAACCTTAAAACATATTCAAAAGACAGAGTAGCTTAATAATACAACTACAAAACAAACTTAGTAAAATATCAGCCCGAAAAAAAAATGTGACCAAGTACATACTTGGATCTATCATCCTTTGCAATATTACGACGCCTCATCTTTTCCCATAGTAAAGCAAGTTCCTACGTTAAAATACAAATCATATATTTCAATACCAGTGTAGACAAAATAAAAATACAAGCTCAAATGCACGATCCTATCATAATATACATACAGGAAAGCTCTTAAGTAAAACAAACAGTATACAAATACAAATACGTTAAACGAAAGTAACGCACTTGCTCAAGCGTGTAATGTGGTCTTCTCTTTTTCTTCCTAGCTTCAGCAAGTTCCTGTAAACAACACAAATTATACCACTTTCATCAGAAATCGTAACGAAAACAAATCCCGATACAAAAACCTTCAAACAGAGTAAAGCTTTGATTTTTGATATCAAAACCAGTACTTTTTAGAAAAATTGAAATGGGATTTATTACATATCAACTAAATTCACATTTTTAATAATAAATTTTATTCATTTCTAATAACTAAATAAGAAGAATAAAAAATAAAATAAAAAACAACAACAACCTTGGATTGAATACGGAGTTCTCGTTTGGTTTTGGGAGGCCCAGAATCTGATTTATCGAAATTAGGTTTAGCAAACGGTTTTTTATGTTCATGTTTATTAGACGAATTAAACGGTTTCTTGAAACCCTTGTTGTTGGTACTAGGTTGGGTGTTTGGTTGTGTTTTTAGTTTCTTTTTGGGACTGAATTTGCCACTGTCGCTAGATTTCGTTGAAGTTGGGAGTGTTTTTCGCTTGTTTGAATTAGGAGCGCCTTGTTGTGTTTTCTTGAACGCCATTGAAATGCTAGCTGCACAAAGATTAGGGTTTTGGTGAATGTTGACGGAGGCCTATTTCTGCTTCAGGGTTTAGGGCATCAAACCTAATTTCGTAATTTAATTAGAAAAAAAAAAAGAGAAGTTATTATTACTGTTACTTTACTATTGCTATATAATACATTTATTAAAAATACTTTGCCGTTTTCTTCACAAAAATTATCGTTTTTAATATTAAAATAATAATATAACATACTTTGTAAACTTCAAAAGTAAAAAATATAAGGCTACAAATATTATATGTTTTATTAAATAAATACATAGCGAAATTTAAACAAAAATGAAGTATTGTCGTACTGGTTATGTCTCCTGCCTACTTAATCTTGGACTGGGATACCGAATCTTGTTGTTGTCATTTTTTTCGTTTTTTTTTTCTTTTTCCATTATTTTTTTTAAAGTCATTTCTTATCAAACTTATAACAAAATGGAAATTTGCCAGAATGGTTATGTGTCATATTATACAAGTATAGGATGTGGTTCGAATATTACAAGGTTTTGTAGTAGGTTTTTTTTGTTTTTGCTTTTTTATATCTTCAAATAAGAATTTGCGGTAACGAACGGGTATCCTCGCTTGATAGTAGATTTTCGATGTCTTTAAGTTGGTTTTTTTGTTTTATATCTCACATTATGGTTTTGTAAAATATGTAAAGAAAAAATTATTATGTTTGATAAATAGATGTATTTGTATTATGATATATATTTTGATTAGAATCGATACAATAAAAACGTTACGCGCCGCAGCGAATCGCGGATTTCATGATACTTGTTTATATAAAAATATAGGAAATGATTAAAAAACATATGTTTTAAACTAATATATTTGTCTTTAATGTATTGTATCCGACCAATAAAATCTTAGAAAACCGATGATGTGACAGCTTACGTGGCATCTTATATGGATGTCACGTATTTTTTAATACATAAAATAGTATATTTTTAAAAGTTAGATACATTCAATAGACCAGTTTAAAGTTAAAAAACATACAATAGACTTTATAGTAAAGTTCGATCCATTTTTAGGCACTTGTCCTATAAAACACAAAATATTCACGGGCCCATCACTTTCGTCACCAACCCGAAATATTTGAAACCGACGACCAACAACGGAGTCAGTGACAAGTAACCAGCGAACGTCTATCCCCAATCGGAGCCGTTTGTAGCCGTTTAAAACTCAAGAGTAGTTGTCTGGTCCAAAATTAAGAGATCTTGACTTAAAAATTGTCAATAACTATAAAACTAAAATCATAATCTAGTTCTATCATTTTGTCTAAAATGTTAATTGGACAATATTTGTAATACATTTTGTGAAAACTGGTTTAATTTGGAAAACATAAAAGTACAAGGGGCAAACGTGACAACCCAAGAGAGTAACTTTTTCGATCAAATAGCGGTAACTCCGGAAAGGTGTAACTGCAGTGAAGAAAAAAGCACCACCGCTTCACCTACCGTCGCCGGCGCCTTGCTCCGCCTCAGATCTGTTATCTCCGTCGTCTTCACTCTTTTTCAAAACTGTCTTTTTGCGGTATCGATTTGTTGAAATTTATTTATTGAAGCTAGCTAATTAGGGTAAGAATGGAGTCAGTAAATATAGGGGTATAATTTTCAACATTTTTCACAAATTTTTTTAGTGCATAATTTTTTTTTTGGTGCATTTTGTTTATACTTCCCTAAATTGTTACATGAAATAGTTCACTAGAAAGCATAGGGAGAAAAATTCCAGTAAAATGATTTTGTAGATGACTAAGATTATTAATCTATCTGTGCCACTAAACGTTTTGTGTTTATCACATGACTATATGATTTAGCTTTTTTAGTTTGACCATAAGTGCCTTGAAAATGTCATTTTCATGTAATTTTAGTTAGTATAGGATATGCATACAAACGGCATTTGTTTGACAATGTTGACTTATTGCATATGGCTAAATGATGAGTAGTTGTTTTGGTGACATATGTTACGGTTGCAGTTATTTTTATTGCGTTGAAGTATTAGGCAAAATATGCAATATTTCAATGCGATATGAATAACTGTAACAATAATTTATGCTATCAAAACTAACTATTTGTTCTTTGACCGTATCAAATGAGTTGACTTTGGTATACAACCGTTGTTTGCATGCGCATTTCTATAGCAACCAAAATTATATGAAAGTGACACATTTCATGGCACTTTTGGTCAAAGTGAAAAAGATAAATCATATGGTTGTATAACAAATCACTAAACGATTGGTTACATGACTACATAAAAATTATCTGTCATCTACACTATACGAGTCATCCCTTGTAACTTGATAAAGTCGATTCCTTTTCAAGACTTCATTTCAAGGGTAAAGTTTGAAAGCTCGATTTATAGGTGTTGTTTATGAGCGACATTGTCCATATGCATACATGGAGCATTATTAACTCTTATATTTTTTAAAACAGTTTCTTTTGCAGTATCGATTTGTTGAAATTTATTTATTGAATCTAGCTATGACCATTTTTCATTTACTTTTCAATTGCATAATCTTGTGCATATTGTATATACTTGAAAATTGTTAACATTTGAAATTGTCAGAGGGAAAAAAAATACCAACAAATTGAGCGTTTCACATTTTATTTTTAGATGGAATTCTTGAATGGTATTGAGTATAACCTAACAATCTTTTAGTATCAACATTTACAGCTTTAGACTGCTAATTCCGAAAGCCCCTCTTTTACGGTTTCAGATTTATAACTGATAATGGGGAAAGCAGGGTAATACCTTCAATAAAAGGTATCGTATTATATTATATGCAAATGTGTTTGTTGTAATCATTGTGTTAGTATACGTAAATGGTTGAGAGCTGAAGGAATCGGATTAAGTAACCACTGAAGGAATTCTCTCAAGCGATTAAGATTTTGCATCCAACGCGATTCTGCTATCCAAGCTTTTGAAGTGTGTGAATCTTGAAGCTAATATACCACAAAACAGGTTTCTTTGCAGTTATTAAACTCAAATGTAGAGGATATCCAGTCTTTACTGCGGTTATCAGGACACTTGCAACCTAATAAGGTTGTATTGTTTTCTTGTTTTATGTTATTTTGTTTATCCACTTCAAAGCAGATCAAAAGGGTTGTTGATAGAAGTCTCGTTTTGAAACAAGGAGAAGAAAAAATGAAGCTGTAAACGTTGATGAAGACGTATTACTTTGCGATGAAGAAGAAAAAGCCTTTGAAGTGATGAGAATAATTGGTCAGTTTCCGACAAAAAAAACATTGGCTTACTAATTTAGAGATCTTTTCATTGTAATCAAATCCTATGTTATTTAGGGTACACTTTATTTTTTAAATAAGCATAAACAATTTTGTCTACAGAGTTTGCAAGCTTGGTGTTTTCACTTTACCTTTTAGATTATGTTGTTTTTGTCCCGTTTAGAATCATATATGGATGTAGTTCATCGTTTGAATTTTTTCTTAGTTTCTTATGTCCATGACTTTTGCCTGTCGTTTTTATAAAATGGTCTGGTGACTAATTGGCTCGCCGACTGACTAGTTTAAGATCCTGTTTTCGTATGGAAGGACCAGCGGTCCATCTGAGGTCTACATTTTTGCGCTAGCTGGCTAGGACCAGATTAAAAAAAGACTTGTGAGGATCAATGACCTAAAAACGACTCCTTAGGACTGGTCCCGACTCCTAGTTCACGGTCATGTTTACTCTCTAAAGTACTTGTTTGCCCCTTGTTATCGTTGTATTGTATTGTAAGATTCACTTGCTTTTGTACAAGGTATATTAGCATTTGGCTACTAGTCAAACATTCTGCATAGTGTATGGTCTCGACTTTCTGTCTTTGAGGTATTGCCACGATTGATATTATGGCGACAAGTTAGGTCCAGAAGAGAGTTGCACATGAATATACGATATCCAGAAATATAAACCAAAGTAATTAAAAATGTGTAAAACGGAGGTATTAAATATTCATCATTATGTAGAAACTTTACGTTTAGAATTCGTAATTGTTTTTAATACATTCAGGTAGCTTTATAGATAAAACAAAAGACGTGTATGCATCTCTCTCAACCTCAATAGGAATAAAGAACATATTCTTCCTGCACTTAAAAGCTAAGAATCGTGTTCGTCTGTGTGGGAATATGATTCTTTTGAATGGCGCTAATCAATTCACTAGTTATTCTTCTTTGACTTCTGCTAACCAGATAATCATTGGGAGCAAAAGATGCTTTTTCCATACTAATCTTTTCGTTTAGACAATTCTGCATCCATTTGGATCTTCATCCCCGAAAGGTGAGGTAAATTCAGTATCTCTAATGTGACCACGATAGTCATTCGTATACTCTGGTGGCTCGAATCTGCTGTAGTATGTGTGTAATGGTGATGGCTCCGGCCTATTGTAACGTATGTACTCTTGTGGGGCCTCCGGATGGATGTAATGCGTAGACTGTCGTGGTGGTTCTGGGCGGTTGTAATGCGTGTATTGTTGTAATGGCTCAGGCTGACTGTAATATTGTGGTGGCGCCTCTGGTTGGTTGTATTGTTGTGGTGCCTCTCGTTGGTTGTATTGTTGTGGTGGTGGTTCTGGCCTGCTATAGTTTCTTAGCTGCGGGTCTGGTCGGCTGTAAGTTTGTCTTGGCGTCTCTGGCCTGCTGTAAGTTCGTCGTGGCGTCTCCGGCCTGTTGTAAGTCTGTCGTGACGACTCTGGGCGGGTGTAAGGTTGTGGGGCTTCTGAGCGGCTATAGTTTTGTGAAGATGGTTGTGACCGGCTGTTAATTTGTGGTTGCGGCTCTGGTCGGCTGAAATGTTGTGATGGTTGCGGCTCTGGTCTACTGTAATTTTGTTGGGGTGGTGGTGAGTCTGGTCGACTGTAATGCTGTGGTGGTGGTGGCGACTCTGGGCGGCTGTAATGCTGTGGTGGTGGTGGCTCTGGTCTCTCGTAACGTTGTGAGGATGGCTCTGGTCGGCTGTAATGTTTGTACTGTTGTTGTGGTGGTTCTGGCCAGCTGTAAGAGGCGTATCGTGGTGGCTCTGGTCTACTATACGGCACGTATTGTGGTGGTGGTTGGATGTACTCATATTCAGTAACATACGGTGTAGGCTTGTACGTGTTATAACTATGGCTCACATGAACAGGTTGTGGCTGCTCGTGTTTGAATACCACACCACCATAGCTACCCGGATAATGATCCACGCGCTCACTGTAAACACGACCATTATTCTGGTGGCCGGGTGGATTATGGTACACAACATGAACCTCTTCTACCTCAGATTGCGGTGGTTTATTATCTGTTGATTCTACAAATTGAGGTGGTTGCACCACGTTATCTGGCGGAGGATTTTCTTGTATTGGTGGCGGTTCTGTTTGCTCGGCTTGCTCTGCTGGCGAAGCTTCTTCTCCCAAAGGCGGCGCTTCACCTTCTTGCGGCTGCTCTGGTTCTTCTGGTGTTGTTTGTGAACATATGGTGGCCGTTTTTCTTGTTTTCTTGATAGCTTTCACGATTTTTTCAGGATCAGCCCACCCGATTATGGTAAGTTTCTGTTGTGGGATATCGATGTAAATATCATATATACCTAAAAACCATAACCAACTATCAAATCATCAAAAACGAACACAACTAAAACAAAACGATCATTAAAAGATTCTTAAACGAGTTACAACTTACCATTGATGCCATGTAGGGCTTTCTTGATCTTTTGAACACACCCGTTACAGTCCATTCGGACTTGTATCTCAGTAACTCGTGGTTCCTGCATATCAATACGTCAACTTAGAACTCGAAATGAAGAATAAAACTTGCATATTTTGATATGAAATAGAAGAAAATACCTCTAATTCATGAACCATGGTGATGAAGAAGATTTGGGAATGAAAGAATCATAATATGTGACATTTATTAGTGCATTAGGAGGGAATATATAAAAGGCAATGTGTGTGGGACATCCAAAGAATCTATCTTGTGTTTGTGTGTGGGAAATTGAGTTTATTTTTATTCCTTTCATAAAAAATAAAACACAAATATTGTGTGATGAACATGTCTTATTACCTTTTTCAATATTAAGATAAGTAAAATTTGTTAATCTTAGGGCTAAAGCCGGTAATTATTACGAAAGAGCTAGTTCATAACATGACGGTATGTGTGACTGTGTGAGTGTAAATATATGTGTTTTTCTCTGAGATGTGACGAATTGGTTTGCTAATTAAAACATGTATTATTGACCAGTATGAACGAGTTATCTTTTAAAAAAAGAAGGCGATAATCATTTGATGTGTATGACACGTTTGTCATTATTAAGTCGAAAGCTTGTAGTATTTACGTGTGCCTTAACTGATTAACATAGAAAGAGTTAGTATAAAGTAAAATTGACGACTTTTTTGGTTTTGTTTCCGCTAAATCAAATTATGATGTGAGTACAAGGATAATTGTGATGCATTAGAGGTTTGTATTAAGCGACGCGTGGAGCAATTAGTCGATAAGGTTTTATGTTTAAGTCATTTTCTTCAAGTACGGGTAGTATTTTAGGATTTATTCTTGGCTATGAAAAGACGTACCAATTTTTTTTGGTATTCTATATGATGAGGTGTAAGACGGTTACACTTGCATAAACATGATTCGTTTTATAAGGAAAATCGTAATATATTCCTACATGCTTTCTAAAACTTATTAAACGATAAAAAGTACATGATTCGTTTAGAGCCTCCCGTTCTTTTAGATAAAGGCTTGATGTGAGGTCGTCGCCTAACTAATAATCGAGGGAGGGAATGTGAATGGAATTTCGTTTAAGAAAAGTATTACAACGATAAAATCATTTAAAAGGAAAAAAAAAAATTGGAATTCAAGATCGACACCTTTTGCAAAAGATCTAATCAAACACTAAACTTTGTTAACCGCCTAAATGATTTTATTATTCTTTTGATGGTTTTGATTTATTCTATAAGATCTTTAATTTCCCTTTTTATGTCAATTGTTTTGTCAAACGAAAAATTTTTATTATGAAAGAATAAAATATAATAAAAAAAGGACCGGTTTTAGGTGTTAATTTGGTCGGATTTGGATTAACGACGGGTTTTGAGTTGGCAACTTTCAGTTTAAAATTACTCAACCCAAAACTGACCCTCGTGACACGTTAAACAAACAAGTCGACGGTTTGGTCGGTCAAACGGATTGCTTTCGGGTCAAATGGGTCAACGTTTAAAATTTGAATTGTTTGAATTTTTGAATTCAAGAAGTATAAGCAAAAAAATAGATTTTGTATATTTAATTAAAAGTGAATGATTTAAATTTATTAGGTTTAGTCGATGACCCATTTGTCCAAATGACGACCCAAACAGAAAGTTGACGGGTGAAAATTATACAAACTAACTTAAAAAAATTTAGGATTCGAATTGTGTCAAGTATCATTACCGCTCTAGACTTTTTCTTAATGAAAAAGAAATGTAATATATATAAGTTTGGTTAGAGTTTGCGACAAATAAATTTAATTGCCTTATTCGAATTTAGAAGGGTTTTACGAGATTGTTTCACAATCTAACTCCGGCAAACTTGTACATTTCTCTTTTCCCTTTTTCTATTTTTGAATGAAAGCATAGAATCATTAGACAATTCTCCGTTTCTTCTTCTTTGGTTTGTTCGACTCCACAATCAACACAATATTCCAACAAGTGATATAAGAGCGACGGGTCATGCATGGTGGTTTGAGGTCTTATAGCACGTCTTTTTATAATAAATGGTGAGTGTTCATGATATGAAACCAACAAGATTGGAATCTACTTGACGATCCATACGATCGTGTCAATGCACACACGATACATGGGCAAATCAATCATCAAACATATATGACCTTATGTACAATAATTTATAACAGGATGACATAGCTACTTGTTAACAGACTCGAGCACAGCTAGTATGTTATTATGGAATGGGTCTGAAATGTGGTCAACAAGGTTTTCCACGGGTCCTTTACCAGTCAAAGCCGCTTGAGCATAGAAACCTAGCCAGGCAATCATCGCAAGGCGTCCATTTTTAATCTCTTTGACCTTGAGTTCCTGAAAAGCAACCGGATCTTCAGAGAGGTTTAATGGGTCAAAGAGCGCACCGCCTGGATAATTAATGTCACCGGGAAGGTATATTCCTAAAGGTTCAAGAGCCTCTATACCACAGTATCTTGCATATTCGGGTCCCACCTGCACAGATGCAAGAATGAAAAACACAAAACTTCAATTTCTATTTATAACGACCTTTTGGTTAATCGAGTATGAACATTTGAGTTTTTGATTGATACGTAAAGATATTGATACGTAAAGATGTATGTAAACATTTGCTACCATGAGAAGAACTTGGCAAATTGCTATGACAATTACGCCTTGACTTCCGGCAAAATGGAGCCCTGGGATTCCAAGGTAATCGAGTGTCTCACCCTGAGATAAAAAATTAAGTTAAAAAGTTATAAATGAAACCAGGTCAAACGGGTCGAAAGTCATCCATTCGTGTAACTTAGTTGCATATAAACCTCCTAAATCATTTTGTTTTCTTCTTTTCCAGAAATTAAATTACTACGTATATAATGATCTTTCTCAATAAACATACAAGGAAAGGGATGAAACAAATACGTACCTGAAGCTTTGAGTATCCGACTCGCCACCACACAGGTTCAACAAAATGGAAAGCTCCAAAACGGTCCAATAACTCTGGAATTAGAGCGCCCAATGCCGCAAGCATAGCCCAACGAGCATGCAATATTTCAAAACTACAATTAAAACAACAGAGAGATGTGAACATTACATGTTAAGATTACCATAACAGATAGTTATACAAACGAAAAGTAAGAAGGATCTGGGAGACTTTAGTTAGTTACTTGTAGTATCTTTTGAAAGCCAGAGGATCTCGACTGAGGCCTGCAATATCAAAACCATAATCACCAGGTAGTTGACCATCAAGATAGGTAGGATATTCAAACGGGATGGGGCCAAGCCACCGAGGCCTCTCTTGTCCATACCAAAAGCTACGAAATAAATCCAGATCAGTTTTAATACTTTGTTAACTTGTATGATTAACAATTAGTATTTACCTATCGTTTTTAGCCATTTCTGCCAATTCTTTAAAAATAGAAGCATTTTTAACAGCGAGTTTCTTTTTGTCTTCCATTCGCCTTTGCAATGTCTCCCCAAGGGGACTGTTGGCAATTGCTTTAACGGCGGTGAAAGGAATAGCTGAGAAAACTAATACTCCGGCAAGCTATTTCCCAATGAAGAAATCACGAGTATATTTGTTAAAATATAGAATTAAAAACCGAAAATCTTTAGAAAAGGTAGAATTGACATAAGCAAACACTATCCTACCACCCCACACCCGTAGGTGATTTTAGTGTCATCGACTAATATGACCATATTAGTGTTATCGTGACTAAATTCATCTGATAGTTAGGCAGTTACTAGCGGTTAAAAATCAGTTAATACACTTAGTCAACTAATGAGATGTTTTAACAAGTGTGCACAGCTCGTAATAAAACTTTAACTCGTTTTTCATTCGGTCTCGAGTAAGTTACAACTACTTTAATATGTCCGATGACACTTAAATCATGCAACATTTGATACAAATATTTAAAATCTTTATTTTATAAAAAGTAAAAAATTCAAGATTAATGAATTTGGACCTCTTGCCATGAAGCTCGGCAACGTGTGAATTGTTCCTTGAAATTGAAATTAAAAATGGAGCGTGATTTGTGCCGGATTCCGCCGTCCAGGAAAGTGGAGGTGGACGACAAATGAACAATCACCACCATGCTTTACAACACAATATGGGTGGTGTAGATTACACATTTATCCTTCTTTTTTTAAATATATCCTTCTCATTTCACATTACACAATTAATTTTTTTTTTTTTGATAATCACAGTATTTAGTGTTATGACTAAAATACAACGTTAATGTTTAAAATTTTGTGTTGATGATTTATGTCACTAATATGATTTAAGTGTAATAGGATTAATTTGTTTTAACCAATATAATCTTCATAACTATCGAACAAGTTCGGGAAAATATTAAATGCACACTTGTTTGAACTTATCTTAAACGACGGGGGTTCGGGGCTGGCAGCGCCCCCGATAGCGTGGTCCAAGGGGTGGCAATCCCTGGCGCGGTCCAAGGTCAGCGCCAATTTTTTTATTTTACACTAATAGTGTTATAATAAAAATGTCATAGAAATTGAATTTGACCCTAAATTATGGATTCGGTTTTGACCCGAATTACTGACCCAAATTTGACCCGTTTGAAAGTTAGGAATACAGTTTTAATAAAACTGCATGTGAGCAGTTTTAAAACGTCTCTAAACTTCTTTTGTTGGTTAATTTAATCACTGGTACGATATTGAATTTATAATCTACACAAAATCACAAACAGAACATCGTTCATAATACTGAGTTTTATCTTATTGAAGATTTCGATAGTACATCAAAATACTTTGATCTGAAAATAAAATCACGACTCTAGTTTTCAAAATCAAAATCCCCAATATACAATATTTTATACCTCGTAAAAGTAGAATGAGATGGTTTTGTGTCAAGGTATAATAAAATAATGTGTCATAGCTTTTTTAATCAAAATCCATAAAATTGTTTTTATCACAACTTTCAATTAAATATTAATAAATAATAATCATTTTCTGTATAATAGTTTTCAAACAAGTCCTTACAACGTTTAATTTCAAGTCTTTCTTATATAAGTTAAGACTTTATATTTATCATCCAAAAAATAATTTTTTTTTTTTATTTGTTTCCAATAAAATAGTTATTTTTATCGTAATAAGCCAATATATTTCAATATTTTGTTTCTCATGATCTATTCAAGATCGCAAAACTATTCGAATTGATGAAAATCTTTTCAACATGGACATTAACGTAGCATAACTTAGCTTATTGGACTAACAACTAACTAATCTAAAAACTCTAAAAAATCCGTTTAACACTGATTCCCAAACCTTGAAAATTAACCACTAAACGTGGGAAGTCAAGAACCATGAACAAAATTATGCAAAGTAAAAACCTTGTCATCAAAAATTTTATCGGTTTGGATCATTATATGATTTTTGATGGATATGAGTGCCAAAATCTTGAAATATATTGTCTTATTGTAACCGAAAATGGTAAAAAAAAAGAAGAAGAAGAAGAAGAGTGGCTTGAGGATACCATGGATCCTCGTACCATATTTCAATGATACATGTTTTTCGCACTCCGTAGGAAGCATCAACGTCATGCAAACAAATCCGTTCTAATACCTCATATGTGTCATGGTGTAAACCCCTAGTCTTTCGATTTCAGTACTGTATTGTCAAATCTGAGATCTCCTTTCTAGGATACCCATGTCTTACCGCTCCATCACTCCCTCATTTGACTAAAATTAGTAAATTGTCTTATTAAAGACTAATGAAAAATATACATTATTAATTTAGATAATAAACCCATTTTTCATAACTAACTAAATAAATAAAAACATTTGATCAATAGCCTTATTTATGGGCTATTTCAAAACGACAGCCACTTTCTAAGTTGTAACGGTTTTGTCGAAATAGACCCAATACATTGAAAGCCCAAGAATTAAGAGAAAGGAATAACTTTATGTGAGCACTATTTTACTTGTGTGCCCGTCATTCATCTTCCGTGATCATTACAAAGCCGGAACAACAACACCGGTCTCCAAAGAGACCACACTTAGGCGCTAACGAAAGAATGGCATTGCCACGAAACAAGGATTAAAAGGGATCACACATTGTCTCACTATATTACCAAAGTCATAGGACATCATTGATCTCTCGAATAAGGCATTGGATAGCAATCAAGATCACTTTTCATTACTTTTCCAACACGAGTGGAAGAAATTACAAAATTTAAACTATTTTGAAACCCTTTGTCATCTATTCTCTTGTGTAATACCCTAAATACTACCCGCCCTTAAATTATCCGATATTCAATCAATATACGACCAAAAAAACGACCAAAAAAAGTCATCATCCACGTTACAAAGATTCACTATAAACAACTTGTTCAACTTCCGTTATCTCACAACTAATTTTGATTTAGCATACTCACATTATCTTTTAACTAAACTTAAATCCATGATTAGTAGCTGTCAATGTTGTTTTCTATTAGGATAACGTTTATAAGAGTTCCAAATATAAAATAACAAATTAATAATATATAATAAATGAGATCTAAATCTATTATTAGTTTAATAACATATTCTTAAAAGTCAGAAAACACAATAGAATAATAATCCAAAGATTATTATTTTAATTATCCAATGTGTAGTGTTTGTTGGTAGGTATTAGTCTTGCATGATCTGCTTCTTGTCAGTTTGTGTATTGGTGCACTTTAATTAAACCTTTTAACCAATATGAATTTATTTTGCTTAGAAAGTGCAACATGTAGTTTATACTCGAATTAGCATTTCGTAAGTCGGCGTGGTCATGATTGTCGCGTTATATATGACATAATATACGATATGGTCACATCTCAATTACAAGAAAACGAATGAGAGAAAGGGAGAGATGAAAATATAGGTGTGGTCGTTGTCATTAAGGTGATTAATGATGGGGATGTTGCGGAGAAAGGCATTGTTTACGTCATGAACGCCGACAACATCTAAAGGTTCTTACTTCGTCATATGACATTTAAATTTTTTTTTTTTATTATATATTAAAGATAGAACGTTAAAAATCTCAAAATTGACTATGATACGACATTTGTCTATCTTACTGCATTTTCAAACAGCTAAACATAGAGGTGTATCCGAAAAACATGGTGCATGTGCTGCCTTTGTTGACATTTTGGTCTTATTCTCCATTGATCTGACGCATACATGGATTGTCAAACTGATTTCTTTGATTTTTAATCAATAAGTACTACTATACAATTAAATCAATCTTTTTTAAATATAATGTCCTGTTTTTCATATTAAGTTATTGAAGTAAAATAACGTTATCATATTTGGTAGATCAAACATATTTGTTTATTCCATCTGAATTGTATATATGATATAAAATCTGTTTTTAGCTATTGATTAAAAAGAAAATAACATTGAAAGGGCCGCTGTTCGTACATGTATATATTAATCAGATTGTCAAATAACATATAATAGAAGCAATTAAAATCAAACAAATAATCAATACTAACTAAGTTAAGAATTGTATTTTTGTTGTTGATTTAACTAGTTTAGGATTTACAGTAAAATCCTATTACATACTTGTATACGACACCTTCTTTAGCAACAAACTTATATGCTAGTACACGAAATTATCACCACAACTCTTGAACTAGATAAAACAAAACCGAAGCCCTTTGGGTTTTGTAAACCAATTGAATGGAGAGGATCGATTAGGCTTAAGATCCCTAATCGATTTATGGTGTAAGAAAATAATGAACTTGGTGTTCCTTATATAGTTAAGCAATGTGTTGGAGTTCAAGTTGTATTATAATTAGGAGATATCCATAATTACATAAAAGATCATCTCATTTATTAAATATTACACTTAACATATTAAGTAACAGATAATAATTAATAAACATATAGTCGTGTCTAAATGTCAATATGTGCAACCCCGTAGGCTCACATATTTATAGACATTCATTTTATTTGACGTATTCAAATACCAACAGTCCATAGAAGGTTTCATGCCGTGATGTTGGAATGTCGTTCTCCCCACGAATCGGAAGGTTTCATGGCTACCATGACGAGTTATCTAATAGGAGAAGACTAGAAAGTTATGTCAACTAAGTTCAATCTCAATGGTATTTATTGATTACCAACTAAAAATTTTTTGATGCAAGTATTTACATATAGTTTTGAAATATTAAATTTTAAATTAATCAATGTAACATAATAAGGTTGTTTTTTACGAAACTAGATGAAGTTACACTATGTTATGAGTTTAGTGAGGGGAGATATTAAGCGAAAGGAAAATAATTTAACGGAAAAAAAAGAAAGAGGAAAATAGATTATTTTTTTAAAAACGTGTTTCCAAGTTGAAGTATCTATAAATAGAAGAAAAATAACTACATCCAAGTCAAAGTTCAATCTATATTGGGTGTGTTTGGCGTAAATAGTTTGAGTTGAAGTTTAAGTTTGAGCTTATGGTCGGTGCTAGAGAAATGGTTTAATATTGAACTTGTAGATAGGTGTTTATAAAAAGACTAAAACCGAATAAAAAACAAAAACTGAAACCGGTCAAAATTGGGTTAAACCAAAACCGGTTTGGAAGTAGACGTTGGAAAAGCGGTTTTGAAGTAGCCGTTGGAAAAGCGGTTTTGGGTCGGGTTTTGGGGAACCAGTTTGGTTTGGTGGTGATGTTCGAAAAATGTGAAAGTATAGCCGTGAGTTACCATTCTTTTGTGTGTTTCTTTTTTTCTTCTTTTAACCATGTTGTCATCCTAAATTTAACATAAATAATGTTGTGTTTGGTTTAGTCAAAACATTCAAACACTCTCAAAACGCTCTTGAAACATTAAAAACGAATACACAACGCTCAAAAAAAAGATTTCTAAAAGTTCTCATTTCTCAAATGGCAACACAACATTCTTCCATTTCCACTCATGTTGGTGCTAGAGCTTATACTTAAAAATGAAAAACATACATGTTTGATAAAGTAGTTGGACATGAAACTTATTAGTGTAAAAAGACATAAAAGTGTATAGAGAAATATGTAATTTGATTAGTATAAGGGGATATCAATGTAATTTTATTTAGCATAATCTCAAGTCACTTACATAAGCTACTTCAAGTAGCATATGATTTTGGAGTTTATCGGGACTTATCTTTTTAATAAGCTCTTTACAAAATTGACAACCAAACAAGACTTACGGATTGAAATATAAACTCAAGTTTTAATAAGCTCCAATAAGCTTCTAACCAAACATACCCCATTGAAAGATAGAATATGATGGAACTTATAGATACAACTAAAATAATTGAATATAAATAAATAAATAAATAAATAAAAACTCAACAAGATCTTACGAGGATTACATAATATACGAATTAGATTAGAAAAAAAATATATGATAAATTTTAAAAAAAATCACTTGTGTGAAAACGAACAAAAGAAAAAAACAATATGAGAAATTTCGCAATTCGATTCGGTTTGGTTGTAATTTCGAGTAAAGATGAAAAAATATAATATATATATATATATATATATATATATATATATATATATATATATATATATATATAAAAGTGGGTTCAAATATGAACCATTAAATATTTAGGAACCATATGAACCATTTTTTAACAACCAACTTAAAACACAATTTAGATTAACAATTAACTTTAAATTGACATATTTACATTATAACTAGGTTTTAACAAAAACTAATTACACCATTAAAACAAACATTTAATTCTTTTTCCAACGAGCACCTATTTGATATACCTTTGACGATTTTTTTTTGTTGGTATATACACATTGTATATACTAAATATACACTGGTGTATATACTAATTCGCCAAAAACACATTTAAACCAAATATTCACTAGTGAATACATATGTATACTCAAGTGAATACACTTCTATTCATCGGTGTAATAACTAGTGCGTGACGTAAATTCTAATCATATATATTCACCACTAAATACATATATATACACAACTGTATAAGATGGTATTCATCAGTGTATATACACAGTTTTTGAAAAATTCAAATTTTGTAGTATATACAACAGTGAATATAAAAAAAAATCGTTTAAATTTAAAAAGTTTATTTTTTTCTTACAAAGAATTATATACTCGTTCTAGAGGTATATTTTTTATTTCGTAAAAGTTTATAATTTTAAAAATATTTACTTTTGAAAATGAAGTGAATTTTGTTAAATGTGTGGTTAAAAAATGGTTCATATGGTTAATAAATATTTAGGTGGTTGTCATTTGAAACCAAATTTATATATATATAAAAGATATATATTTGGTTAAAGATAATTTGAAATAAAAAATGTTCAAAATATATTTATTTCAGATTTTATCAATTTTGAAAGAAAGATTAGGAAAAAAAACCGGAACAAAATTTCTTTTTATTTATTTTCTTTTGCTTTCACATCAAAACTCAAGATACGTATTTTTTTAATTTTCTTTCTATTTTTTCTTTCTTCCTTTTCATTTCTTTAAAAAAAATAAAAAAATCTGAAGAAAAATGTGTTAGAGTCAAAATATTTAGAAGCTCGAACATGGTAATTGTAATCGCATGAATTGGGTTGGAGGTATTAAATAATGGCGGAGTCAGAGATTACAAAAGCAAAAGTCAGCCTTAATTTGTCATGTTGGGTTATGGAACACATTTCTGCTCCATTATTATCGGCATTTGGAACACTCTTAAATAAAAAGAGATAAAAGATAAAAATCAGGAAATCTTTATAACATACATCCTTGTCTACGTTTAGAGCGCACCCAACGGTGGGGTAAGTCGCACGTTATGACCCTCCATAACGTTGTTATGGTTGGGGTGGTGTTATGGGCCGCGTTATGTTACAGTGGTGACGCGCGTTATGATTTTTTTTTTTAAAAACCTTAACCGAATAAAAGAAAAAAAGATTAAAATTTCAAAAAAAAAAACCGTGTTATTACTAGTAGATATTTATGATGTTATGTTATGGGTGGTGTTAAACTGACATGATAATAACACCAATGATTTCGGTATTATGGATATAACACACACAATACTACAACATAATTTCGTAACATGGTCCCACTTTCTACGATCATATTCTTCTCCTGAGCTGGATTGCATTCCCATGGAAAACTCATGTGCTCAAATAATGAAATGAAATGAAATTAAAATACGGGACTACTTATATATAAAAAGTTAACCAAAAATATTTTGCCCCACAAAGAAATATCTACACACAATATGCGTATTATTAAGACTTACATGGTTGGTCTTGAGTTCTTTCATTATAGTAAGAAGAAAAAACTGTCATCCTTTAGAGAAGAAACCACATATATGCCCTCAACGTTGTCATTACTTCGATTGCAAAGCACGTGCATGGTGTGCGATCGTATTGGACTTCGAGGGCAAAAGTGGAACAATCTTTTTGCTATATGTGTATATATATGTGTGTAACAATTAACGAAAATAAAAGAAAATTATATTCAGATGACATTTTTATTAAAAGAAAATTTCTTTTAAAGGGAATTTTTGTAAAAGACCTATTTTTTAAATTCGTACAAAGTTCCTACATTCTCAAGCCACTAGATTTTAAAAATCGGGTTGAATTGGTTGGTTCATAATATGTCGGATGTATCTCTAATATTGCAAATCGGTCGGATTTTGGTCAAACCTTGATATCGGTTTAAACCGGTAAAGCATGAACTAATTTTGGGTCAATGAGAGCAAAAGATAAAAAGTAAGCGGCATGGTTTAACCGGACAATATGAAGTTTTTGGGAGTTTTTCAACATAATTAAAGTCTGATTACCTTTAAGAAGAAAATATTGTTTTGTTTCCAATTAAAAACTAAGCAGCATGCTCAAACCAGACAATTTATTTGGAAACTGATTAAAATATGATTTTTCACCTTAGTTTATGAATATTAATAAAAAATAATAAATATACGTTTATTTATTGTCGAATACAACTTCATTTAAACACATTTTGTTTAAATTGCTTTTGGTAATTAAACTTTAATTAACTTTTTTTTATTGTTAAATATATAAGTATTGTTGATTATATCAAATCAAAGCATATATGTTTTGTTAAAATAATCAAAAGTTTATAATCAATATCGTCCATGTGAGTATTGTAAAACTTGAACTCTTAGGACATGTTTGGTTCAATTAGTGGTTAATGGGAAAAGGAATATTATGGAATGCAATGAGTGTTAATGATTACCCTTGATTTAGAGTATTACCTATTATTGTGCAATGATTAACTACAATACAACAAACCATCATCCATCAATCATTATCATTACCCACATTATTCTAACCAAGCACCCCCTTAGTTTCTAACATTTTAAAAATACACTCGCTGTTATAAAAACCTTTAAGTTTCTTCTTTTTCGTTTATACTTAAGATAAAGTCAATTCACTTTGATTATGAACGAAAATAAACTTAATATCAACATATTTGTAATTACTCAACCATCAATATCTGATTTGGATTCATCTATCGACAATTAATTATGATATTACAAAAAATTAATATCATTAACTCTCATTTTATAAATTTCTTTCACTTTATCGATATTAGATAATATTTTATATTTTTTTTGTAAGTAATGATAAACAAAACATTTCGTCAAATTTACATAAAGTTTTGATGCATTGTATATGTTCTATCAAATTTAATGGCAATATTAAATGTAAACTTGATGGAATTTAAAGGTTTCTATTTAATGTTATATGGATTCCTTGTATATCCACAACTAATTCAATGTATTTTATTATATAACTTTACTAATCTAGAAGTAGGATAGCTCTTTTCACATTTAAATACTTATACTTCATATCTTTAATATATAATAAAAGAGAGGCATTAAATGGCACATGTCGAAGTAAGATCCGTTAGATGGATTAACCTCTTTGATGTCAGCCGTTAGATCAGATTGATGATGTCATCAAAGATTATTTTCATTTTACACCCTCGTACAATACATAATTACATTTTCTTTTTTATTCAATATCTGCTCAAATAAAAAACATAATTATATTTTATTTATAGAATCATTTAATTTGGACTATAATTTAACCTTATTATTATTCTAAAATCCTCTAACACAAAATCAAACCATGTGTATAAAAATTAAGGTGTATATGTTATTATAACTATAAACAAGATGTGTATAAACGTAAAAGTATATATATGTATTCCACGTACAACACTACTTTTTCATAATAAATTAAAATCTACATAAAAATAAAATTTATGATTTAATTTTTATTTTTGTTTCCGCGCTATCGCGGGACAATAATCTAGTTGTTTTTAAAAAAAGGGAATTGCTAACCAATGCCCCAGGGGCAATGATTAATTATGATAAAATGCATTAAATGAACTCATACTTTCCATGTTTATATTGAATATATTTTATACCTTCCATATTTATATAGAATTTTAATAAATTGTCATTAAAAAATCATTAATTATATATATATTCAATATAAACATGGAAAGTATGAGTTCATTTCATACATTTATCAGAATTAATCGTTGCCCTCGGGGCAATGATTAGCAAATCCCTTAAAAAAAATATAGTAATAATTGGTTTTTATTTTATTTTTGTGAGAACAAAAAAGATATCAACATAAAAAACAATGTATAAACATTCTTGTGAATTAAAAAGTGGTGTTTTTTTCCGGTTCTAATTATCCAATTATCCGAGATAAACCTATAAACAAGAATAAGTATAATGTCTTTTTAATTCATACATTAATTGTTTAACACACGAGTAAAATGTTCAGATTAAAGAAATATATTAATAGCGTATCCTTAGTGAAAGTTATCTTTAATTAGTTAACATTGCAATACGTCTTGGGCATATAAAATCTCATTTGATCACATATCGTTACGTTATTACTTGTAGATATGTAAATAAAAACTAAAAACCTTGATAACCTATTTTCTTCTCCGTTACATTATATTGTTCGTTCAAATTCGGATAACCTCATGTTTTCACATGTATGTTGGGTCCAACAAATATATTTCATGCCGCATATAGAATGTTTGATCAAATCTTAATTTTTTTGTCATAGTTATTTCAATCTCTTAAAACACATTCATCACTACAATTACCTAGTTGAAAAACAATGAATTAATCACCAGAATAATCATCTATCAATTACACTTTAAAAAAATAATTACCTGATTCATTACGAATTATCTCGCGACACTTTATCGTCGCGAGAAATACATAAAACAAAATCAGACCAATAAAAATTAGACACGTCGTCGCGAAAATGAATATTGACGCGAGAAATGAATAGTGTCGCGACATCGTGTCGAATTTTTATTGGTGTGATTAAAATATGTGTACTTTCGCGACGAAAAAAAAGTCGCGAGAAATTCGTGACGAATTAGGTAATTATTTTTGTAAAATGTAATTGATAGGTGATTATTTTGGAAATTTGCTTAAAAACAATTAAATTCTACCCATAAAATAAATTAAATGCAAAGAATAAATTAAAAAAAAAAAAAATCAAAAAGGATATAAATAGTAAAGAAACATATTTAATAAGGTAGGTAAATGTAAATATCATTAAACTACCATATAGACCCTCCCACTCTGACACACATCACTATACACTCTCTTTCTTATTTCAGAAGCTTCACAATTTCACACACTAAAACGTGTACTGTGTGAAAAATCATCTCTGCAATGCAGGTGGTAATGTGATCTACATTTATTCACTCAAAACGTGTCGTATTACACGATGAAATATCACCATAACAGTTTAGAATCCGTCGTTCTGGACCACGGTGGCCGGAATTTCAAGTTATGGTCGTCATGTCGCCGGAAAATCATCAACACAATGAGCTGCGGCGGCGGTTACCGTCACCGTCAGTGTCAGACTGTAGAGTCTCCGGTGAAGGAGAAGAAGCCGGAAAAGCTTCCGGAGAAAAAGAAATCGGAGAAGCTCTCGGAGCTGTTGAAGCTGTCGGAGATGTTGGAGGAGGAGGAGGAGGAGGTGAAGAAGAAGGTGGAGGTTTTGGAGGAGTTGAAGGCGGTGGTGAAACGGTTGCAAAACGACGGCGTTTTGAGCGGTGCGGTGGAAGTGCGTAGGTTAGCGAAAGATGATTGTGTTGCGAGGTGTACGTTAGCGTTACTCGGTGCTATTCCGCCGTTAGTCGCTGTTATTGATTCCGGCGATCTCGATTCCAGAATCGCTGCTCTTTATGCTTTGCTTAATCTCGGAATCGGCAATGACACGTAAGTATCATCTAGGGTTTTGACTTTTGTAGTTTGACTTGATTTTTATCAGTGAATGTAATTAGATCTGTAATTTGATTGAATTTCAGGAATAAGGCTGCAATTGTTAAAGCAGGGGCAGTACACAAAATGCTTGATCTTGTTACTTCACCAAATGAAGATTTGGTTAATGTCGATTTATCCGCAGCGATTGTAGCGAATTTTCTAGGGTTAACCGCCCTTGACTCGAATAAATCTATCATTGGAGCATCTGGTGCGATCCAATTTTTAGTTAGAACCTTCATGGATTGGAATGAAGGTAATATGAATTCACAAGTTGTTCAAGATTGTTTAAGGGCGCTTTATAACTTATCGATCTTGCCGTCTAATGTTTCGCCAATGGTTGAGATTGATGGTTTTGTTTCGTTTATGTTTGCTTCATTGGGAGATATGGAAATTAGTGATAGGATATTGTCGATTTTAAGCAATGTGGTGTCGACCGCCGAGGGGAGGAAGGCGGTGACTGGTTTTAAAGACTCATTTCAGATATTGGTTGATGTTTTAAGTTGGACGGATTCGCCCGATTGTCAAGAAAAAGCGACATATATTTTGATGGTAATGGCTCATAAGTCGTATAGAGATAGACAAGCCATGATTGAGTCTGGTGTCACGTCTTCTCTTCTTGAACTAACGCTTCTAGGTAGCACCTTAGCACAAAAACGAGCTTCTAGGATTTTAGAAATTTTAAGAATTGATAAAGGAAAACAAGTGTGTGAAACCTTAGTAGGCAACATAGGGGCGAATGTTTCAGCGCCCCTATATGGTTCAGCCGATCCCATATCAGTGGGATCATCAACAAACCTTATGAATGATTCAGATGACGGTAGGATGATGAGTGACGAAAGCAAAGCGGTGAAACATTTGGTACAACAAAGTTTGCATAGCAATATGAGAAGGATTGTGAAGAGAGCGAACTTGCCTCAAGATTTCGTGCCATCTGAGCATTTTAGATCACTCACATCTATGTCAACTTCCAAGAGTTTGCCATTTTAAGATGAAGATCATCAAAAGTGTGGTTATCTACCTCATTATTAGATTAAACTTGTGCTTATTATGTATGATGATGATGTTTTTTTGTTATTGGTCTTAGAATACTACTAGAGTGACCAATGTTTTTTTAAGATCTACATATTTATGGTAGAAATAGAATGTTTAGCGTACAATTTTTGTCAACATATGTTTGGTTCTAGTTTTAATTATATATGGAGTATGGACCATTTAGTAGGTGTAAGTGTAATGGATATATATTAATCTTAACTACTTCATATAAATCATGTAATAAAAGGGCATCAATGTTTTATATCATAACAAGATTCAAACTTGGTACCTTTCATCTTTTATGTGAGTTTTATCCAATTTCAAGTTGTCACTTTCGCAACTCCTTGAAGAATATATATATATATATATATATAATACTGCCATTACTGTACAAGTGTACATACTCTTGTTTGGGTGATAAAAGACTTTAAATTGTTTTTTTCCTCAAAAGCATTTGAAACACCTGTTGTGGTCTAGTTACTTTTTTGGAGTTTTTCATCTTTTAATATAAATCAAACTTTACTTTTTGAGTAATAGCAACTAACATGTTAATATTCTTTCCAAAGAATATATAGTAAAAATGGAATAGTTGCAATGATTTAAACACGTTTGGATTTTACCAAAGTGTTGGTTATAACTTATAAGCAAATAAAGAATTGTAGTTGCATTTAGTGTCTGTATTATGTCATGGATTTATATGCCAAATAGACTACATATATGATTTTAGGTGTTTATATAAAGTTTTTTTTATCAAGTTAAGATAAGTTATTAATTCAAAAAAACTATTTATATGAAGCATTTTTTGTTTACTTATGGTCAAAAGTTTTGAATGTAAGTATTACTTCGATCTATTGCTTCCAAACTTATTTCTCACATCGATAAAATTAAATTAGATGTAATATACAATGTAATAACCTTCTACCTTTATTGTAACTGACTTTTGAGTAAACCTCTTTAATCTTATGATATAAAACTATAGATATAAATCTAATCAGATTGTCAAACAACATACAACGGAATCAATTAAAATCAAACACATAATCAATATTAACAAAGTAGAATTTTGTAGAATGTGTTCTTGCTATGAGTGAAGTGTGTACAACAAGTATGTTGCCAGTCTTGGTATTTATACACAACATCTTCAGGAGCTTTAAACGTTTGTTTGGTCGTGAATGACCATTATGTCATCCTTGATGATTGACATAATGATTCGACGTCTATGTCGTTATGATAGAAACAATGGGTAACGTCTCAATAGTCCTAAAATACAACAATGGTCGTGTAATGTTTACAGGATGCCCGATCATGCATGCCATAGTGTCGGACCATGAGTGCCGGCTACAAATGTCGTACCGACTCTTTATCCGATTTTATGTCGATAAAGATAACCAAAAGTACTTTACTAGTGGGACCTTCAATATTCATCTTGTCATTTAAAATGGTTAATACAGTACTTAAAAAAGAACTACAAACACAAATGGACTAGTGTTCTTTTGAATTGTATGTATGTCCTTGTAGATTTAATATAATTGAAGTACCCTACACCAATTACACAATGTGGTCCTATTTATATTAACTGATGATATTGAAAACCCAAAGCATGTGAAAATGTCTATGTCTACTTGTTCTTTTAGTTCGCTTTGTAACATCATTGTTGACACCAATTTACTTTAATGTGAACTAATAGTTTGTTTGTATCATATGATCGATTAAAACATTCAGCGTGTTTGTTTTATTTTTGTTTTATTTTACAAATCTGATCGAGGGTGTTAGAGTTGTCGTATATGTAATGATAAAAAGACCCGATAAAACAAATTTTATCGGAACAATAAACATAACACAGTTAGTAATATTTAGTAATATTTTCGGTTCAAGTAGTATATAAAATAATGTTCAAAAATCAAACGAGTCTTAAATATGTTTGATTTTTCGACAAATCAAGATGTACAAATTAGTTATAAATGCGGACAAGCAATTGATATTGATATGGGCAAAGTTGGTATGTGGACTTATGCCTTGAGAGTAAAGGCATCCAAATAAATGATTCACCGACTGAATTAATGGATTTTATGTACGTATATTTATTTATAATTTTCAATTTTATATAGATTATACTTCATATTAAATAAAATTCCAAATATATATAAGTCGATAAGAATACTATAAACATTTTTGTTATATAAATAAAAAGGGTTAGGTTTAAATGACAAAAGAAAGGAAAAAAAAAGACGAGAACCGAAAGAACTTTTTGGAAAAGCCGTTTTTCAAGTGTTTTTTATTTCGTTTACATGTTTAAACTAATAGAGACTACAAATTGAGTAAAAAGAAGTTGAAAAAAAAAACTTCTTAATTTACCTGTTTTTAAATCTGTTCACATATGAATTGTCATAAGGTGTTCATATGTTAAGAAATCGAAAAACTTGTAATTTACGAAATATATATATATATATATATATATATATATATATATATATTTTATTATATTACTACTCGAATTGAAGTTCTAATTAGTTCTAGCATTTCAAACATTTATAAAAATACTTTTTTATATGGTTTTCTTTTTTCCGTGGTTCTCGTTTGATCCTTTATATATGTATTAAAATTCAGTCATCATATGAAAATAAGTGGTTAGAAATCAGTGTGTATTCATCAAGTTACTTTCAAAATTTGTATTCTTCTCATTTCTCATACTAAAATACTTAGTTAGTGGTATTATATAAATAAGTCAAGAAGATTTTAACATATGTATTGAAAAATCAAGTTCAATCAATGTTGGAGATTTATGGCAATTATTTGAAACTATATTATTTGAAAAATTAGATTTGTGTAGTATTGAATAAAATTTGTGGGTAGAAAACTATATAAATAATTGATATTGATAGCATAAATAATTGAAGTGGCCCTAAAAACATTGGTAGAAATATAATTGTACATTCTTTTAGGTTTTGGGGAGAAAATTGACATTTTATAAATATCATGAAAATAACATCACTAGTATAAAGTTGTCATTTTCACATGTATCATATTGATGTACAATCTTTTGCTTTCTTTCTTCTACAAATGTTATACATAGTATAAAGAAAATGTATATGTCATCAATATATTTAATAGTAAAATAAATATATTAATTTTTAGAGTTAATTACATAAATCGTCTTTATAATTTATCTAAAATTATGGATTTCGTCCTTAAGTTTAAAAAGTTGTATAAGTCGTTCAAATAAATAAATAAATTACGGTTTTCGTCACTAATTTCTAATTTGACCCGTAATTGGGACAAACCTTAGGGACCTAATCCGTAATTGGGGACAAACCTTAGGGACGATATTCGTAATTTGAGCAAATCTTAGGGACCAAAAAGAAATATAGTTTCTAAAAGTAGATAATTTATTTAACTTTTTAAACTTAGGAACGAAATCTGTAATTTAAGAACTATATCTAATTAACTCTGACTTTTATAAGAAAGACAATTTTTGGTACAATTATTTTTAGGAAAAAAGGTTTGTATAGAACCAAACATGTGGCTACCACTTTATTAATTGGGCTCCACAGAAGGAGTATATAAATATAAATTATATAATGACCATAATCTATTGAATGTGAACCCTACTTGTGTATATTCATTATCATTCTAGATGCACAGTTTGTTAATTAATCAATATATAATATGATTCATTATCTATGATTATGAAATTGAACTAAACTTAGTAACTGTTACCACAACCACCAATCATAATAACAAGAAAACTAACATCTTACCAGTTTAATCCATGAAAAAGTGTACAAGAAAGTCACGAATCGACAAAAAAAGATAAGGAAAAAAGAGGTGCGGGAGAAACTTGACCATGACTCCCCTTTCGAGGGGAGGAGGCGATTAACTCGTTATCATGGTGTGCAACTCCAACCCCATGTTTGATAGCAGTCATAACAACAAATATATACCCATATTTGTTTGCGTATCCAGCCAATGTGGCACACATGACTTTTAGCCACCAACATTTTTTTTACCATTTTCAACCATCTAGTATTCTAGTAATCTAGTTGCATAGAGTTTGTGGGCTTTATATGTAAGCCCATACATTTATTTGGCCATTAAAAATGGTCGTGGTTTTGAGTAAAAAAAAGGATTTTTTGTTTGTTCTTTGTATTTTGTATAATTGTACTAGTTATGACTTTTGGCTCATATTATATCTAAATAAAAAACTTTTTCGAGTTGTATACATTATGGTCCCCATGATATAGAAAAAAGAATTGTTTTGCAAATCAAACACGAATAAACTAAGAACCAAAGATTTAAATCCTTGAAAGGAGTTTTCAAATATGAATAAAGTTTAAAACCGTCAAAATTAACAGCCATTTTGATAATTGTTCATCAAAGGATTATATACTAACCCTAGAAATTAAATAAACACTCAAATACTTATACAAATAAAAATAACAAAATCCTATGTAACTCGTGACTGCGGCGCACTAGTTCATTACTGCGGCACAATGATCTTCAATACGGTTCCATGTCAAGACTCTGAGACTGGATTGCGACGCACCCCCTTGCACTGCGACGCATTAGTCTGCTTCTTCACAATATAATCAGCTAACGATACATACGAGTCTTTTACAACAGATTACAAAGTAAAGCTAATTATGTATATACAAATAATTTATAAAAAAGATATTTAATAAAACTGTTTTTATTTTGTCTATAAATGTAGCCTTTCTTTTATTCAATAGCATGGACGAACCCTATATAGATTTTTCATGCAATAGATCGACCATGTCTACGTAGTTGAAAGCAAACATAAATCACTAACAATATAGTATCATCGCATAAACCACTAACAATATAGTATCATCGCATAAACCACTAACAAACGCGTATTCGATAAACAAAATTAGTCAATATATGGTACTCAATAGAACTTTTGAGAATACGGTGTACACAAAAGAATATCATGTCAAGTTGAAGAAATACACAAGCTATTATCCCAAGACCTTATTTTTTGTTTCTATTTGAATGAGATTTCCTTCTCTTTTCAAAAAAAAAAAACGTTAATGACTACGTTCGAGTTTATAAATGCTTTAAATCATAAAGTTTTGCTGCTAAAAATTTAACTAAATGCATAACTATATCGAAGCTTTATAAGTAACAAGTTTAACCTCAAAGTCTCTTTTCCTTCAAAGCACAGACAAATGTTTGGATAGTAACTTCTCAGATTGGTTAACTTTTTCATATTTTACAGTCTATTTACACGGGTACGTTTTCAGAAAAGACATCAACAAAGCAATGTAGATAAGTGATACAAATTGAGACTAGTACCATAGCTCGGGGACCTGACCATTTCTATTTTCAGAACTCGTAGAAGATTGTGGGAACGGTTTACAAGGAGTGAATAATAGTATCAACATTACATGATGACTAAAATGAAGTGTGTGCAATCAATTTGCCACCCTTTGGAGAAGATGGGATACTAAAGCTTCAAACAAATTGCTCGGGAAAAATTTTCGTACATAGTGTAATAGGTTGGATATTATGATATGATTTGAAACCAAAAATATCAATAAGAACATTCGGTAGTGATAGAATGATGGAACCTTATAGCTACGCTTGTCGAAAGTTAGAAAAATACAACGTAAGAGCTTGGTCTTTTTTACATAATCAAATAAAGATGGGAGCTTTGAATATCTACTAAAGTTTGGATGCTCGGTTTCTACCTTTGTGCCACGTGTACTCATTCTTTCTTTGCATCTAAAGGTTGCAACGTCCGAAGACTTGGTATTCTGAGAACTAGTCATAATCCTTAGAGAAGGGTAGTCTTGGTGTCAGACATCCTTGGTAATCCACGGGCCAAATATTGCGTAACATCAAAGGTAAATTTGCTGCAACTATGTTTTCCTAATTTGATTGCAGGTTTATTCAATGTGGAGTGAAAGGATACAACGTTGCACGAAATTATGACTTAATCGATTAATCTTCAAGACCACCATAGGGTTGTTTGTACTTTCAACACAAAGGGAGAATGTGAGCTGAGGTTGTTTGAAGAGATTGAGAAAGGGAGGATTCGGTGTGTGTTATTAAAGCAATTGGATATTACTATAGTACTAATGGCTAAACTATATGAGAGAAACCGACACCTTGGTTTCGATCCTATAGTAATTGTATGATTCTTCGAACGACATAATATTTTATACCCGTCCAAATTTGCTTATTCGGCCTATGTGACACACGAACTTTGTTTTTGCTCATATCTCAAAGTTTCCTCCCTATCTTATTATTTCTATTCTATCAAAATACCAAAACATAATATAGAATATGTTTTAATGTTGTCGTTTTTTTTATGTAAGTTCGATAGGATTAACCGTTTTTTAATTCCACGTTTGATGAACTTTATTGCCTCATTTAGACATTCTATAACATTTATACAATCACATTATGAAAAGGTATGTGCATTTTGATAGTGACTCGTTACATCATGTTTTGTAACATAAGAAAAAGATCATGCTATGTTTTAAAGGTATTTCAGTCAAGGTCTAAGATTTTTATCGACCGAAATGGGTCAAGCACAAACGTTGATATGCTTGGACTTGTATTGTTGCGGAAAAATGTTGTGATAGGCAATCATAGAGTTGTATACAATAATTATTAGAATTCACAAACCAATGGAATCTTATGTACGTAAAGTAAATATTTTGACTGTTTACTCTAGTCACAAAAATTGCAAATTGCAAAAAAAACTCGTTAGTAAAGACGACAATGGGACCATCTTGATATGATCTCATTCATTTGTATGATAAATAAATCAAATAATTGATCCATTAATCTATTAAGTGATCTAATGGATCGATTTATTTAAACAAAATACAATAATTGTATCGATCCATTTAAATAAAAATAATTGAATCGATCCATTTAATATTATTTCCCCAACCCCTAGGCCACCGATCTAGCCTACCCTACCACCCCGACCCCAACCCCAACCCCAACCCCCACCCAATCCTAATTTTTTTTTCTTTTCCTTTTCCTTTTTTAACAATTTAACTTATTTCAGTTAACTTTATTGGTCTCTTGTTACAGTAACTATCTACAAATTCCGATATATAGAGTAATTTTATTTTATTTTTCTTGATTATATAGTTTGGATACCCCTTGCTAAATAATAGGATACCTCTGAATCTTCTCTATATTTTTTTTGGTAAAAGAAAGTTGTCCAGATTTTGAGTTGACGAGTTGCATGTATGGTTGGAGAGGAGATGAAAGAAAATATATAGGTCGAAGATGAAGTAAAGAAAAAGAAGAGAAAGAATTGAATATTTAGTGGTCACACGAAAAAAAGTAAAAAGGAAATATTATTATCTTATGGTTTTATTTAGTTTTTACTTTTTATATGTTGGTTACTTTTTTCTATTGTACCATCCATTTAACTTTTTAATTGTTTCCATTGTCAAACATATAATTTAGTAATCTTTGTGTTATAGAATTTTCTTGTGTCTAGTTTTTTGTTCTTTACAAGCTTTTACGAGCTTTTGTAAACTTTAATTTAATTTAGTGTATGGTTATTTAGCCCGATTGAATCAATGAACGGACATGGTTGTCCGGTTTGGTTTCCATACGAATAATCTTTTGTTTTAATATTTTCATAAAAGATGAGGTTTTGTTTATTTTGTGTCTTTGTGTGTCACATAGATATAATTTTATTAATTTTTTTTGGAAAATGATTAATAAGACTAATTAGACCAGTCTAAAAGAAAACCTAAAAATATGATTGGTTAATTTAAAAAATGATAGGTTAATAAAAGAAGAGAGAGTTGGTGGAATCCATGTGTGAGTTTTTGAATGATTAGGGCTTATTTATAGGCCTAGTTTTTTTAGTCTTGTGTATCATTGTTCAATTTTTTGAGATAATGAAACAAAATATCGTTTTTAAAGAGTAATGCATATGTAGAGAAACGTCAAGACTCTCTATAAAACACATATGATTATTGCTACTTTCACATAGCATGAAATTATTAGATCAATAAACCGATCCATTTACGCATAATCAAATTACATTATGTCATGTGTAAGTAGATAATTGTGACGTCATCCTCCTACTCATAATCAAATTATATATATTTGTTTAACAACTTTTACGAATCGTGTCAGGGCTTAGTTGGGTTTGAGTAGAAATCCTGATTACATCGAGTCATGAATCAAAACTCGGGAATTTCGAGTCACGAGTCTCATAGATGACGATGACGTCATCCTCCTACATTGTGGTAAAAAAAATTGGATACCCCTCAACTTTTCTTCTACATCCACCAATATACATATGTAATTCTAAATATCTTTGTTTCTTGCTTATGAGCTTAATACAATCCCCCATTCAACCAACTTTTTTGATGATGACTCGTTACACCTCATGTAGTCATGTTTGATTCCATAAGAACATACTATGTTAATTATTTGATAGTTTTTGGCGGAAAAATAAGACTTACTACTTACTAGCAAATAGCCTCAAATAACTTTCAGAATCGACAAAATGATTGAATTTTATGTACTAAAAAGTAAATACTTTGTACATGTGATCGGTACTTTGGTCCAGCTTTAGAATTTTGATAGGAAGGAGAGTATGTAATGTAGGGCATGTAGGCTACGTTTGTGAGCAAATTAACTTCTCCTTCATTTCATTTCCATGTTTGATTGTTTAAGTTTATGAAATAGCATTCGTTATCGATAAAATGATTGAACCCTGGAACTTGGATAAATTGGTAATTGTAGCTAGAAAAAGTTATATAATACGTGGGTAAAATGTTTAAAAAGTGCAGCATAAGAGATTGATCTTTTCATGATGTACCCCAAATTTATACTTATGTTATCTTCTAAAGAATCAACCAAAGATGGAAACGTAGAGGAAAATATATTAAAATCTGAAATCTTGTTCTATAGTTAAATTTGTTTTGACTCGTTACCCAACCTGCCCATTATGCCATCCATTTTGATGTTTTTGCTGTCGGATAGTTTTCCTATAAAAGGACAAAATATTGGCTAACATTAAAGGTAAATATTCTACAATCGGTGTTTCCTGATTTGTGTTCACGTGTATTTAATGTATGACGAAAAGGCCTTTTAATCACGTTGATTAATTTCGGAGAAATGGAAGATTCGTGCATGACATTTTGTGTTTGACTATTGCAGATTCTGTTAGGTACTATTTTCGTTCAATTATCCGGTTTTGGGCAGTCTCTAAACTTTATCCGGCACTTATTGCAGGCATGTACTGAAGCCTCCAATGAAGGTATGTACATGTTGTGGTTTTAGTTTAGTAAAGGTTTGACTTTTAGTAAAATGACTAAAATACCTTTTAAAAATGACGTAATTATGACTTGAATGAAGAATATTAATGAAATCATTATGTTTATAGTTTAGGAAAAAGCTTGACTATTAGTCAAATTAAGATGGAAACATGTTATTTTCTAATATGGGTCAAAACGAGCCAGGTTGGGTTCACCTACAAGGCTACAATCACTTTTTTGTCTTTTTTATAATTAGATAATACGTTAAATATGATTACGAGGGCAAAAACATTTTTTGCTAAATTTTCCTGATTTGGCCCATTTGCCTCATTTCATATAAAACACAACCCATATCGAACCATTTATGTATAAATGAGATATAATTGCCACCTCTTGAAAAATACGTTTGGGGTTTGTGACTTCGTGTAAGCATGTTTGAATCAACGACTAAAAAACTATACTCTTATCGCCTTCTCGGTCCCATGTTATGGAATTTCATTTTTGGTCTGGTTCAGTCATTTGGCTGAAAGCGAGCCCGAACAGAACAGAACTGGACCTCTTCTGTTTATATGATGTATATGGGATAATTTATGTTCTTTAATAGAACTTTATGTAGATATACAACCTTTTAAATCAGAAGTCTTCACGTGAGGAAGTAAACTGAATACACGTTCAATATTTTTCAACTTTCGAGTCGAATTTTAACCAGAAGTATTCTAAAATTTTATTCTTTTCAAGGCTCCATGTTTGCAGTCCATATGGATTCATTGCTTTCACTTGGCTAGTTTCCCAAAAGGCTCAGTCAGTTGTGTTAGTGGAAAAGGTTCTGAAATCAGCGACTTTCTCCCAATGCGTCCCAGATTGCATAAGTGATGCACATTTAGAATGTGAAATCCATTATACTTTTAGTTTATTTTCATGACCTCTTGTGGTTGCTTTACATATATACGTGGTCAAGTATTCATATCAGTGAAGCTTTGGACTTTCTCGATAATACTGTGACATCACTCGTGCAGTAACCGAATCATTTGCTATTTGTTTATGGATGCCAAGAAAAAATGAGCAAATTTTTGTCAAAAGTATAAGAGAGCAGGTAATCTCGTATGGCCATTTTTACACGATAATGTGAATCCCGATATCAGAATAGCATGAAAAGAACCATTTGGACCCATGTTTCCTGCCATAAGGATATGTAACATTAAAGACTCGATCCACCAGTGTAACATAGGAAATTTTGGGTTTCGGGTATGATCAGTTTTACCTTTAAGGTCAAAATAACTGTGTTTTCTTATTCAGTTCTGATTTAATAATCTTTTGTTTTCATACATTATTAAGATCAGGTTCAAATTTATGATATATTCTTTAACGAGTACTTTTAACCCCGCGCGTTGCAGCGGGTTTAAAATAATTATCCCTCTAATTAAAACTCATCAATGTCTATGGAATTGTGCATTTTATTATTATTCTAATAAGAATATTGTCTTTAAATTCAATTTTTTTCATTTTGTTACAAAACAGGTTGTTGCTGGAGTGGTTTAGGCGCTGCTCCTATTAGGGTTCGAATCCTGCAAACCCCTCGATTTAATAGTCTTTCATTGTGTTGGACTTTCATTTTTTTTTTATTTTTTTTTAATTAGTATTTATACTTTGCGAATCAAATAATCCCGTCAACATGAAAAATATACTTTGCGAATCAAATAATCCCGTCAACACGATCACAGATTTCGTTTCGCCACGGATTCGTGCAACTCACGAGTCCCCTCTAGTTACACATTAAATGTCAAGTTGAATCAAGAGGGATTTAACATATATAAGTAGACACCGGTTTATAATTCTAAAGTGGGATAAAAGAGATTTGTTTTTTTCTAAAGTTTTTTTTTTTTTTCTTTCAAATTTTTCTTATTTAAAAGAAACGAGCATAGACTTTAAACTTATGTTTAAAACACACTCACACAATAAATGATCTTTAAAAAAATAACTTATCCGATTTCGAACACAAAACATTCGATTAAAACCAATAATGATTTTTCATCAAATTAATCTAGTTTTGTTATTCTTTTAATCCGTTTTTTAGTTTACTCAAAGCTATTAAAAAAAAAATAAAAAAAATTACACTATTCATGATGTCTATTTCATGAATAGTCATACTATCTTGCAAAATGTTATATGTTTAATTTGGAAATTTATGGTTTTGAAAAATTCTATCAATTTGCATAGCATTTTGAAGTTTTTGAATCGACAACTCTGACCTCAAAAGTCTCTTTTCCATCCAAACATATTTATATTTGTTTAGTAACTAACTGCTTAGATTCGTTAAGTTTGTTATAATGTTTTATAGCTGATTTTATGAAAGACAAGATCAAAAGTGTTGATAAGTTATGCGATGGAGACTAGTAGTGTACAAATAAACTCAACCTTGTCTCGGGTTTCGGTTTTCCCCATCGGTTTCGGATGGTTTTGTCATCTCTAATAAAAGGGTTTGAAAGATAGCGGGATTGGTTCACTGGAAGTGAGTGATAGTATCAAAACATGATGACGGAAATCAAGAGTACAACTTGCATGGTCACCCTCCAAATGCCTACTTTCCGGGTATATAACATGTGTAATAGGTCTGATAGCATGATATGGTCTGATATCGTTATTTACATAGTGATTTCAGTCGTTAAATAAGGAAAAAAAATCTTATATTTTTTTTTTTTTTACTAAACTATGGTTACAACGATAGTGGTAAGGACAATCGAATACTTGTTTAATTCTGTACATGCACATCTTAAACTTAGTGACATGAAAAAAGACTCAGCATAATATCGAATGAGGCTTTGAGGATATTAATCTCATCTTTTCAAAAAATTGGGTTGAAACTTGAAACATTAGTAAACGTATCTCTACTACTATAGTGCATAAGTATGAGTAAAACATATGTTAAACAAAAGTCGTAAACTAAGGATGATTTTCAACCGAATCCATGATTGTTTGTAAACTTTAACAAATGTGAAACGGATGGTTTTTGATTGAAAACCATGTCGTTCCTAGTTCAAGATCACCTATAAACAAAAAGTGCACATACTCCATTCAACTTTTAGAAGCTAGTAATTTATATGATACAAAATCACGAAAACACTTAGTGTCGTATCTCCATTGTATGTGTTTAGTAAGTATGATTTTATAAAAGAATCTAACGAAATTTCTTACTAATTTGAGCTTCAACCATAGTGGCATAGTGCCGTGATTTTATAAAACTAGTAGTGAGCGTTTCTTTCAAAAATGTGCAGAAATTATAAGTAGAAGTAAATACACATGTTAATCGAGAGTCGTAAACTATATTTGATCTTCGATGTAATCCACGAATATTTGTAAGTGCAAACAAATGTGAAACTCATAGTTCATGATACAAAAAATAAATAAATATGCATATGGTGTCTTGATATTGAAATTTCCTTATTTCTTTTATTTATTTGTGTCATTTTGTGCAATACAGCCCAAATGAAAAAAAGTTCTAATGGTACTTCAATCTGTTTTTAGCTGTATAGCAAAAAAAAGAAGAAGATTTATTACATTAGTATTTCTACTTTCAAATCATATTAATTATTTACCATAAATAATCAATAACAATAACAACATTCACATTATTTCTTGACAATTTTTTTCTTCTAAGCCTTAACTTCGCAATTGTTTTAAGTTCTAACCAACTTTTTTCAAGTTATAAACCAACTTGTAACCTATAAGAGCATAGGGTGTGAGGGCGTTATGCCCATGTTATCCACCCACGATAACAGTTAACCACACTCCATGACTGTTATTTGAGGTTTGGATGGTCTAGTTAACCCGTTTACACGTGTTATTAATTATTTATTTAATTTTTCTTTCCAAATATATTAAAGGTTTGTTTAATAATACGTGAGACCAATTTTTCAAATTATTATATGTAATCATAAAGGTTATTGTGTTATAGTTGAATTATGATATTGGTATTTCAACATGACTTAAATTTCAATAATATCGCTCCGTATGCTGTATTCTTTAAACTACTCGAAATAACACATAAAAATTGCAAAAAGAAGGTCATAAAAAAGTTTTATGTTTTTGAAAATGACATAAACCATAAGATAAGAATCTAGTGTAGAAAAAAAGAGGTGTCATCCAAACTTTTGAATTATTTTTTTTTGTAATTAAAAAATGGAGTAAAAAAAAAAAAGTGAATTTAAATAGCAAGAAAAATGGTGAAAAATGAATACTTGTTCCCCCTTTAGATTTCCTCAATTCTCTCAATCTCTCTCTTCAACCCCAAATTTCAAATTTTACAAAACCAAGCCCTAATTTCACATCTCTATCTATACATACACATCTCTATATCTATATATCTACACATCCATATATCGCATAATTACAAATCATTCCATCTTTCTATCGGTATCTTTCTTCTTCTTATTCTCTCTCTTCGAATTAGGTTTTTTTTTTCTTCTCTCTCTACAATAACAAATACATACATACAATATATCTATATATATATATTTATATCTATGTTATTTATATATATTGTTTGTTGACTTTTGAAAAAATATGTGATATTTATTAGGGTTTCGAATGGTGTGAGAAGACTGAAGTGATTGATTTGACTGATTTTGTGGTTTGAAAAAAGTGAAATTGAAGATGGAATCTGTAGATGTAAGTGTTGATGCTGAGCTAGAAAAGCAGTTGAAGGTGGCTGGAGAACAGTTGTTGCATCCTTCGGATTCAATCGATGAGCTTCTTGCTGTTCTTGATGTGAGTTTTTGGTTTCGAGGTTTTTTTGGTTTGTTTGTTGTGGAGATATTTACTTTTTGTGTCAAGATTATTATTGAATTTGGAAATAATTGGTATTTTTGATATTAGAAGGTAGGGATTAGCCGGTTTAAGCGTTGGGAGTGTTTGGGATTGCATGTTTAAAGTGCTCATTTTGGTCAGTCTTTGAAGCTATAAATGCTTTCAAATACGCAATCCCAAACACCCGTTAAAGCTGCTTAAGAAGTAACTTTAAACTGTTTATTAAAAAATTGCTTATTTCATTTACAAATAGTCAGACAAGCAGTTTGGATATGAAGTCTTGAACACTCTCAAAACAGTTTATTTCTGTATAAGAAACGTAAATAGGCAGATACGCAGCTTTAATAAGCAATCCTAACACCCCGAAAATACAGAGGGTTGTAAGAATTGAAAAAGCTCGATTCTTGAAATATAGCTGGGCTAGATTATCAGTTTGCAGCCATTACAAGGCATTCGTGTTTCCATAGAGTGTTCACTTACAGATGAAATTGTGAATGCATTAGCCCCAAAATGTTTTATGACTACTAATTTGTGTATATTTTGTATTTTTGGGGTATTATTAGCTGATGCTCAACTGCTGCTAATTTGTTTTTGCTTTGTTTTTGTTCCTCAGCAAGTAGAGAAACTTCTATCAAAGGTTGACCAGTCCCCACTGAAGTCGATGCTAGAAGCACTCAAACCATCAATGAAGGCGTTGATTCAAGATAGTCTTTTGAAACATTCAGATGACGATGTGAAGGTTTCAGTTGCTTCTTGCATCAGTGAAATAACGAGAATTACAGCGCCTGATGCACCCTATGATGATGACCAAATGAGGGTACACCATAATACATTACACTCCACTTGTTAAACTTCTGTATGATATTATTTTTATTGTTATTTTTTCCATCTGCTCATTATAAACCTTTTCTGTATATGCACAGGATGTATTTCAGCTGATTGTTTCTTCCTTTGAAGATTTAGCTGACGAGTCCAGCCGGTCTTATAACAAACGGGCATCAATTCTTGAAACCGTTTCCAAAGTCAGATCTTGTGTCATCATGCTTGATCTTGAATGTGATGCAATGATTGTGGAGATGTTTGAGCATTTTCTAAAATCAGTAAGGTGTGTTAAACATATTTTTAATACTACTATGCGTTGAATTTCTAGATTCCCTTTCTCCTGTTTTTTAGTTATAAAATATGTTGTTATGTTTATTTCAGGGACTATCATTTTGAGTCCATATACCCGTCAATGGAAACTATAATGGTATTGGTTTTGGAAGAAAGTGAGGAAATTACAGCTGAGATGCTCAGACCACTACTGGATAGTGTTAAAAAAGATTCCGAGGTATAAAGTTCTTGATAACTTATTGATTTTTAACAAAATGAACTTTCTTACTTTCTTTCTTCTTTTCCATAATTTTTTCTTACCCGTTTGTTTCTTTTTGTATAGGGAGTTCTGCCTGTAGCTCGGAAGTTAGGGGAAGGAGTACTTCTAAAATCTGCAGAGAAGTTAAAGCCTTGTCTGAAGCAAATTGTTACATCACTGGGTGAATCGTTAGATATGTACACTAAAGTTGTGGCTTCTGTATGTGAAGGCACAACTGCTACTTATGAAAATAATGATGCAAATGCTTCTGGGCTTCAACCGGTATGATTTATATACCGACTAACAAATTGCTATAAAGTTTTATTAATTTATATATGCGGGTATTCTGAATTGATTGCTCTTATATCAGGCCAATGAGAGCAAAGTGGAGAAGGGATCCTTAGATGGGGCTCAGCAGGCAGGCTTTTTAGTTATTTTTTACTTATTAATTTTGTTTTATTACTATGAATGGATATATTCTATGTCTCAACTTGTTACTAACTTTGGGATGTTACAGACTGATGACAGCAAGCTTACAACAGCCTCATCAGATCACACGGAGAAGGTATGCTATTTGACTTTTTAATTAGTTGCTACATAGTCTTGAGTTACAGTGATTTATTAACAACTTAAAAAACATATGTATATTAGGTGGCTAAAGAAGCGGTAGATCCTACTTTGGACAGATCTCCAAAGTCAGTTATGAGTAATGGAGTAAACGTGGCGGCAAAAGAAGAAGCTTCAGTTGACCAGGAGTCTTCAAAGAAGCCAGAAGAAGACGTTAATGAAAAACATCTTAATAAAGAAGACACTGATGATTCAGATGCTGATAAGTTGGCAAAAGTAGAATCACAAACTGATCAGACTTCTAAAAAAAGACAAAATAAAACTGATACAGTTATAAATTCAGCAGAGCCCTCTGATTCTTCCCATGTTGAAGGAGACAAGGAAATTGAAAAGGATAATGATGTTAAAGATTCGGAAAATGAAGAAGATATTGAGGTTAAAGAATCGGAAAATGAAGAAGATAATGAGGTTAAAGAATCGGACAATGAAGAAGATAATGAGGTTAAAGAATCGGACAATGAAGAAGATAACGAGGTTAAAGAATCGGAAAATGAAGAAGATAATGAGGAAGATAATGATGTTAAAGAGTCGGAGAGTGAAGAAGAGGATAATGATGTTAAAGAGTCCGAGAATGAAGAAGAAGACGATGACTTGAAAGAGTCAGAAAACGAAGCAGTTAATGTTGCTCAAGTTTCTTCACCAAAAGCAAAAGATAGTAAACCTGCAACTGGAAATGTTTCTTCGCCATCTCAAAGCAACAGCCTTCCAGATGAAAGTCGTGTTAAGAAGGCTCGCTCTAAAAAGAAACAAGTATCTCAAAAAGATGAAACTGTTTCTCCATCCAAAAGTGGGACCCCTCCTGATGAGGCCCGTGCAAAGAAGGCTGGGCAGCCCAAGAGCAAGGGTTCGACTCAAGATGATGCATCTGAAGAAACGGGTGATTTGGATATAAAACCTCAAAAACGTGCAGGAAAGAAGGCAGTGGCTGTAAAGGAGGTTAAACCTCCACCAAAAGTTGCGTCTGAAGATGATAGTGAAGGTTCTAGTGATTCAGATGCAAAGCCTGTAAAAAAGTCAAGGTCAAAGGTAACAAAACAATCTGGTAGGAAACTGGCTGCGGTAAAGCAGTCAGATGCAAAGAAGTCAAAACAGAGTGGTAAGAAGGTGGAGAAAGAGGAAGAAAGCGATTCAGATGCTAAACCGCTGAAAGTGTCTGTTAAGAAAGGGGAGAAAAGCAAGATCACTGTTGATGAAGATGAAGAGGATGAAAGTGATTCAGATGCTAAACCGCTGAAAGTAGCTGCTAAAAAAAGTAATTCAAAGAAGAAGGATGATGGGAAAAAACGTGGAAACGGTAAAAATGTTACAAAGAAGGATCAAGCAAAGTCCTCGTCCAGCGAAGATGTCAGTCGTTCAGAACCTTTTCTCTCTCTTGTTTTATTAATATATTTTTTGAAAATCATCTAAAAATTACGTCTTTTTGATTATGAAGGAAATGGAAATAGATTCTCCTCCGAAGCCTACGACAAAATCAGCTAAAGGGGAGGGAAATTCAAAAGAAACCTCTGTAAACAGTGCAAAAAGGAAGCGCACCGCAGTCAAAGATAAAGTAAATATTCTTAGATTTTAGTTTATAATATTTTTGGAGCAACTCTAAATGTTGGAATATGAATTTTTCTCAGGTTTCCGCTTCTATAAAATACGATGAAAGCCTCGTTGGTACCAAGGTTAAAGTTTGGTGGCCTGAAGATAAGATGTAAGTGCCATCAAGATTTCTTTATGTATTAGAACATCCATATGGATAAACATTTTCTTGAACATACAGCTTGTTGACATTTATGCTGTTGTTTGTAGGTATTATGAAGGTGTTGTTGATGCATTTTATTCTTCTAAAAAGAAGCATAAGGTCATTTACGTTTGTCTTTGTTACTATTCTTGTATACAATCTGGTTTTTGTTTTAACATGTTTAGAGTTTTACAGGTTTTATATGTGGATGGAGAAGTTGAGACATTGAATCTCAAAACGCAAAAATGGGAAGTCTTGGAAGAGTTTTCTGAGGTGAGAATGTGTGCTGATTGGTGTGAAATGGTCTCGAATTCTCGATTTTATTTTTTTGTTGGTGTTGATGAGATTTAATTGACAGGAGCCAACCACTGAAGCTCAAAGTGAAGAAGCTTCCCCTCAAATGTACGTCTGACATTTTAGTATTTTGTGCTATTAAGTATTATTATTACAAGCTATGATTATTATTTTGCTTCATGCATATGCCTCAATGCTGTTACCAATTATATTCTTACTGGTATATGTTCTTATAGATACGTTTCTATAGTTAAACTATTTACATTGAGAAAGATCATGTCTTATAGTTTTAAGTATAGCGTTGCGGTTTTTCATGGATATTATGTATGCTCTGAGAGAATAATACATACTGTAGATAATTTGATATTGAATAAATTAAATCAGATAGATCCAAAAAAATGTACTACATGAAAGTAGGAGATGTTGTTTGAAGTGCTTCTGCTCTAAGTTTTAAGAATAGGAAAATTATCAGTTTGAATTTTTGAAAAATGTTAACTGTTTAGCAAATGATTAATAGATGAAATGCTCAAAAAAGACAGTCTTAACTATTTTATAAATTTGTTATTGTCCATTGTCGTCTTTAATCCAACAATCATCGTTTTATTTCTGTATGTGGAATGTCCTTTAAAGTATATATGCATATTATTAACTTTTAGTTTTTTCTCGTAAATAAGAAATATTATTTTATCTAATTAATGGCTGTTTTCCACCAGACACAAGAAGAAGAGAACAAAAACCGAATCTGCTTCCCAAGAAAAGACCAAAGATTCAGCTAAGAAGTATGCTTCCTTCTCTTCAGCTCTCTATATATAATCATTGTTTGTATATAATCCCAGTTATCAATTCTGATATATGTAAATAATCGGCAGACCTGTTGGGGTTTCTTCATCTAGCAAATCAAAAGTTCCAGCTTCAAAAGATAACAAGTCCAAGGACAATTCGAAGGACGACGAGGAGACACCAAGGTCCAAAACGGCCAGTAAGTCAAAGGGTAAAACCCCTCAGACCGGCGGCAAATCCAATACCAATGGTCCCACCAAGGGAAAATCGGGTTCTTCTAATGTGAAAGAACCTGAAGCTGTGAAAACTTCAGAAAGCACCAAGGGAGGGTCAAAGAGCGGAAAGAAACGGAAGAAGAGGAACTAGAGATCAGGTTAAAGTGTAATGTGTTTAGGGTTAAAGTTAGCGAATTTGATGGTATTTGTTTGGGTAGAAGTATTATTGACTTTGGGTAGCGGAAGAAGAAGATATTGTTATGATTGTTATTATTAGTAGGTTAGATTCTGTGATAAAAGGAGTTAGAGATTATGTGCTAGCATTTTTACTGTTGAGAATTGGCAGGTGACCTTTGTTTTACCCTTTTCTTTTAGAACCTTGTCGATGGTATTTGGGTTTTGGATTGCAAAATGTTCTGCTGATATTTTTGTGTTGATTGATTCCGACTTTGAGTTCTAGTGTTGAGTTCAAGTCTGGTATTAGTTGATTTGATGCATTATGAGTTTAAGATGACATAGTTTTCGTAGTTAGGCTTTTCGTTTCGCATTGGAATGAGTATGTGTGGACTGACTTTGGGGTGTGGCCAGAGCCATTTTAGCGTTTGTATATACCGCATTATATAGTAGTACAATGATACAATACCCAGTATACTCTCAGAGTGCAACACTGGTTATGCTTGTGTATAATTATCCTTGTATGTGAACTATATTCTTTTTGAATACGGATTTAGTTTTCATCTATCGATTTGAAAGGAACCCAAATCAGTTAACACCGTCTGTCAAACATTTAATTAAATAGTGACTACAACAGTCGTTATAAACGTGTTGCTGCTGCTGCTCACCATCATTGGGTCCCTGATGTTGATATAATTTCGTTTTTTTGCTTCTTCCATATAATCCTTACCATTCTCCGTCAACATTTTGGAACAACAATAACCAAATGGTTCCATTGAACCCTCTAATAATGATCATGATTAAATGTGAGTCATCAATGATATCGACACATATGACACATGTTCGGGAGTCCTCTATGCAATTGAAATATGCAATATCGTACATATTAGTACTTTTTTCGTCCCAAAAAACGTTATTATATTATCTTGATCAATAACTTATATATTTGGATGCAGTGAACATGGTAACATGATGCATATATATATATATTTATATATATATATAAGGTTCAATAATCATATGATTGTACCTAAGAGTCTAAGACACATTCATGTTCCAGGTGACATGTTCCAAGATTCTATAATTTTTAACTCTTTTGGAATGTCCTTTTTTGATAAAATTCCAATCTGATTGCTGTTAATTTAAGCACAATATTCCCTTTTGGTGATTAAGCCATAAATTAAAGTACAAAAAATTGGACTAATTTACTAATGAAGATGGGAATAAACTCATCTTCTAGGTGACATACACCAAGATTCTATTATTTTAAACTGTTTGCATACAATAATCATGGGTGATGTTTGATCCCATAATCAATCACAAGTTTGAAATATGCTACACAACAAGTTATATAGATACAAGTTATAATATATAGATACAGACAGATCAAATATTTGATCATTAATGATATTAATGACCAATTTTTTATGGTTATTTTTCGTCACTATAAATCCGTCACTAATTTTATTAGATTAAATAATTATTTTTTGGTCACTAATTTTGTTTAGTGACCATTTTTTTTATGGTGACAAAATAAGGCTATTAGTGACTAAAAATACTCGTCACTAAATTTTTTTGTCACTAACGCCTATGTTTCTTATAGTAAGGTAAGAAGAGAACTATCACTAACGTGGCCTTTTATTAAGACATTCTAAGACTTTGTAAAAGGGCTTAAGTTCGAATCCAAAAACAAACATTTTGACGATGGAAGGAAAGGTTTTGAAATTGTCACAAGATACATCAGAAAGACAGTGTATATGTAATTCAAAAAGTCCGATTCGAAAATTTAAAATTTTTAGAATTGCGTTAAATTATTCCAACAACAGTTTTTAATCTGTCTTTTGATTTAATACTCTTTAGATATATGATATTCCATATCTTATTATGAGAAAACAGTTTGTAAGGTCATAAAACAATTTACATTTGATATGAAGATAATATATATAACTCAAATAACCATCTTTTTATGTAAAATATATACGGTTCTGAGCCTTTTGGTGTTATATTATATTTGTTGTTGACAATAACAGTTTGGATTTGGCTTACATGTGCCCTGAATGCCTTTAGGGCACATGTTAAGCTCCATTAATCACATCAATATTATTTTCGTAATTGTAAATAAACATTTAATATGTATCAATTAATATACATTTTATTCTTTTAATAAAATCTTTAGGATAGTTTATAATTATTTCATTTATATTACGATTTATGAGAATAATATTGATGTAATTAATAGAGCTTAATATTACTCGATTCAGTAACCTAGAGTCTCTAGTTGTCGGGTTAAAATCTCATATTGATGAGGTAAACGAAGGACTCGATAGATTTGTCTAGGAAGGGATCGAAGTAACCAAGTTGGCCAAAGAAATGATTGAAGATTTCAAGAAAGAAATCAAGGAGGATATACATTCTCTGTCTCAGAGCGTTCAAGGATGGCGGAAGTTCGTTGAAGACGAGATAAAAGCCAATATGCAAAGAGATGGAGACGTTGAAGCGGGAATGGAAAAATGTTCGACGTGCAATAAATTCCAACAATATCAGTTCATCGTGGGCCAATCTAAAAGTACCGAAGCCCGATACATTTAATGGTACTCGAAATGCTACCCTCGTCGAAAATTTCGTTTTCGGACTCGAACAATACTTTGATGTCATGGGTGTGATAGACGATATGAAAAAGATAAGTCATGCACCCACTTTCCTCTGAGAAGCAACCCAACTTTGGTAGAGGAGAAAGTACTCAGAAAGAGAGAAAAGGAACTTGTGTGATCGAGAAGTGGGACGACTTCAAAGGATGAATTGCGGAAGCACTTTGTTCCACACAATGCCGACACCGAGGCAAAAGCAAAACTAAGACGGTTGCACCAAAAAGGTACGATATCCGACTATATTAAGGAATTTACTACGATTATGTTGCAAATCGAAGATTTGTCAGAGCGAGATACCTTATTTTACTTCAAATACGGGCTTCAAGAATGGGCCCAAGTCGAACTAGACCGACGCAATGTGCGTTGTCTCGATGATCCATAGCAGTCGTCGAGCCATTTATCGACCTCTCTCCAAAGTTATGAGAGAACATGTTTGGGATTAGTGGGGAAAAAGAGGAAGAATACCCTAGACCCGCTGACGAGAGACATCGAAGTCCCTTTCAGAAACGAAATCCTTCACCTAGACGAGGTAAACCCAAACCTTCCTTGCCATGTTTCATATGTAATGAAGCTCATTGGACGAGCGATTTCCCGACTCGAAAAGCTATAAACGCTATAGTTGAGGAAAGAGAAAATAAAATCAATGAAGAACCTAAAACCCATATGGGCACGATAAGGCATCTCGGAGCCTTAGTGAAATCGGCTCTGAACAGTAACGAACTATTGTTCGTTAACATGAAAATTAACAATAAAGAGATCGAGGTAGTGATCGACACAGGAGCCTCCCACAACTTCATAGATGTCCAAGAAGCAAAAAGGTTGGACATCTAGTATTGACGAAGCCACGAGACAATTAAAGCCGTAAACTCTAAAGCAACCAACATTATAGAGACGACAAAGGTTAAATCATATATCTAAGGCTGGTGAGATAACCTCAAATTCACAGTCACCAAAATGGATGATTTTTCTTAAAAAAATGCATCTAAGATTTTTTTTGAAAAATAATTTAAAAAAATCAAAAAAGAAATTATTCTATAAAACGATTAAAAAAATTATTTTGTGATGATTCTCCGAAAAAAAATTGAAAAAAATAATAATTTTTTATTATTTTTAAATTGATTTTGAAGTATTTCTAGCGGGATGTATTTTAAGCATGAAGTATAATGGAACTTTATATATATATATATATATCCGATCAGGAAAAAACCTCTAAATAAGGGACATGACATTTCACATAACAACTTATACAAATGTTACGTATAATCTTATATATTTAATAAAGATATTTAAAAGCTAGAATCCAATTCTATACCAAATAATATATATACTTGACTTGTAAATATTCATTTAAAAGTATAGTAGCGCAAAATAGCGAAAATAGCGAATTTAAATGTAAAATATTATTAACTTTTAAAAATGAAAATATACTATTTTATATTTGAATTATCTTTATTAAACTCTAGAATTTCTATTAAACCAAATCGTCATAAATAAGTTTTTATAATTAATACTCTAAAGCCATAGAAATATTAAAGGTTTAAAAATATCCTTTAAAAATATTCTAAATAGTAAAAGATATAGGACATGTTTGGTATGTTCTTTTAAGGAACTTCTAACTTCTAAGGGTTTTAAGTTTTTAAATTAAAAATCAAAAGCCTTAAAAATAAAAACCTGATTGATTATTAAGGGTTTGAACCTTTTAATTCAAAATAAAAGCCAAAAATTAAAAACTTTTTTAAATAGTTTGTGGCTTCTAGAATATAAAAGTTTTAAAATAAAAACTTCAGCGTCTGATCTTTAGGTATATCCTGTATCTATAACTTTTTAGTTCAATTTACGCCAAATATACAAGTAGTAAAAAAAGTAGTTAAAACTTACAACAAAACATAAAAGAGAAAATCACATATATAATACTTTGAGATTTCAAAAATACCAAAATAATCATCTGATTCGCGCCATTTTTCTCGGGCCATTTTTGTCGTCGCGAGATTGAAAATAATATAAATGATTGGTCATAAATTGACCACATCCTCGCGACTTTTTTGGTCATCGGGACATTTTTCTCGCGTCAATTTATGACCAATCATTTATATTATTTTCAATCTCGCGACGACAAAAGATGACGAGAGAAAAATAACGCGAATCAGATGATTATTTTAGTATTTTTGAATTCTCAAGTGATTATATATGTGATTTTTTCAACATAAAATACATGTGGAAAAACATTGTTAATAGGGTAAAATTGTAAAATAAATAAATTAAACAAAGACATGACATGTTTCCAGTCCCATCAGAAAGACATTGATAAGCATAACCACAGAGCTCCGACGATGTACGCCACTACCAACAGATGAGATACAGCTCTCTTGACACGAACTTATCCCACTAGCCACACCCTTAAGTTACTACTTGTCTTCCATTTTTCATTCAACTTAAAAATGTTGATAAAAGGTTGTGGCTAATTTAAGACACATTTAATGTATCGAAATTATTAGATGAAAATCAAAGTTGCATCCTACGCCAATTTTCTTGTATAAACGACTTTAAGACACATGTTATCCTTGTATGTAAAATGTTGTTTTATAAAAAAGTATATATATAATAAACATAAATGGTTCGGTCGGTTTAAATGGTCGGTTTAAATATTTAAACCATAAACCAAACCAATATATCGGTTTGAAATTTTTTCAAACCGACTAGCCAAAAATAGATTGTTAACCCGATCAAACTAATAAAATTGATTCGGTTTAATCGATTTCGACCGAACCATACACTTCCTAGATATTATTAACGATACAACCCTCGAAAGTCAATTTTATGTTTAAGGAGGACCCCGTAAAAGTGGGTACTACCTTGCATATGAGATATTTATAATGTGCAGATACTCAGGATGTGCTACATTTGTTAAATAGTTTACAACCACGCATGAAAATAAAATTAAATTAAAAAACCGCAAGACCGAGCAACAAAGATCTGAAGATAGCATTTGGTGTCCTCCAAACACGTTGGAAATTATAGGAGTCCCTGCTAGAGCATGGATTGTACAAAAAATAAAATATAATGTATGCATGCATTATAATTCATAACATGATTTAAGAACGATCGCAGCCGTAACACTGAAATGATCGGTGTTATGGTGACGTCAGCATAACTCAACACATAACATAATATCAAAAATACCCAAACCATAATACGAAACTCCGGACCCACCTATTTATATTAAACTTTATAAGTTACTTAAAAAAAAAAAAAAAATACATAACACGCGTTTCATACGTAACACGGTCTTCATAACACCGGCCATAACAAGGCCCGACCAGCCATAACTCAAGTTATGGAGACATAACATCGGTCATAACGCATGACTGCATAAGCTCGAATAAACGAGAGACATTCAATGGAGGTTTTTGATAACATGATTAAGTAATGAAATAAATTTAATATGAGTTTCTTATTAGGTGTTTGAATTTTTTTTTTATTAATAATTAAAATAGGTTATTTTAAGTTCATATAAATTAATAAATTAAAAAAAAAACTTTTTAGATGACAATTAACCATTACCGGAAAATATGATGAAAAAGAAAAGTGACTAGGTACAAATATAACATCCTAGATGAGTTAAGGTCACGATGACTATTTCTAATGTTCCACATTTCCGCTCCACACTCTCGTTTCCAAATGAAATGTTTAAATTCTAATTACGGTCTCGCGTTATATTCGTATGTCGAAAATGAGTGGTTTAAATTATGACACGTTCTCGCACCACATACATTCTCAGGTCATTTTATCACACTGAGACAAAAAATGACGCAATAAACTTTTTACAAATTTTATGATTATCTTCGAAAATATGATTGTGTGAGATGGATAACTTGATTATTTTCTCTTAATACACGTGTTCCTATATTACCTAATCTATTATCTATTGCTACATATAGAACAAAGTTAAATATATCATAAGATAACAAAATTAAAATAAAATATTATAGCATTTGTTTACAACAAACATTTACACCTTCCTCTAGAAAAATTTAAGAAACTGTCGCTACATTTATGGGGCATTCTGGTCAACTATAGTGTCAGCACTTATTGTTTTTTTCTCTTTGATCAATAAACTTAAAGCAAAACTCAAAATATTGTAAAACAAAAACCCTAATTATTCACTCTCCAAGAGTTGGAAAAATCACAAATTTAAATTGATTGATTCGCATATTGGACCTCAAGTCTATTACAAATCAATAATATACAAAATTTAAAAGTAATTATAATTATATAAAAATAAGAGTTATGATAATGACAGTTTTACGAGTTATTTATATAAGCTTAATATTTTATTTATTATAAAACGGCATCTTAAAAAGTGTACAAAATTAAACATAGCAGGAGAGCATATCTTATAATTAAATCACTCGATCAAAATGTTATCAAGTTGGCAACAATCATTAGAAATGGACAAATATCTAACCACCGACATAGAAAAACCAACGTACAACGAACGAATTAAATTCAAATAGGTTTATATAGAAACATAAAATTGAAATTATGTATATATGTGTATCAAAAAGAATAAAAGTAAATATGAAAAGAAAAATCGAAAAAGAATTAGGCTTGTACAGTTAAAGGATGAAGTAAGGGAAAGTAGCTCGAAAAAGTGCAAAGTTGAATTATCTATTTGATTATTTGTGTATGGAGTAATATTGTGACCGAATTTCGCACTCTATCCTTATACTCTAAATTATGAGAGTTGTCTTATATTTTATTGTGTGTGTCATGTTATTGTAAGAGATCGTGATCTCTTGATGTATGTTTAGTGATGTAAACAATCGAATAAACATGAATAGGATTTGTTTATGTTTGTTTGTTTAATTTTAATCGAAAAAATTAAGGAAATGAACACTTAAACGAACGGATATTTTGTAGAAAACGATATTGTTTATATATATTTAAACAAAATTAAATAAAATAAAATACAATTACAGTTTGTATACACATAAACGAAAATGTAAACACAATTTCGGCCAAGGCTTGTGATAAATACAATTCCCTTAAAACAAATTCCGCGTGCTATCGCACGTTTTGTTTCCTACTGTACAATGGCTTAAACAGTTTATCAAACTGTCGGAGTTCACACTTGCCTGAAATTGGTCGGATGTTTCTTGTTGTAGTTAAAGATTGAGATGAGAAAAGGTGTCTTGTGACTGAGCCAATAGCTTCGGTTTTATAGGGCAAGGGGGAGCGTTTGAGTTTAATTATGTTTTAATGGTAGTAAATAGTCCATTAAAAAGAAAATTGTAACATTTGTCTGTTACGAAATTCCGAATTAAACAATTCAGTTAACCCGAATTAATCCCCGAACTAAAAACTGGTTCCGAATTAAACAATTCAGTTTCCAGAACTTAAACCATCAGTCGTAGTTATGGAAAAACAATTCAAAACCTCGACCGCTCGAGCCCGGGAACCTTTCAAAACAGTTTGCACCAAACACCCCTCTTTAGGTTTCGATATCTGATTCACCTTAACTCCGTTTTAGAAGTATAATATATTGTTGCAAAACCCTTTCTAAGGGCTACATACTCATATTAAATATTCTTCGTAAATATTAAAAAATGCATCAATTTATAGACGTCCAAGGTTGATGAAAAAATCATATTTTTATCAACATTTTCCAACATATTTTAATTTGTTTGGGTTATTGAAAATTAAGTTAGTTCGTATTCGTTTATGTTCGTTCGTTTAAGTGTTAAACGAACATAAATGAACAGAATATTAATAAAAGAAAAATAAATTAAACTAACGAGCATAAATAAACAAATAAAAATGAATGTAAACAAACACACAAAGACATTCATGGATATAAATAAACAAACAAAGCATTTTGCTCATGTTTTTTCATCTAGTTGAATGAATAAAAAAGTTTGTATTTGTTTATTTAATAAATAATGAATTGATTTTTTACTAATGGTTAATGAATTGTTTGTTTAACGTTCATTTCATTTACAATTCTATGTATATTCATTTAATTAACATATGAAGATGTTTAACCAAATGAAAAGTTAGCAAAATTTAAAAGACGAATCTCAAATTAAAGAAAATAAACTAATATATAAAGATTTGATTTTTTAAATATTATAGTTGATTAAATAATCATTTGACGACATGAATCATAAATATAGAAGGAAGTTTAAGTTAAAGAGAGAAATTAATTAAATGGCACTTTGATAATTTAAAAAAAAATAAACTAAAATCGTAATTCAGTATCACATATAAGAAAAGCTAAATAATTATATACGACTACAAATCCTACTATCTAGTATAATCTTACCTCTACACTGATTTTATGCAAATATGATCGTTTCTAATTTGTAGGATCGTAATATCGTACGATTGTACGAGCATGATAACGATTTTAACAACCTTAGTTGAAACCACTTATTTGAAGAGGAAAGGAGAGAAAATAATGGATCCATCAGAATCATCGACATATAGCCGGCGACCGAAGTATGTGTATTTTGGATTGATTTATATCTAAAATTTTGGCTATGATACCATTTAATATAACAAAGAGTGTCTTTATCGATATCAATTACAAAAACATATACATATATATATATATATATATATATATATATATAGAGTTGGTTTCATTTAAGAACCATGTAATTATTTAGGAACCATTAGGAACCAAGGTGGCAATTTTGTAATTAAACTCAAGGTGGCAATTTTGTAATTAAGTCAAAATTAAGAGCCAAATTGGAAATTAATTAAAACCACTTTAAAATCATAATTAACTTTAAATTAACATATCTAGAGTATAACTAGGTTTTAGGAAAAACTAAATACACCATTAGAACAAGCATTTAATTATCTTTCCAACGAGCACCCACTTGATATACTTTTGACTTTTTTTTTTTTTTTTTTTTTTTTTTAGAGTGAGTTTCGGTATATACACTAGTGTATATACTAAATATTCACCAGTGTATATACTAATTCACAAAAAACACATCTGAACCATATATACTATACACTAGTGTATACACTATATTCACTAATGTATAGTTATACACTAGTGTATTTATACACTACAGTAGTGTATGTATACACTAGTGTATACACTATATTCACTAATGTATAGTTATACACTAGTGTATTTATACAATATACACTAGTGTATACACTATATTCACTAATGTATAAGATGTATTCTCTATTGAATACATGGTATTCACTGGTGTATATTGTATATTCACTTGTGTATATTGCGTATTCACTGGTGTATATTGTATATTCACTTGTGTATATATATATTGTATATTCACTTTTGTATATTGCGTATTCACAATTAAAAGGAAATTAATATAAAGATTCGTATACATTAGTGAATATAGTGTATACACTAGTGTATAGTGTATATGGTTTAGATGTGTTTTTGGTGAATTAGTATATACACTGGTGAATTAGTATATACACTAGTGTATATACCGAAACTCACTAAAAAAAAAAAAAAAAAAAAAGTCGTCAAAAGTATATCAAGTGGGTGCTCGTTGGAAAGATAATTAAATGCTTGTTTTAATGGTGTATTTAGTTTTTCCTAAAACCTAGTTATACTCTAGATATGTTAATTTAAAGTTAATTAGTATTTTAAAGTGGGTTTTAATTGATTTCCAATTTGGGGATTTGACTTAATTACAAAATTGCCACCTTGCCTAAAAATGGTTCCTAATGGTTCCTAAATAATTGATGGTTCCTAAATGAACCCACCTCTATATATATATATATATATATATATATATATATATATATATATTGATAGGCTAACATATCTTAATAGATAAAATACGTAATCTTATTACGCACACTACAATAAAAATGTTTATTTTTCACACTTATTTGTTCACGCTTTTAATAAGTGTGAAAAAATTTATCAATTTGTTCACGTTTAAAAATGTATCAAAAATCTTAACATTTAAAAATGTGAAGAAATTTAAGATTTTCACACTTATATTTGTAGAAATAAAATGTCCACACTTACAAGCGTGAACAAATATAATGTTTATACATACTTAAAAATGTGAAGGGTAATTTGTGTCACTCAATTTATTCACGCTTACTCTAGTCTGAGAAAAATTAGGTGTGACAAATTGATTTTCACACTTTTAAATGTAAACAAACTTTATATTTCTACACACTTTTTAAGTGTGAACTTTTTTCGCTACATATATAAGTATAGATTATTTAAATTTCTTTACGTTTTTAAATGTTGAGATTTTAGACATACTTTTAGGTATGAATAAAATAATAATTTTTTCACACTTTTTAAAAGTGTGAGAAAAAAGATTTGAACTAATGGCATTTTTGTTGTAGTAGCGATTAACTAAACTTAATAAAAATAAATATAAATCATATATTTTATTCTCTAATATCTACTATTACTTATAATTTAAGGGAATCAAATCATTTAAGGTGTGAGTTATCCCAAATAGTGGAATAGTGTGCATTTTAAACTTCTAACTCTTTAGTTGCCTCATGTTTTAATTACCATGATGGAGAGTTTTACTATGTCCTAACTTTTTAGTTGCCCCATGTTTTAATTACCATAATGGAGAGTCTTACTATTTCCTCTTGCAAAATGATCCAGGCGTTGGCAGCTATGCAAATTAGTATTGGCAAGTTGGTTGGCATGTCGTTGACCGATGGCCTACAAGACCATGTTTTCACTGTTTTGGCAACAGTTGATCGTCTATATACTCAATCTGGTTGGTGCTACAAGAGTTGTGGAGAGTGCAACAAAGAGTTAGTTGTAAAGGATGGTTTATTTTTTTTATGATGCAATGGCTTTTGCAAGTACCCTATGATAAGGTTGTTGTTTTGAGTTGTTTTCTGTAGAGAATATGGTATCAACCTACCCAATTCCTGCCTTTTGTAATGTTTGTTTTCGTTGTTGCAGGTATAGGGTCCATGTGCATGTTGTTGATGAGACAAATGATACAATATTTACCATTTTCAATTCCGTGGCGGAGAAGGTGTTTGATAGTTGGGCCAACAAACTGGTGAATCGATTGGGCATTGGCAATGATGGTTTCCCTCCGGAATTATTCAGTTTGGGTGGCCGGACTTTTGAATTTAAGGTTAGACTCCCAAATTACTTCACTCGGGACCTAGACTTCCACCATTACAGGGTTGTTGGTATGTACGAAATCCACATGCCCCCGAATTATTGCATTCGTTCTCTGCGCAGGAAGAAGGTATGTGTCCTTATTGGCTACTCATATTTTAAATATGTCTAGAAATGTGTTTCCCTTACTTTGTATCCTTTTCTGTTTGCCCCCATCGTAGCTCAAACAGCTTGCGAATTTCTATCACGTGGATCCACTATTTCTGGTGGACACCGGTGAGGATGCTCCTCCAAAATCGGTTGGTTCTGGTGAAAATGTTGGGTCGGTTTTCAAAGGTGGTGACGTCGCGGACATTTATGCCCCTTCAAAGAAAAGGGTCTGATTTGCAGGAAGTTAGTAATAATATGTTGAAGTCAAACATCCCGTTTTACCTGTTAAAGTTAGTAATAATATATTCGATCTAAGTTGAGATTGGCTTTACGGTCGTGATGTAGTAATAATAGTGAGTTATAAATACTAGAAAACATGTGGTTTTTTCCTCAATGTCATTGGCATTTTAGTAATCTACCAAAACAATTTTAAATTTTTGAGAGCACATTCCTTTAATTCATGTTATATTCTATCTATGCCTTACTTAAAAATATGCACCAGTTTGCTGGCCAATCCTAAACCCCGCAAAAAACATGGATTAATATTAATTATTAATATAATTATAATAAAATCAATTAAATGAATAATAAAATCAATTAGTACATTAAATAAAATTTCAATTTCTTAATTACACTATTATTATATAGAAAAATTTAATATAATTATTATAATAAAATCAATTAAACGAAACTAGAAAGTACCTGAGGTGTAGCTCGAGGATAATGAATTCCGACGGAAATCAGCATTCTCCGTTGACCGTTGATTACAAATGCTCGGTGATCGAAGTTGACATTGAACGGCTTAAAATACTCATCGGAGGCTGTGGCGACGGTTACAGTCAGCGCCATGGTCAACCATTGGAGACTGCTTCGAATTCATCATCAACATCAAAAGCAGCATCAGATCGAAGAGGCTTTGAGAGGGAGGTTTTGAGAAGATCGGAGCTCCAGAAAAGGTCGGCGGCGGTTAACCGGCGAGAACGATTCCACACATATTCACTGATTTGATTTTTTTTTGTATGATCACTAATTTGATATTGGAAAAAGAAAAATAAAAGTGAGTAAATAAATGTGTTATTGTTGGAAACTGAGTTTTATACATTCGAGGAAAAAAGAAATTGCAGGAAATAGACACAAACCATGTGTTTTAATTTTAGAAAGTAGCGGGTCGACGGCGGTTAAAGACACAAAACTCCCGATTTTGATCATTGTTGGTGACAAATCTCTTTAGAAATTGTCACCCCGCAACGCGCGGGAATACACCTAGTATTCTTATAAAACATCGGTTTTGTCGTTGAAGATGGGTTTTCTTTATTTGTTGCCTTGACACGAGTTCCATTTTTAAAGTGTTAACAGTGATTAATGCTAATTTTTGGGAAAAAAAAATGCTAGTTTAATATTTTGTTGAAAAACCCTTATTGCAAACGTCAATAGAAAGTCAAATCTGTCATTTGCATTTAAATCTTATTAAACGGATAATATAGTTTTGGAAGTGGGTTCTAATCCACCACGGATAACACTATTTGCATTTAAACCCTTCTAATCGTGGACTCTGTTTCGGCTCCCTACACCATGGTCGCCTCAATACATATGAATCTTGCGACAACCGTAAATTTTGAGGTACTAATTCCGAGTTTAACTTTCTTAATTTATCGTTATTTCATTTTGACCCAATTTACTATTTCGATATTTCGTTTTATTACACTTTCGTTTGTGTCGGATCATATATATTATGAGTTGTTTATGTCCTTCGTGACAAAAACGTATATTTAACTAAGTGCATAGCAAGTATAAGTATTCTCGTAGGTTAATATTGGTATTTTTAAGCCTTCGTCTTTTCGAGAAAAATTAACGTTAAAAATATTACAAAGTTAGTCCTCTAACTAAAAATATGTTACAAGGTTAGTCCTTTAACGCGAACTAACGGAATATGTTACAAATTCAGTCCTTTTGACGGACAAACTAACGAAGCAGAAATTAGTCAAGAGGGCGACGCCCCTATGGACTAGGGTGCAACCCTGGTCCTCTGGACAGATCTTGACAAAAACGCTTTTTGACTCCTTGAAACCACACCCCACATGCTACCACGTGATTTCTGCCCAAAACCTTCCCAAAATGGTGTGAGATGAGTGAATTGTGGATCCTTGACCACTTCACAACATCTCTCATTCCACTTTTCATCCTTAAATCATTTTTCACCTCATTTGGTCAAAACTTGTATCTCTCTCTAACTCAAACTCTCTCTACTTTCCTTTCATTTCGTGGAACTTTTAGAGAGATAAACCACATTAAAAAGTGGTATTTGAGTTGAGAAAGATCATTGGAAGCCATCTTGAAGTTCATACAACTTTCGATAAGTGTTTTCCTCCATAAATCTATCTTTTCCTTACTCTACTTCCTTTCCTTGACATAAGAAGCATACTAACCAAACTCTTATGTTCTTGCAATGAGTTCATCCATCAAGTTTCCATTTTCCGACTTGTGCTTGAGTTGGAAGTTTTCCACCCTTGATAAACTTGGTAAGCAAACTCTTTGTAACTACTTTTCTTCAATTCTTTTCTTCATGAAATCCATTTCTAACATATTGCCTTTTTCTTGTTTGGAGCTCTTATTTTCCACACATTCCTTGGAAGTCATTTTCGGCTTGTTCTTGGGATTGAAGATCTACACCTTTGAGAAATCAGTAAGTAAATCCGTTATAAACATTTTCTCTCATTTTTCTCTTTAAAAGTCCATATTCTAACATATTTTTTTCTTCTTATTTGGAGCTTTTACTCTCCATACCTTCCTTTGGAGTCTTTTTCGGCAAGAGTCTCAAGACTTTAAGCCATTTCGGAGACTTTCCGGTAATTCTACAACTTTTCTTATCATCTTTTCGTTTTCCTTTTTATTCATCATTTTCTCACCTAAACTTATTTAAAAACTTGTAAAATGGTTAATATGGTTAAGATCTAAAAGTTGTTATAAAATTTAATAAGCTTGCCATGTTAATAGGTTATTAGAAAACTTAACTGAAAACGTTATATTACACTATTGTAAAACCGGATAATTACATATAGGATTATTAGTAAATTCCTATTGAAAATGTTCCAACATTTTTTTGAAACTTAGTGGACTTGTAAATCTAAGTATTTTATACATAATCTATATTATAAACAAACTTAACAAAATATAACTAAAATCTTGTAAAATCTTGTAAAATAAGTATATATATGAATATGTATATTTTATATAGGTTTACTTATGAGTTATTTGACTAAATAACTCCAATTAACAACCTGTAAATATTCATTTAAGACTTAAACTAACTTACCGGTACTAAAACTTTAATTAAACAAAAGCTGAATTCTGGAAATCTGGGCACCAGGGCGCCGCCCTATGTCTTAGGGGCGATGCACCGGGCCTGGTTCCCAGACCAGAACGTAGCACTGGTTAACCAGGGCGCGACACCAGCTGCCTTTTTCGCTTATTTTGGACAAATTTAAGTATACGTAAACCTATATTAGTATACATAAAGTATTATAAAATGATAAACATACGTTTTGGACTAATCGCAATCTTAAACGTCATATTAATTACTATCATAATAGTTAAAACGTCCATTTTATCATCAAATCGTTTATTTCTTCGAAAACGATCAAACCTTTGGTTTTAAACTTAATCTTTTTAACAAACTTTTATAAAACTTATTTCCAACTATATTTTACTCAAAATATTCTAATAACACTTCAAAATATTCAAATGGTCAAAGGTCGACTTTTGTTGACTTTGACTTCCTTTCAAAACGGTTCACTTTCGTTGACTTTGACCAAGTCAACTATCTTTTGATATTGACTTTGACTTCGGTTGACTTTGACTTTGGTTGACTTTGACTAAATCTAATACTCCTTTCAACCGATATTCTTGTTAGTCATTTTAGGCTCGGAATATCATTCATTTCTAATCGTATTTATAAACCTAAACGATCGATATTTCTAGAAATCATTATCGACTCGAAATATCAAATATCTTTTATTCGTCATTTCGACACGACTTATCGCCATTGAATTCGACGACTTTAACTCTATATGTTATCGTTCGTCCGAACATAACTAAACTATAATATTTAATACAACGTTAATTATATGAGGCTAAACCTACTACGTTATAGATACTTAGACCTTTTATGTCTTATGCTAGGGCACTTAGGCGGTGGATCTTATTCCTCCAGATTTTGAGTATTCGACACTCATACGCTTTATTACGCTACTTGTGAGTTATTCGATGCCCTTTTACCGCTTTATATATTTTTTTCGGGCATGATTAGCGTTAACTAAACTTTATATATCTTGTTTATGCAACTTAGACTATGATGCCTTAGTTTTAGCGTTTACCTTACTTATATGACCTTGGTGGTAGTATAAGACCCCGTTTACACATTTGTCAACTCTTATTGAGCCATCGGTTATATATATAGATCTATTTGTGTCTAACAAACCCTCATCACCGTATTGGGATTTTTTCGGTGTGTGGTCCTTGCGGTATGATGTTATTATCCTATATTATTTCATGACTAAACTTAGTTTAACGCACTAAGGGGGTTGTTGCCTTTTAATGTTTAGGTTCAGGTGTATATTATTATGCTAAGGATTGTTCATATTGCTATTTGTATTAAATCAAGATATATGTTTCTTTACTAATGATTTCTAAAACCTTTTTCTAAACTTTGGGTCAAAAATCTTTTATACTTAATGTTTTCTTAACTTTGCGAATAACCTACCAACTTTATGTTGACGTCGTTTTTAACGCTATTTCAGAGATTTGAGGTTACGTGATGATGCTATCTATTTGACTATGTGGATCTTGCCTTAGAACTTGTTTTGTTATGTACTAGTTCTGTTAGGATTCATTTGTCTATTTTGTATTCGTACTATTTCTGGATTTATGTAACTTTATAACTTTGTAACTCGATAACTTCTAATTAATTCGATGTTACCCTTTTGTTATTTATTTTGTTGTAAGCTATGATATTATTGATACTGCTACATCTCGGGTTTCCGCCTGAATGGGGTGTGACAAATCTTATGTTAATTTCACAGTAAATCTAATTGCTTCATTCATAAATCTTCTTCTTGTATAATTTTTCTTGTATAATTTTATTGAATGTATAGGGTTGTTCTATTATTTAGTTAATTTCATATGGCTTCCCAAACTAATCTGATTACAATATTTTTTCCAATGTACTTTCCAAAAATCATTGGTGTCCTCGTCCTTGTCCATCGCTCTCGAAGTCGTGAGTGTCATTTTAAGTTTAAACATTCAACTGAACGGATCTAATTGGTAAACTTTGAACGAGTTATATTAATTAAAAACAGAAAACCCATAATTTTGCAATAATTTTGGAGATCAACATAGCCAATTCAATATAGACAAAAGGGTGAAACTTCAACTATAGATACGTTGAAAAGCACGACAGTCTAAAGTCGGGGGAGGGCGACAAGAAACAACCACACATGGTGAAAATACGGTGGTCGAAATAGAGGCGAAGGAGAGGGAAGGCGCCAAGAAATAACCGTACACAATGATCAGGAATGGATGGCGTGAATTGTGGTTGTAGTGTTTATTACGTAGAGAAGTAGAGTAAATAAAAGAAGGGTATAATTGTCCACTAACATAATAATAAATGTATGAATGAAAATATAAAGTGTAAAAACGTACATTGTTTGAGATGGATTACTCATCCATTCAATAAAGTTTAAATTTACATTAACACATCCAACTAGAGGATAACTACCAGATCTTTGATAATGAAAACGCAATGGGTAAAATGTATTATTATATACATAGGAGTACAGTAGAGATCGTAACCTTAAACATAATAGACCCTCCTTATGTATATAACCAGGTTAGATCATTTAACCCAAAACTTTAATCTAACATATCCATTTAATATCCCCTCACAGTTTGATCCGAGTAAAACGAACACTTAAATTGTACGAAAATAAAGTCTTTATGAGGGCAAATTTAAGAGCGAACTTTCTTTTGATCTTGATTTTTGACTGTTTTTGAACTTCATCTTTAACTTGTTGGCGAATTTAGTCGGATGTAGAAGAAAATAAAAAGTGAATTTAGCCGGATTTAGGCGGTTGTTGAATAACAGAAAAAGTGGTTGTAGAAGAAAAGAAAAAGTAAAACTACCCGCCTTTAGACGAGTGTAGGAGAAACCAAAAATAGTTTTTTTCCTTTTTTAATTGATATGAGCATATGAAGTTTTGAAAAAAATAGATACAATTTTAAAAAAAAAAATTAAGATTTGGGATCTAGTCAAACTAGATGGTTCATCCCCGAGTTTGAATAAAGATAGAAGTGGTTTGACAGGGTGACATAGAATTTATGTTTCATGATCAAACTTGATTTGATACCATATTAGATTATGAAAACACCGAAGGTAAAATATATTATTAACGATCTATAAATATGAGTACAATATCAACCCTAATGGACCCTTTCCATGTATATAATCGGGTTGAGTCATTTAACACTAACATTTAACATAACATATCCTTCTAACAAGAAAGATGTAAATATGATGTCATCACATAGAACACCCATCCACGAATTCTTCAAGTTGAAAACCTTATCGAAATTTCTAAATCACATAGAATAAAAAAAGAATTACCACATCAAACCACTTTCGACGGTTATTAGGAACATGGCGAATATTAAAAAAATTGAATGCTTCTTTGACATTGAGTGGGTAGAGATCGATATATTCTACCAATCAACGATAATTTTCCATACTTCATCAGCATCACAAAAGGGCATCTTGTTGAGTGGATGTCGACTCCTCTTTCATCCAGGTTAACTCTTGTTTGCAACGTTGAGAATGCAATCCTATATAAGAGAATATTTGCTTTAACCGGAATTAATTTGTTCCACTTGAATCCCGGGTCCAAAGTGATAACCATCTCCAATGGCATACTCTATTTTTAGAGTATGAGATAAGTTTTAGAATGTTGATACTCTCAAAAACAATTCATCTCCAAACATATATTCTACGACTACAAACTCCAATGTTAGTATATCTTTAAATTGATTATTTTATGAAACAAATATATAGTAAAAGGCATATAAATAATTAAATAGTAATATAATTTTTTTTTAAATTGATTATTTTCAGGACACCTCCAACCTTAATCTATAATGCTCCTTTACCTCTAAATATAGAGATAGAGGAGGAAAAACTGTGCTTTAACGGGTTCTATAAATATAGAGAAATTTTTAGGGGAAACTGAAATTCTTCTATATATAGAGGACCACTATTAATTCTTTAAAAACTTAAATTTATCATTTTAACTCTCAAAATCTATTTAATTTAACTTTTTTATCATACATATATTGATACATACTTCATATAAAGTTAAAGAAAAAAAACGATAAATGTTTTTCGTCAAAATTTTTAGTCAAGTAAAAAATTTGAAAAAAATATTTTATAAAATGTTTGGTTAAATATGATTATAAAAGTTCAATTAAACTCAAATGAACAATTATTATATATAAAAATAAATTAATTTAGTATAAAAAGTTTATAGAGTAAAGGTTTTAAAATAGATGATTGGAGGAAAACATTTTAGAGAAGAAAAATGCTTAAAAGTACTTTATTTTCTCTAAATATAGATAGAGATAGATGTATGGTTGAAAATGATATCAATACTCTAAAATTTCTTTTAAATATAGAGGATGGTTGGAGAACATATTTTGTAGTTGATACTCTAAAAATAAAGAAAATAAAATTTTTAGAGGACCCTTAATGATAGTCTAAAAATTGAATGTCAGTCATTTTGTAAGAGGAGGATTTTGATTGATTTAACAAAGAATACATTAGTGTTGTGAGCTAAGCAAATCCATTAATCTCCTGTATTTGAGAGACTGAAGTTAGCTAATAATTTCAGGATTTCAGCTAGTTAGACTACATGAGACCTACTAGCTAGATGTATCTTACAAATGCCAAACCTACTTGTAATAAGGTTCATTATTATTATTTTTAAATACATTTGTGAAACAAAAAATAATATAGAACCCATATATCATTAAACTTTTAATATGCTTTAGAAAGAAAGAAGAAAAAAAATACATCAAATCATAAAAGTGTCTGTTACTCAATTAAAGCAAATAAAAGAAAAACTCTTACTATTTATGGTAATGGTGTTGTGTTTGAGTTATTGTGTCATATGTTGACGTATTGGCGGTTTCATGCACATAAACCCAACCCAACCCATTTAGTTAATCGTGTCGAAAAGTTAAACCTAAACCCAACATGTTTAGTAAATGAGTTTGTCGTATCAACCCATTTACAACTCATCTTAAATTAAAAACTAAAAAATAAAAACTCTAAGTTGATATTTTAAATAACTTAAATGCACATAGTGAATATAAAATAAATATACACTATTTTAAAGATACAAATTAAATGCTAATATGGAATTATAAGAAAATATAAGCCATATATACTTTAGTAAGTGAAAATTTTAATTTATAATATTAAATTTTATTATTGGTTGTATTAAATGGGTTGATTGGTTTTAAATGGGTTTGGAAGACAAAGCCAAACCCCCAACTCATTTATTAAACTTACCCATTTATGACACAAACTCATTTAACCCCAAACCAAACTTTCTTATTTACATGTCATTTTCATTTCATGTTGAATGTCGTATATGAAATTGTTACCCCCAAGGCCCCAACTCCTATAACCATCATGGGGTGTGTAGATAAGAGTCTTGAGCCCAATAATATGGGCAATAACACACCATTCGGAACGCTTTAAATCGTATAAATACATAGTATAGAAAAAAAAAAACTAAACTTGGTTTCACTGGATAACCAAACAAGAATCTTTCTCCCAATACGAAATTCAAGCTAAATGATTGGTTGAAAGAGATATAGATATTTTGTTGGCATTTCGTACAAGATTTGTATGAGTATTGTCGGGTAATCGTATTAAAATAAACGAAGATAATAACACTAACAAACACAAGCGATAAGAGCCCGAAAGTCTCTTAAACTATTCATCCCCATCCCTCATTCTCTCGACCCTGACCACACATTTTCTCTCTCTAGATCCGCCTATATTATTATATATAAGTGCTGTCTTGGGTACTGTTTCATATGTCCACCACAACCTGCATCATAATAATCACAGGCATATATACACCACTTTTAATTTTCCCCATCATAACATAAACCTCTCACAGAGCTAGTAAGAGTTTTGTATCAGTGATATATATATATATATATATATATATATATATATATATATATATATATATATGTATATATTTTGCTTTATTAATGGACTCAAACCCTAGATATTACCTTACTTTAAAGGGTATTTTTGCTTTAGTGTTTTCAGATCTGACTTTGAATTATATTGTACTTTTTTTTGTTTTTTTAATTACCATATTTGGGACTTGGGAGTACTTATTATTGGGAAGCTAGAAAGATGACAGAAGAGAGTGAGCACACAAAGTCAAATTGTACACAACAGATTTGTATGATTGTTTTGGGTGCTCACTGCTCTATCTGTCACCTTATTCACTCTCAAAAATGGTACTATCTTGGTGTCTTTTTTTGTGTTTTTTTTGTGTTTTTTTTTATGTTGGTGTTTGTGTTTTGCTGGGATTTTTTGGGCAAGATGAAGGGATGGGGGTTGTTTGAACCTAGAAAAACATACACCTGAAATAGTCCCCTTTTGTTAATTATATATATAATGATTATTATTGTACTTTTATATATTATATTATTATAGAAACGTGACTTTTCATGTTTTACTGTTCTAAATCAACTGAAAACTGACTATTATGCCTTAAACACCACCTTATTTAGGATAGTTTATCAACTTTTTAATTATTATTTTTTTCTCACATGCAATTTCTACACTAACCAATCTTATTTTTTTGTGTTCTTGATCTGGATCTATTCACACAAGCATATGGTATACCTGTTTTGTAAGTATTAGGTTTTGCAAATTTGCAGATAATGTCAAGAATCATGAATAACAAAGATATTGTTGATTTTTATTCAGATGATTTAATTGCTAAAGGTAAGGTTTGTTTTCTGTTATTTTGACCTACTCAAGTGTTTTGTTGACTATATATTTTTCTAATTATTGTGCTTTGATATAACATTCTATCCATACAATCACATCACTTTTACTGTATTTCTTCTTTCTTTCTAAAGGAATGCTAGAAAGATAAACTTTTAATTGTTGGGATTAGTTGACCACCTAACTCTTTAGGATTATTACCTAATGCTTGGTACTTGTTTGAATTATATATTCAACTATACTTCGAGTTATATAATATGTATCAAAATTTAAATTGATTTTGTGTTTATTGTATGTATCAGAAGATACATGACATCCATATACGTTGTCAAGTCATATTTTTGCAAGTTTTTCATTTGTCGGATACATACAATGATAATTTTTGAAAATTAGATACATATAATTACCTATATAAAGTTGGATACATACATAGATTTTGGAGCAAAGTTAGATAAATTTCTAGATACTTATCTGCTTAAAATTAGTCTTAATTTGTAGCATATATATATATAAGCAATAATATTTATTTTCCTTTCTATGTGTGAAGCTAAATGTATGCAATTGATCCATTGATGTCATTTTCAGTAAAAGAAAATCATTTGGTATAGGGTACTTGGCCTCAACAGAAAGAATATCTGATTGAACGAATGATGGTTTTACTTGTAATTGGATTTACACCAATTTGTGTTCTAGATAGCTTCTTGTTTGACGGTGTATGATATTCTTGCATACATTGTAGAGATTTTTGGTTTTATAAGAATATTACCTCTTTTTTAACACCAAAATTTCTAGGATATTAATTAGTTGCTCATGAATTTCTAAGTATCACATGACACATAAATTTATGTATTAGATGAACATGGCAACTCTAATTGTTAATCTGATTAATTGAATTTGTAATCCATATAAATAGTAAACCTTTTGAACAAGGTAATTTTTGTTAATCGGTTGTTTTATTTTGTTCTTTGAAATTTGAATTGAAGGTTAATTCAGTTGTGTTACCACTCGGATCAATGCTATATCTTGAAGTAATCAACACTTTGGTAAGTCCAACTTTATGTAATCCTTAAATTAAATATGCAGTTAGGTTCTTCCAAGTTTTAAGATTATATTTTGTCAACAAATCAAACACCTTAGGCGGTTAATTGACCCGGCTAATGCTTGTATAGTTCAATCCGGTTAGGACTTTGTATCTAGCATCTTGCTAGCTTCTTTTGTTAGTTTCTTTAATACACATGGCTGTTCAAAATTAAAAAAAAATGTGTTTCATACTTTCATTAGCTGTTTGTTAGTAAGATGAACATCGTTGTCCACCAAATACTATCATGCTGTTTCTGGTAAATATGCTTGTAATATATATAAATTAATGAGCTGTTTAATACTTTATAAACCCAAAGTATCTAATAGCTGGTTTACCTACTGATTCTGCTTGGCTTTTTTGTAGTTACATTATCAAAAAGGTAGTATGAAACCAGGTCATTCTGTTCGAAGAGTCCAATATTTGCCATATCATTCTTTAAACATTAAGCCATTTTCAAATCTTGATTAGCGGGTGCTTTTTTCTAAAATCATGGAGTACTTTTTCATGTTTTCTACCTTTTAAATGGGTCATGTTGTGGCTCTTGGAAGAAACCTGGGGGTGAGGGGGATCGCTCTATTTGGCTTCTATAATAGTTAAAAGTTTAAACTTAAGTTTTGTTTACATGTAATATGTATTATATGGTTTTAACCTGAATATTTCGTCATACCTTTAGAGTATTGGACATTTCATGTTCTACTTATCATCCCTAACATGTCCAGGTAAACCGGAATGACGTAAATCCTAGACGGTCGTTCATTCAAGATTGAAAGTAGCTGATTGTTGTTGGTTAAGTATTGGCTTCTTTCTGATGCCAAAAAACATGAATAATCTTTCTGCTGATAAAAAAATGGAGGGTTTTTTAAAAATACTTTGAAAGTGTTTTTGGGTTAAAACGGGTTATAGTCTTAAAGTCAACTTCATTTTACTTCTTTGTGTCTAAGATAGTCGAGTCATTTCTCAGTAGTTAGGGTGGAATAATGCTTCAATAGAGTTAGTTGCTGTCCCAATTCAAGCGGGATTCTTGATGGACTTTTGTGTGTTTTGATCTCTTAATCAAATTTTGAACGTAAACAATTTTTTAATTATGAACTTTTGAGTGTGTTTTGATGCTCAAATCAAGTCTTTGTTATGTTGTATATATTGCATCATATATAATCATCATAAAAACTAACTTAGTTGACTTCTTTTTTATTGAGCGGTCTTGGCCAAATCAATTCTATTAGTTTAGTTAGTGTGTTTACAGAGAGAACGAGGACAATGAAATTGGAAAATGTACACGTGTAGTAGTAGTAGTAGTAGCTGTACAGTAAAGAAGAAAAGGATATTGGAAAACAAAAGAAGAAAATTTATGGTTCTATCTTTTGAGGTCTTATTTGGAAAAGGTCTTGGAGTTTATAATAATAACATAACATATTGATTGTGCACTAAATGCAAGTCTGGTACTCAAGTGTAATGTCTCATTTAGGATATTCACACTATATATACTTGAGGTTGTAACCAGGGAAGGAGTAAACAGGGACACAAAAACATGAGAAATTTTTGGTGTTGAGAATACGTAAAAACATTAGACAAATGCCAAAATGCGTATGTTTGATGCTTTATATTCCATAGAACCGTATTAGCACGAGGACTATATATGCTTTTTAAGATGGAAATCATATGTGGAAGCACAAATGCATACCCAGCTTTGTTCACATTATGCTGGCCTACATGCTATGCAAAATAGCTTTATCTGTCTCTTGTTCATATTGTATAAAATTCAAAATAACAGGAGGAAACTTTATTTAAAGGGACTTGGTCAAACACATATTTCATTGTTCATGTTCATTCCATGTGTTTTGAAAACTTTCTTTGAGATCCATGGGAAGTTTATTTTCTTTATCATTTATGTTTTATAAAGTAGGTTATCGAGCATTTGATTCAACTTCATGTGTATGCCAAGTCGGCGTAATGAGCGTTTTGTGAAGGATTCATGCGTATGTGCCTTAGAAACAACCACCTAACTTCTCCTTAACTATAAGAGTATAGGTATAACAACATTTTGCTTCCTGAAAGTCTTATTCTAGATATTTTTATGTATTGCTTCACAACCAACCACCTAGCTTCTCCTTAATTACAAGAGTATAAGTATGGCAACATTTTGTTTCATGAAAGTGTTATTCTAGATAATTTTATGTATTGCCTTTCAGGCACGTTTATTCAGTACATAAAAGTAATCCTTCCGTCTCTAAGTATGAAATATTTGACTTTACAAGTTGTTAAATGGAATTCTAGCTGTTAACTACTTATGACCGTTCTAACAAATTATCTTGTTTGGGGTATACATAATTTAATGTTGTTTTTTGAGTTGTCAAGCGAAGAAGTAGGCTATGTGGACTTGCAAGTAGGAATGTTGCCCATGATATGGCTTGATTAAGTGTAGTGATTAGAAACCTTGTAAAGGGAGTGGTATTATGCTCATTTGTTCAATTAACTGGTTCTTGTACCCATTTTTTACTCGAATTAAACTCATATGATTTACACTTACTTACAACGCTAATTTAAACCAAAATTATTCGTGTCTTAATTGTAGGATTCGGCTAAAATAATAAGCAAAATAATAAATATTACCTTGAACTTGATTCCCTTCTCAATACCCCTTTGTTTATAAAGCGATACCAATCTATCCATTTCCTTTCCTTCTTTCAGTGTGGTGTGTATTTTCCTTTTCTTTTTGTAATTATCTTTCCCTCACCCATAGGTCTTCCTCTCCAAAATGAGAGTCACCCCATGCGAATTTGACCTATTTATGTCTCTATAAATGTAATTATAAACAAATCAATAAGAAAATCTCTCTAGAGTTACCGTTGATTAATTAAACTGATCACATTGATAAACAGCGCCACTTTAAAATCTTGTGGGATATTTTTTTCTTTCTTCAAATGTTATTAGGCGCACATTCATTATTTTATCCAAATATTTTGGTTCAAGAAAGAATTTGGTCAGCAATTAAATTGTAAATGTATTGTTTCTTGTGGACATATGAGGTTCTATGATGAAATTAGTGTTTCTTGATATTGCTGCAGAAAATTCAATCCATCTCATTTTGTTGGCTAAGAGAGCAGGAGTAAAAAGCTTTGTGGTGATTGGGCAATATGGATTTGAACCTGAGAAAGACTATAACTTTGTACTCAAGCATCAGTCGGAACCTGGGGGGGAGCTGAGCTGAGCTTTGGTCATGAAGAGAAGAGTGTGGAAGCTGCTGTTATCTAGCTTTCTAGTATAATCAAATTGCTGTTCAAAAAAAAAATAACTTAAAGAAAGGAGACGAGTGTGCAGATGAAGAAGATGGCTCATATTCTGATTTCAACTTCTCTATCTTTAGATACGAAAGTTGATATAGAGGGTTCAATCAAGAGATTTCATGGATTAATTCATTGTTCGGATTTTGTTTTCCGGTGATATTTAAAAGGTACTCGTAATTTTCTTTTCTTTTTCTTTCTTTCTTGAGAGCATTGTTTTATCGTTTAGGAGTGTTTGTTTTGGTGCATTGTGATTTCTAGCTTCTTGCTAGTTTTGCATTGAATTATTTTTATGCCGTCCAAGAAAAGGTGAAACCAGCGGTTACCTTCTCTCTGGTACTCAAAATACCAACTGATATTTTTTCCGCCCTCTGAGAAAGTATATGCACAGGTTTTTGGCATGTTATAACCCAAGTGTTACCTTTGTTTCTTATTGCGACACTGTCGTAATCAAATTTGAGAGATTATTTTATGTAATATTGTAATGATATAAATTGAATATATTACTAATGGACACGAGTATCGTCATTGTTTGGGTGAATTTGTGCAGGTAATATGTAATGCTTCATCAAACATAAGAAATATTGAATAGGCCACGGATACCTAACAGGTTGGTTTTGATACCTTTGTATTTTAGGTATGTTCTTTTGACAACAATAACGATACTCAATCCCGTCAAAGATTAGGTACAAGGAAGTGAGATGTAGACCATCATATCTCTACCTAAGGGTAGAGATACTGCGTTCAAATCGTAAGACCTCCGAAACGGGTGAAAGGAAATGTCTGCCTAAGGGTAGAGAGACTACTTCCAGATCGAAAGACCCCGGGTGAGAGGGGGGACAAAAAGAGAGAAGAGTGTGTGCTGTGTGCTGTGTGCATGAGTATGCAGTGAGTGTGTGTAATTTGTTTTATAGAGTCAAGACTTGTTTTTTTTGTAGGTGTTATTTGGGTTACCGGGTGTTGCGTAGGTGGTTTAGGCTTTTCTTACGTGTTGTTTATTTTCTAGCTTTTTTGTTGTGTGGTGTTTGGGTGCATTTTTAGGTTGTTTTCCGGGAGAGTTTTTTCTCGATATTTGATGTTTATTCTTCTAGCTCTTTATTTAATACTTTATATAATCGAATGAAGTTAGTGTGTTTGGTTATAAGTGAGTGAAAAAATGCTAAAAAGAACTATAATCCTAAAAGCCAAGTCAAAAATCTACTTTAGGTGCCGTACTCCTGGCAAGATACTAGAGCCGATAAATATAACTACAATGTTTGTTATCGAAATCAATTATCAATGAATTGCTCGTTTCAACTGGATGGGACTAGCGTAATACTTGTGCATTACTCAGGTTCGTTATTCTGGTTAAGTAAATAAGCTTCTTTTGATAAACAAAATGTTAGTCAAACATGTTTTGATCGTCGTTCTAAAACTTCTTGTTTCGACTAAAAAAACTTGTAACTCGTTATAAAACGATCACTAGCCATGTGACCAGAAAAAAGAACACTTAAAACAAAATCATATCAATTCAACCACATCGAATTTGATTTCAATGATACAAGTTTCTAGGGTTTTGGCATACAACTATATTTGTCACTTGCATGCAGTGGCGGATCCAGAAAATCGAGATAAGGGGGCATAATTATTTTTCGACCAATTGGGTAGGGACAAACATATAAAAGTCTAAACAAATTAGGCATGGCGGCATTGGTTTTATACCAGTTTTTTCTAATTTTTTTCTGACCGTAGGGGACGGTTGCCCTCCCACCTTCTATGTTAGATCCGCCCCTACTTGCATGTAAAGCTATTTATATTTTCTTCTTTATTAATAAAAAATATGTACTAACTGTACTAGCTAAGATCATAGGAGTACGATTAGGGTTACAAAAGAATTTTCAATTAATTTTTGATAAATATTTAAATGTTTTGAATAAACTAATTAACTAGGACATTATATTTATCTTGCAAGTAACCAGAACAGGGGCGAGGTAACAAAAGAACATCAAATTTTGCAACTTGTGATTTGACTCGACATTTGATTTGCTGTTAAGTTAAAAGATACCAAGTGAAACTCGGGATCTTGTTCGTTGAAGAGAATACCACTATAAGGTTTAACTACTACAAAATAATCGCTACTTTTAACACTAGGGAAAGTACGTTACGTGTACAAGCAAAAGCTAAACTACACGATTAATGAGTGTTATGTTAAACCAAAACACATTCTTTTAAGATTCCATTTTACACATTCGTTGAAAGAGCCCCAGATGCAAATAGAAGATTCCTTCGCGAAAACTGTTACAAAAAAATAAAATACAATAAGTATCCTAAAACCGTGGAAAGCATATACTCCCTTAAAGTTGATTGAGTTACGATGTGTTTACCCTTAAAGAATAAACTGGGGTGGATTTGGTGGGAAGAGTCTTCAGTGCTCTGAGCCTATTTGTGCTTCCGGTTTTACTAAGGAATCGAAAGAGAATGAATACATTAGGTGTCTAAAATCGTACAATTTATATTGGTGAAAAATAAAAAAGAACCAAGTGAAAGAAGACGAATAATACTTACCTTTCTTCAGTTTTTGGTGGTTTTACACTTGTGTTTACGTCCCATAATTTGACAGTTGAATCGGCTGAACCTGATGCAAGAAGGGATCCCTCACAGCTGAAAAAATTAGACAAGAATTGGGATGGGTTAGGAAACGGGTCAAAGCATTTCGGGTCGGGCTGGGTCAAGCCTGGTTGAACCCGCTTGTTGTTTTGTCTCTTTTAATTTCATACAATAACCAATATGATATACGCACTTTTAACTTTTTTTAATTTTTACCAAAGAAAATAAACAGCCCCCTAAGTGCGTTATTAGTGGACGCGTTAAGATAGACTGGTTTGCTCAAATAAAGGCAAAAGATTGACAAAAAAATGATGTCAATTTTGAACGACTTAGAAAAGAAAGTTGACCTGAAAGCAAGTGACCAGACACAGGAAGTATGGCCCACGAGAGGAGTGATACAACGACCATTAGAAACATCCCACATCATTATTGTTCCGTCTTCATCACCAGATGCTAAATATCGACCATCAGGTGACATCGCCAAACATAAGATTGAACTCCTATGACCGATAAAAATCCTCATGCAATTCCCGGTCGAAACATCCCACATGCGAACAGTTTTGTCGCTCGATCCAGTCGCTAGGTAGTTGCAGTTCATATGCCATTGTACACACTGCCGAACAAAAACATAACCTTTCTTAACAAAATAAATAAATAACATAATTACAGTAATGATACAGATTTTAAAATTACTTACATCAACATCAGAGAGATGTCCTGCCAGTATCCTTAACGGTTATACTTTATCCATTGACCAAACCCTCGCTGTTCTGTCATGTGATGCACTTGCAAAATAATGTCCAGCTGGACTAAACTGGATACACGGTTTCACAACCGTTAAGTAATTAGCAAAAAAAAAGGTGGTCACCTATTTAGCCAAATTTAGTTTTGGTTAAACCCCTTTAAAAGGGTCGAAAATATGGACTTTGAAATTAACGGGTCTTTTGGGTGATATTCTTCAAATTATTGGCGAAATAATTTTAAAAAGTCATTTTCCCCACCTATTCGCTAAAAACAAACCAAACATGACAATTTTTCAAAAGACAATATCTTTAAATAAAGGTACTCAAGGATTAATTGTTTTTTGGTTGAAGGATTAATGTGTTTTACCTGAACATCCCATACGGGATAATTGTGACCTTTGAAGCATATACCAATCAGTAATTACGTTTATGCTTATCTACTAAATCAAACAAAAGATGTAACAGTTTTCAAACAGCGTACTTGTTGAATCAGCTGAAGATGATAGAAGAAAATCGCCAAAAGGACTAAATGAGGCTGAATAAACAGGTCCTGAATGACCCTGATACAAAGTGTAAGCTCTTTTTCCACCATTTGATCCAAGTGTGTTATCATTTGAAGCCGAATCATTTTCACCCAGAACAGCTGACACCACCAAACTTTAGCTTTTAGCACCACGTATTTTGGTAATATGTCCTCAAGATTCAGGAAATGATCGTTGATATTCCAAATTTTCAAAATAAGGTAAAGGTAAATACGTTGGATGACTTACAAGTGCCCATACGCCCAAGTTTTGCCACATCCCACACCTGGCCCAGAATGGTTAAATTTGAAAATCAGAAGAAAATAAAAAGAAAAAATTATAAGTTGCATTAGTAAGAGAAAGACCTTTAGAGAAGAATCCGAGAATCCCCCAGCAACCAATGATCCATCATGGGATATTGATGAACAATTTGATCTGAAGAAAAATGTTAACAAATTAAAAACTTACCCAAATAATTATATGATAATATGAGCGATGAAAGTTTGCAGGAGGGAAGATATGCATACTCGTTATGTGTGTTAATGAACGTGTAGAAACAAACTGAAGGAAGTGAGGAATTGCTCAATTGGACACGGTTACGAAGGTCTTCAAAAATAGAATTTTCTACATCTGTTGGACTAAGATAAACTCAAAAATCAAAAACATCAAATGAAACAGAGAAAACGTACTTTATAAACAGTTCTCATGCATAAAATACATACATTGTTGGCAAGGCAAGATCGGGTTTTACACGTGGCGCAACAGCTGCCTTGTCACCCTCCCCTCGAGCAGCTTTCCCTGATGCACCAGCAACCTTGTCCTTCTTTAGTTTCTTCAGGGGCCCACCTTCCTTTCTACCCTCTGCTGCTTTTTTCTAAATAACAAACACATTCCAAAAGGAGATGCTTAATCTGTCTTTTCTGAATCTGAGAGCAACCCGGCAGCTTTATCAAGTCGATCTTCTATTGAATCTTCGAGCAACTGCACAAGCTTTTAAGGGTAGTTTATGATTAATCAGATTCGTTTTTCCTTAGGTCTATATTGGGTTTTTATTTTATATAAGTGATGTACACCTCAATTCAATCAAACGACTAAATAAAAGATAAATGTTACAAAAATAATTAGAAAACAAAAATCTAAACCAGACTGCTAGATTAACTAACCCCCAATGTATTTCTTTCTGATTTATTAGGTTAGCAGCATCCCCTGACCACTCCCAACGAGTGAAAAGGCTTTGGCATCATCAGAAATTGAGCTAGGTTGTCCAGGAGTAACTGTAAAAAAAAACCAATAATAATTCAAGATACATACTAGTTAAAAAAAAAGTATATAAATTAAATTGTGAATAACAGCTTACCTTGAAAATTAATATGCTCATTAATAATACCAAGCATCGTAATCGATTGTGTTTTGTGTAGATATTGTAGAAGAAGCTCATAAGAGTACTGCAGAACAACAAATTAAAAAAGAACAAAAGCTATTTACCTATCTTTTCTTTAAGATCGCTAATAATTTATAATTTATAAGGATAAAAGATAAACCTAACATATCTTTATATTGACTTTGCTCTGTCTCAGAGAATGAGCAAACTCCATCTCCTGTGTATAGTCATGAAAAAAGAGGTTATTCATAAATAGTTAAGATAATAGATACTTCACATTGTTAAACGGTGTAAGGTATATCAGCAATTAACCTCCAGATGAGATGGAGAAAGAACACCTTCTAATTTTGTGAGGTCACGTGAATGCATCATCTCGTGATCTTCACGGAAGGTACTGTAAAATGCTCGAGCTGAAAACTCAAACAGCAATTTTCAAACCTCAATAGAACTTATGATTGCAACTATGTTGTATATTTGATATATAATATTCGAATATGCCTACCTTCTTGAAGATGACCTTTAGCGATGAGATCCATGAAGCAGTGGATAAATACTGGATAAAGAACACGAAGCAATTCATGCTGCATTGGTCAATACATTAGAACGTAAGTAAGACGAATACACAAAACATAAATAGTGAATATAGAAGATGGATTAATTTAGTGCATAGGAACCTTGTACAAATCTAGCGAGCTATAAGTCCATGACCTTAACTTGCTGTATCCATCCTGGTAGAGGTCAGGGATATTTTCTGACCTAAAGGAAATAACAATAAATAGGCATCAATAATCAATTAACGATTTAATAGTCGGGAAAAATGTGAAGAGAGGGAAAAGAGAGTACTGGGAAAAGGAGAGGATTTGTTTAGTAATATCTATGTCAACATCGGTAGAATTCTTGTTCTTGGTTTGCTGTTCTTGTTGAAAAATCTGTTCAGTTTGCGTAAATCCCTTTTTCTTCAACTACAGAAATGCTGCTTTATCTAAATCTTCTTCCATCTCCGTCTTCTTATTGTTTATTTCACTGAAGCATTAGACAAGTATGCATTATTACTGAATCAACGGCAAAACTTTATTTAAATAAACAAGAATCTGTACAGATGAAACTACTACAAAACACCAAAAAACTCGACATTAGACATACCAAAACACAAAATTCATCAGATGTCTTATCTAAAACGTTAAATCCCTAAACATTACTATACTTGGATTTCAAAATACACGCTTAACCCTTAAGATCGTGATATCTACTTATTGAAAATAAGCGGTAGGATTACATGGTTTTCACTCCTGAACATAAGTGTAAACTAACAACTATAATAGCAATCAAATCATAAACTCATCATTTTTAGAGAAAGGATCAGAAAATGAGAAAAACAGAAACACAAGACGTCATCATATGACAGTCGGAACATATAAAGGCTTCTTCTTTCTGCGACTTTTATAAAAGTTCTCAAAAATATATCTATGTATCCACAAAATACCCAAAATGATCAGAATCATATAATAAACGCTATGGAAGAACCGGAGAGCTTAGATATCGACATAAGTAAACAGGTATATATGGTTATATCATTGAGGTCGTTAATTTCTAACGAAAAATCTAAACATATAGATACAAGAAACAACTAAACACACAAGGAGACAGCTAATAGCTACAGAATCAAATAATAATCGATTCGATAACACTAGGGCACAAAAACATATTCTACAAACGAGTAGATTAACTATTTACAAATCGAAAATGAAACAAATATTAGGGCTCCAAATAATAAATGCATAGTAAGAAAACAGAAAATGGGAGTCGATAATTGAAAATTTAGGTGCGGGATATAGATACATAAGTATGAAGAAATTGATGGAACAATTTTGAATATTTTGGGGGTTTTAGCACTTACTTGAATGAGCTTGTGTAACTTGTAATTTCTTTTTTGCAAAATTTGTTCACCACTTTGGTAATGGTTTACCTTATTTATATTTTTTATTTTTCATAGATTCATCTACTAACTTACTAGTATGGTATCCCTATTACGCAGAAAATAAACTATTGAGATTTGAGAATGTTTATTAACTAGATTATTTTTTCATAATAAATTGATAATGTTTATTAACTAAATTATTTTTTCGCGATAGCGCGAAAAAAAAAATTGAATTATAAATTTTATTTTATAGATTTTAATTTATTATGAAAAAATAATGTTATATGGATAATAATATATATAGTTTTAAGTTTATACACATGTTCTTTATAATTATAATAATATATACACTTTTACGTTTATACACATGTTTTGATATTTTATATTTAGAGATTTTAGAATAATAATAAGTTAAATCATAGTCCAAATTGAACGATTCTATAAGTAAATTATAGTTATTTTTTTATTTTAGTAAAATAGAATAAAAGATATAATGCAATTATGTGTTGTAACAGGGTATAAAATGAAAATAATCTTTGATGACATCAACAATCTGATCTAACGGCTGCCATCAAATAAGTTAACTCATCCAAGGGACCTTAATTCGCCATGTGACATTTAAGGCCTCTCTTTTATTATATATTAAAGAATTAAAGATGTGATATAAATGAATCTTCTAAATAGTGACGATAATATAAAATATTGATGGTTAAACACAATATTACGATTGTGCTCTTTTTTTTTTAAGTTGAAATTTGTCTTGAATTACCTAACTCTATTTAAAAATCATTTTAACTAAATTTTATAACTTTGTATGTCAACTTAATTTTCTAAAAGATATTAATTTAAGCGTTTATTATTCTAATTAAATAATTATTAATATGTTTATTATAAATTAGTTAACAAATAATTATTATCATTGTTTGTTTGTTTCTTAAATATTAATTTGTAATTAAATGATATGTATTAAATTATATTTTAATAGTTTATTAAATTATGTATAAATTACATAACCTAATTATCGAAATTCAATTATTTTTTATAAAAATAATTTGAATGGTTTGGATTAATTTATAAAAATGAATGGTCAAGATTTATTTTCCTTAAAATTTAGTTTTTCAAATCAAAGCCTAATATTTTTATATAGTAGTATAGATTTAAGTGAATGTTAAATGCGTGATATTATTATTTTATGTTATGTATTTTTTTTTAATTAGCGGGTGTTTATTTGAGTTTATTTATCTGACTTATAAACTTATATAGGTTGATAAGCTAATAAACCCACTTCACAAGCTAAAACAAACACCCTTAAATATGGTAAATAAGTCGAAACCTGTTAGATATATATAATTTTAAAGTCAGTTATCAAGTTAAAGAGTTAATTATAATAAAGAAAATCCAAATCCACATAAGCTTTACAAAAATACATTTATAAAATAATGTCATAAGATTAAGGATAAGAAAAAGTATAAAAGATAATCAATAAAAAGATATGATTGATTAAATTCATTTGTCATATTATTTTATAAATGTAGCATTGCTTGATAAAAAAATGAAAAGGTTGATGCATTTCACTTGAAACTGTGAATGGTGAAGGTTTATTTTTTACTTTTAGATTATTCCTTTTTAGATTATTTTTATTTGAATATTTAGTTTCATATTTTTCTTTTGATTATATTATTAAATAACATAAGATGATTACCTCCTTATTTTGTTAATTTTATTTTTATCACTCTATTAAATAAAGTTTATTTGTCTTCACTTCGATTATTTTTTAATTTTGTGTTTTAGCTTTTATTTTTAGATTACGTTATTTAGTTTTTCGGTTTGAACTATATTTTTTTTTCTTTTCAAATATTTGGTTTTCTATTTTTGCTTCAGATAAATTCGTATGTATATGTATATGTATATGTATATGTATATTCAATAGAATCAATAGAATACAATTTACTTGATTTTTTTATTATTTTTTTCTGAATGGTAATTACAGGCCATAAAGAAAGTTTAAAGGCCAAGCCCATATGTTTGATAGCCCATCTACACTATCTATGTTTATATTTATTGAGAAAAGTAGGGTTTATTGTGTTCTCTGTTCGGCTGCCGTAATCATCTTCAACAATGGTACACACATTATATCTACTGTTTAATAATAATCTTTTTATAATTTATAGGGTTTAAATTCATTTAGTTAGATATGAAAATTTAATAATAATCTTTTTATAATTTATAGGGTTTGGGTTTAAATTCATTTAGTTAGATATGAAAATATGTGTTTTAGCTGTAAAATTGTGCACAAATTGTTTTAATGTTGATTATTTAGTACTTGGCATAGGTGTAAGTTAATTTAATTCTATAAATTGTAAACCAAAACAGACAAATTAACGCTTGCATTTTTTATAACAGAGTTAGTAATGTTTTTGGTTACATTTGTGACTTATAGCTGCAGTTTGTGTTAAGTAAATTAATATGTATTCGTATTCGTTACATGGTTGTTGAAAACTTTATAGATGGGGCGGAGCTACATTGAACGGGTTCGTTGGAATTTTTTAGAATTTTTTGTATTAGTCTAGCCTTAGTTAGTGTATGGACCCATTGATTTTGCATACAAACATAACTAAAATCTAATCATGAACCCACTCGAAAAATTTTCTTACTCCGCCAATAGACAGACTTGCAAATAACACATGAACACATCAAATGAATAGCTTTTACATGAACATGTTTTATAATTGTCTTTGATTGTGAAGATATTTCGCTAAGTTTAGTGTGGTTATTGTTTTTTGATGTTTGAATTACTCAGCCGAAGCAAATTCATGAGATCAAGGATTTCCTTCTTACTGCAAGAAGGAAGGATGCACGATCTGTGAAGATCAAGAGAAGCAAGGATGCAGTCAAGTTCAAGGTTCGCTGCTCAAAGTACCTCTACACTTTGTGCGTCTTTGACAAGGAGAAGGCCGATAAGTTGAAGCAATCTCTCCCTCCAGGTCTGTATTTCCCTTCTTTTCGCTTTAATTAACCCATCAATTTCCAAGGCTCACACCCGAGTGTCAATGTATATATCGTGTATCAATATTCAATATAGCGTCATAGTAGGCACTACTTTTTTAATCATCTAATACCGGTTACCATATTAGACACTATTAGGTACATATATATATTTTTTGCTAATAATCTAAGTCCAAGGAACTTTGTACTGCTCTATGTTAGTTCTTCTAGAGTTGGTGTGTGCGATTTAGTTACATGATTGATGGTTTGATTTTTTGATGACGAATCTAAATTTGTTAAGGATTTCTGTTTTTAAATTTATGAAACACAAATACGAAGTATCGCATGTTTATTGATTTGATGTTTTTTTTCTATGACTTTTGTTACCCTTAATATAAAATATCCAGAAAAATGTTTTAATTATGACAATCCGTTAACTAGCTTATTTCATTATTTATTTTGATATATCTTCTTGGTCACTTGTAATGCAGGTTTGAGTGTTCAAGACCTGTAAGTTATCTCTCTTTATGCAAGTTCATCAAGAGACCTTTTTTAATTTGTCGTTATTTGAAAAAGATTATTGGATGTAACTGAATTTCTCATTATCGTTAAATGGTTAGTTAATGTGTGTTTTGTTTGGTATGGAGGACTTATAGTACTAGTCGTGTTTCCTTTCGCCTCTTCTATGTTGATGTTATTGTTTGTTTAATTTTGGTCTACATTGACGACTTTTGTTAGGAACTTATATATCGATTAAATGACGTAACTATGGTTGTGATTTCTGAAAATGACCTTTTGTTAAACATTTGGTTGGCTGGTTTTTGTTCACTGGACATGGTTATTAAACATTAACTACATTTAAACAAAAATCTTTTTATTTTATTGATAACTTGGTTGTTAGGTTAACAACTTTTTGGCGTGCTACTAATAATATTTATGATGGATCGATATTTTCATAAATCAAATAACTGGTTCTCCGTCAAGGATTGGCCTTTGATGATATTTAGCTCGTCCGATTATTTCTGAGGGAAAGATGAAAGTAAGACTAATGGCGGCTGGCGATGATGTTGAACGGTGTTAGCGGATACATGTATAAATCAAATTAGGTTGTCTCATGATTCTATTTTTAAATCTATAGGAAATGTTGTATCACAATTTTCTAACAAAGACTTTTTAATTTCGATTTTATGAATTATGACCATAAATTTTATGTGTGATGTGGCCTATTCATATCATTAAAAACCCATTTCTTTTACGTATAAATAAAAAATTTATTAATAAAATGGGAATGAATGGTTTGCTGATATACTTCAATGTCTTATTCGACAAATTAATATACTTTTAATTTATTTTTTCTAGACACCTAAGACTTATGCTAACACGAAGGTCGGTTGAACCAACGTTGATGGCACATTTGCTCATATACTTCAATGTCTTATTCGGCAAATTAATATACTTTTAATTTATTTTTTCTAGACACCTAAGACTTATGCTAACACGAAGGTCGGTTGAACCAACGTTGATGGCACATCTACTCATATACTTCAATGTCTTATTCGGCAAATTAATATACTTTTAATTTATTTTTTCTAGACACCTAAGACTTATGCTAACACGAAGATCGGTTGAACTAACGTTAATGGCACATTTTTGTCGGTTTAAGATGTTTGTTTGAGAATAAGTGAATTAGAAACTAAATAATTATAGAAAAGGGAGAATAAAAATGACCGAAATAGGTTAGAGAGGAAGAAACTAGAAAAGGGTTACGTGTTACTTCTAGTATTTGATCGAAGTTTCAAAAGAAGTAGACTTTATGTATCATAAGATTCAAAAATAAAAGGAGGTCAGGTATGACGGGATGAATAGTTAAGTTAGCATGTTGGCTGTTGCGAGCAGCCGACTCGGCCTGTTAACTTAACTTTTTTTTCTTTCTTTCTTTTTTTCCTCTGATTTTTAAGTTTTCTCTTTGTACTCCACGTTACGCTATTAAATAAAATAACTATTCGTTTATTTCAGTTAATCGTTAATTTTTAGTTTAAGTTTTTTCTTTTTTGGTTACCTTTTTTCTTTTCAAATATTAGATTAACTTTTATTTTTTTGTGTTACGCTATTAGATAAATTAGTTACGTATTTATTTCTCCTATTTGTTGATTTTTTATTTTAGCTTATTTTTTTGCATTACGTTATTTCTTTTAACATTAACCTATTAAATAAAGTAATTATGTATTGATTTCGATTGATATGATTTTAGTTTTATATTTTTCTCTTTGAGATATGTTTTTTTAACTTTTCTTAATTTTAGATTTGTTTTTCAGCTATCTATTAAAATATAAGTTTTTAAACCCATCGTAAGATACGAGCATAAAAAAACTCATTAAAAGTATATACCTTAAATTAAAAATAATATATATCTTATGATGTAAATATTTATTTATCTCACATCATACAAATAGTAACAATATTTTAGGTAACCAGATTAATTACGTATTATATTAAATATTTAATAATACTATTTAAAAAACCATGATTGTTTTTTTTGTGATTAAATATGTGAATTATTGAAAATGGACAGGGCATGTATTTCTTTTTTCTTAAAGTCGGAACATGGGAAGCACGATATAATATGTTCAATGAATATATGATATAGAGATAATATATGATATATATGTTGATTAATATTTATATATGCATTTGGCTTTTTTCTTTGTATAAAAAATCACAAAAACATGAAGATGTTATGCTTTTTATTATTTTAAACAAAAGAAGTACATGATTAAAATTTGGAGCAGGCCAACTAACATTCAATCATTACACATTTTAAAAAATACCTTACAAGATTATGTTTAAGAGTTTATAATTTTCTTCGTCCAGTGAATCAATTACGAAGTAAAGATTTGATATTGAAGACGTTTTAAAGGGGATTGTAATGTATTATTTATAATTATTATTTGAGAGTAACATAAAAAGAGTATAAATTAGTCTTAATATCCAATATTTAAATAAACCGATATTAATATAAATCAATATTAATCGAATATAAACATTCTTGTACTTGATATCCAATTTTTTTTAAACTTTAAGTATATTGTAGAACCAATATCAATTATATTTGGTATTATATAGGTACCATACTAAGTTACTAACAAATAATGATCGAGTATCAATATATTTGATATTATATAAGTACATGTATTTTGATACCATCAATATATTTTAAAAATCAATTATGTTTTCTTTGGTTCGATACTGATTTGGTTCAAAAATTATATCGTGTTCATCCTTATTAGAAATGAATTGTACTTTAAGAAAGGATAGATAATTCTTAGATGTAAAATCAAAATAAAAGACATGTAGAAGGTAATTTAAAGTTGAAAAAAACATTACAAATATTTTGTTTTTGTATTGAGGTAAATCAGCAAATTAGCAAAACCAAATATAATAAAATGTTACAAAATAAATTAACTAGAGCTAACATCAGAGTCACAATCCACGCTGGAATTACAGTCATCACCTTGCCACGTCCACACAATATCTTTCAACGCCGGTCTGACGTCATCTTCACAAAACTTCTCATACTCCAACGTGTCACCGGAATCTTTAGTAAACTCAACCACCGTCATCTCCGCCGCCACCTCTGACACCTCCGCCGTCACCGCCAGCACACCTTTCCGGCCTTCCTCCGTCCCTTCCATTCTCACTTTGAAATCATCTTCGGTTTCGACAATAAACCGTAACTCACGCGCCGCGGCTTCGAGGCGTTCCACGATCACCGGAGCACGATATTTGGAGGTAAACATTGAGGATACTTTTTTCTTCTCTTTACCTTCAAATAAAGTCGATAAATCAAATCCAGATGACATGGATGAGATTAGTTCAAACGCGTTGAAAAACGCTGGTGACGACGTTGACTTTTTCAACGTCGTCGTCGGTGGAGTTGGAGATGAAACTCTTTGATGTTTTAATCGAAATGAACTCGGGCGGTGTAAACCGCGCCGATACCAAGGAACACGCATTATTCCTTGGATCGAGATCCTACGGTCAGGATCCGCCATTAAGATCTTAGAGATCAGTTTACGAGTTTCCGCTGTAAACCACGGCGGAAACTCGTACTCTGCTTTAAATATTTTCCTATACAAATTCATCAAATTTTCATCATGAAAAGGTAAAAATCCAGCTAGTAAAACATACAAAACGACACCGCATGACCAAATATCCGCTTTCGCACCATCATATCCTTTTCTTCGTAAAACTTCTGGTGCCACGTAAGCAGGCGTGCCACACTGCGTGTGCAAAAGTCCATCGTAACGTTTCTGTTCTGGCAAAGCCGAGAATCCGAAATCAGTTATTTTCAAATCATCATTATCATTTAATAACAAATTCTCTGGCTTAATGTCGCGGTGTGACACACCGCGACTATGACAAAAATCAACAGCTGATATCAGCTGTTGAAAATACTTTCTGGCAACATCTTCCTTCAATCTTCCACCATCAGACACCTTTGCAAACAACTCACCACCCGAAACATATTCCATAACATAATAGATCTTAGTTTTAGTAGCCAAAACTTCGCGTAGTTGGACAATATTCGGATGACGCACGAGGCGCGTAGCGGATATTTCTCGTTGGATCTGTTCAACCATGCCTTGATCTTTAACTTGATCTTTGTTGATTACTTTAATCGCGACGCTTTCATTGGTGGATATTTCGCGGGCATAGTAGACCTTAGCGAATGTGCCTTTCCCGATTAGTCTACCTTTTTCGTATTTGCCTCCTAATAGATTACCGCTTTCGTCCTCCATCGATGATGAATCTTTAGAGTTTGGTAAACAAAAATGAATAGATCGGATTAATCATGGAGATGTTTATTTTATTTGATTGAATGTCAAGTTATGGTGTGTTTTTTAATTGGGGATATTTTTTTTTTGTGTGTAAAGGTTGAAAATGAAGAATGGGCGGCAAGAGGGAGTAGAAGTTAAATATATTTTCGGTTTTGACCATTTCACATTATCCGGATTTTTTTGTATTATTCCTTATTTGAATGACTATCTCGAGCCGGTCACAATGGGTTAGTTCATGTCAAAACGGGTTGAACCAGATAATCTGGTTGAACGGGTTTTGATTATTTTTTTCCCACTATTGACTATCCGGAAAAAGTTGTATGAAACTAAATATTTTCCAATACAAAATGCATTTTCGCTATTGTTACGGATAACTCCAAAGTTTTCGTTTATAAAATGAATATCAATCTGTCGTGTCCAACCCATGTGGTTTTGCATCGTCGACCAAAGTGATCTGATGTGATGAACTAGAGGCCTCAAGGATCCCCCCTCAAGAGGGTTACATGTATCCATTGAGCACGATCTTTAGAAATTAGTTGCTTAAAATATATATTAAGAAAAAAAAAACAAGAATGAAATAAAATTAAGAAATGAAAAACTCAAATAAAAGTTCACAGCAAATCTCTCGTTGGCATTTGTTTATTAGAGTCAAATAAGTCCCTCTAAAAATGGTAATCGTGTTTGAAATTTGGTCCCGAAAATAGGTATTGTGTCAATAGTTGTCCAACTCATTCTTTGTAACAGGTTTACTTATTTAATCACTTATTTGAATGTGGTATTTGTTGTTTGAATATCGTGAATAGGTTAACGAAATCAACATTCAAGTATGTTAATAAATCGTGTTATTACTTTTTCAAAATACATTATTTGACTTCAATGTTTGAGTTTTACGAATATCCCTTTGAAATAATTTAGGGACTCTGTTTTTTTTTTTTAGACAAAAAGAAAATTTTTAGTAGGTGTTTTTCGTGTGTTCTCGTGTTGGAGTAACTTTTATATTTATAAAACTTTCAAGTTATGTTTTGCTAACAATAGTTTCTTGAAGTTACGAAATTGAAAACTAACTTGCCCACTAGAAAGTTGACATTAAACAGATTATAATTAGGGTAATAATTTAATAAACTTTATTTTACATTTAAGAGCATCATAAACATCTACAACAAATGTCACAATCTTTTGGATATGACATAAATGTTTATACTAGTCATGAATACGTGTAATATTAGATAGATGTAGAAAAGTTATTTGTCTTCTAATATTATTAAGTTAAGTGTTATAAATAAGTCAAATACTTGATAGATACTACTTTAAAAGACTTTTTTGTCATTTGAAAATTGTTTAGCTAGTGAGTCACAAGTTATAGTTTACCATGACCGGCTCAAGGCTTCGAATGACATCAAGCAAACTTTTAGTTAACGTCTTAAAAAGTAAGACCGATAAAGTTCTTTAGTCGTTTTATCATACATACTTTGTTTTTCGACTTTTCATTAATGTTATCTAAGTTCCACTACTTCAAACATATTATGTTAATACAAGTATGAAAAGAACTAGCTACTTGTGCTTATTAAACTCGTCTCTGTATTTGTGGTGTCAGCTCCAACTTTTACGGAATATAAGATTTTAAGTACTAGCTACTTGTGCTTATCAAAATTCAAACACAAAACACTAAAACTTTTGAGGAGATTTGCCGAAATATAGTTTTAGTTTGCTTAGGTCCGAATCAACGAAAAGGGAATATTATTGGACAGCTTGCATACAAGCAAAAAATAATATCGATTTGATCCTCTTTGCATTATTGAGTAAATTCCAACTACAATTGTCCCATTTTATGTCGAAAAAGACATTCGACTAACCAACTTGTTATTCTAAGTCGACATTATATGTTAGTTAATAAGTACATAATGTTCCGTTATAGTAGATAAGATCATTAACCTTTTGCGACTTGCAAGATTTAGTAAACATTTCAAAATTAATCATGTTAATTTTACATATTCAAATTACAAATAATATCTAATACCCATCAAAACTTAAGCCATCTTTTCTCCTTTTCTTTACTCGCAACAGCATTAGAAGCCGACGCTTGAGCAGCTTCGACTTCAGCCAAAGTTTTCCTAGTCTCGTTAAGTTTTCTTAAAGCCGCCTCATAAACCACCTTCTCTTTCTTGTTTCTAGTCACCATTTCTTCCAATTTCTGAACTCTAGTCCGCAAATCCTTCACCTCATCATCAAACGCAACCAGGGCCCGTCTTTCGCCGTTCTTTCCCTCTTTGATATCTTTCTTCTGCTGTTTCTGAATTGACCCGATTTTTAATGATTCATCATGGGCGGCTAATTGGGTGTTTATGAGACTAAAGATATCCGAGCTTGGTTCCTCTTGTAATTTGGCAGCTTTTGCTAATGCTGCAAATTTCTTATCACGTTTTCTCTTCCCACCTCTGCTTCGTTTTTTTTCTTTAGTATCTTTATTTTCAGTATTTTTAAAAGCATGATCGAGAGATTGTTTTGGAGGGAGTACTTTAACCGAAATAGGGTCCACACGTCCCTGTAATCTAGCACCTAAACCCATTCCTTCGCGGAAACCCATATTCGCCATCATTTTAGAAGCTATCCCACGGGTGTGATTCTCCCATTTTGCAAAAATGACGGTTTCGGTCTGTATGCCTTTTTGAAGATTTGAACTGTCAAAAAATCCTAAGCCTCCAGAGGTGTCTTCGATTTCATTTTCAGTATCTGATTCAGAGTAGGAATCACTGTCATCCTCATCACTCATCTGGGCGTATTCAGATAAAGATAAAGACTCGTTTCCAACATTTGTGGAACTACCATCGTCTCGGAAAACAACCCGTCCAGACCCGAGTTCCTCATCCCATGACTCAAGTTCGGCTTCCCGCCAAATTCCGGTCTTACTGTCTGAGGTGGCCCACACATTGGACCCCACCAATGACTCGGTCCAATTAGTGGGACTATACTCTTTTAGTGATGATAAAGGTAGATCAATGCCTGATTCAAATAAACCAAAAACATTTATGAATTTAGCACCAATTTAGTTCTGAATGGGTCAATTCGGGTTATGTTCAATTTTTAACAGGTCATACAAGTTGAAAGTTGCTCGAACTGTATTTTATAAACATAAAACCTCCTCAATCATTTACGTATTTGACACACAAAATCATTTAAAAACTTTTTTGGACAAATTCGGTTCCGTAACATAGTTCAATATACATGGACATAAACTAAAAAAAAATATACTGAAACTACAAAAAAAAATGTAACAAAAAATATGTACCATGTGACGACCGGCACTTTGAACCAAATCGACACCGTTGATGCAGAAAGAACTTGCAAATCTGTATTTAGGTGGTGTATCATTACTTGTTTATATATGTTAGCGAGAACTGGTACTAAAAGGGAGAGAACTTCACGTACCAATTGGTTGTCTGATGTTGGGTTAAGAAAAGAAACTTTTGCAACATTAGCACCTTCCATTGCAACAATCAAACCGTTATACCATCGTCCATCAGAGTGACGAAATCTACATTTTGACCCAACAGAATATCCCTTCTGTGGTTCCACTTCCTCTTCTTTGGGATGAAAAACATCCTGATTCGCGTCCTCTGATTCTTTCAACGGTTCCACTTCTACATCTTGATTCGGTTCTTTTGTTATCTGTAGGGAAACGTCAACTTCTTGTAATAACCTGGCCCGTTTAAGAACAAAGAGTCCCTCTTCTGCATCTTTTATAGCTTGAAGAAGTTCTGCATGAATCTGAAAAAAAAAAAAAAAAATTTACGAATATTCCTTCAATATTGTGACTATACAAAGAGTGATTTGACCAAAAAGAGATACAAGTGAATATTTTCATTATTTAATATCCAGCCGTTGGTAACTGGTTCATAGCATAATCTCTAAACCTAGTCAATTGCTAGAAAAATGGAGAGGTATAATAAACCCGTGAATGAAAATATCGTTTTACTAGAGAATGTATACGTTTTGTAGCTACAACTACTCCAACAACTTGTGAACCAATAACTTAACTTTGTGGGATGAAGTTTTAGTCGCGAACAAACATAATACGTTAACTGCAAAGGAAATCAACAAACATAATATACACCACCGGAACAGTTGAAGGTAACGCAAAGAAGTTTCTATTTATAACAGTGTTTGCGAATACTATATATAGCCAACAACGATGACCTAAGTGCAGGTTTAGATTCGCAAAAGGCGAGTGTAATATACTAGTATAGCATTTCTACATTAAACCAGTAAGAGTTGCTATAATATATGAAAATATAAACACACATCTATCTCTATCTGTATCTCTATTTATATATATATACAAAATAAGGGGTATAAATAACCTCAAGGATTTCTGGGTTTTGGGGATCAGATTCCAGGGCTTGATTAAGAGCGGAAATTGATTCATTTTGTTCTTGTAATTGAACCTCAAGTTGTTCTTCAAGAATCCTTCTTTCCTCCTCATCATCCGCCATTAATCAACAACAATCGATTTAGGTTATTTTGGATCAGATTATTCATTTATATTTTCTTTCTTTTTTATGTAACTTTTTTTTTTTAAGCAAGTATGTTTAAGTTGGGTTACGAATAAAAACGTCGGTTGAATAAAACCGGTTGAATGGTTAATGTATAAGTGATAAAAGTATGACTTTCTGTATTTTGGGTATTTTTTTTTCACGATTTTTTTACGATTTCTTCATGTTTATAACTATACAATATCTTTACGTTTGAAAGTTATGTTTTAACCATTGCCCTAAGGGCTACGATTAGTATATATATTTTTTTTAATAGTGTTTCGATTTATGTTCAACAAACAAATATTTTCTCACTTATTTTGTAGCTTATGAGATATATAACAAACATAAGTCAAAAATCAATTAACTGATAAACTTAAAATTAAGCTAAAACGACGGATAATAAAAATGATAACATTTATTTTGTTATTATTATTGAAATAAATGAATAATCTATCTATTTTTTGGTATATTAAAATTTAAAATCGTTTCTTCAATTGAAATATCCAAGTTGGAGGGTACGCATCGGGGTGTTAAAATCTCGGGTTAAACACATCCATAACGTCGTTATGGATGGTCGGTCGCGTTACATACGCAACGCGAGTTAAACGATTTTTTATTTTTATTTTTCTAACCGTAAACTAAATAAAAAAACAAAAAGAAAATTAAAAATTCCGAGTTATGACTGAGGGTATATTTTGTGTTATGTTATGAGATGAGTTATGCTGACGTGGCCATAACACCGAACGTTTCGGTGTTATGACTGCGAGCGCTCTTATATTCGACTTTACATATCTAGAGTTTTTCTAACTTGTGTCATCTGGACACTTAGTTATATTTTACTATGTTTGCTTCATTTAGTAGGGTCTAACAAGTCACAACGGATCTTTAAAATAAAAAGTGACCACGAATTTTATGTTTGCTTCATCGGTTCCCGACGTTTTTCACGTGACCACGAATCTTTAAAATAAAACATGAGGTGTTCACGTGCACAAGTCAACAGTTTCCGACGTTTTTCAGTATTTTTATATCCGACCGTGTTAAACAAGTCTTCCAAGTATTTCATCTCGCTAGGCAAAAGTGACAGATAATCAAGGTCTGCCTCCAGTGGAATAATTTTATAATTCAGAAAGCAATATGTACTATCAAAATGTTGCATATGATTCTTAGGCATGCCGAGTGTATCGAACAATGAGAGTGGTGGAATTGGCGGAGGATGGTATATACAGGGAGAAGGGATGGACATCTTCTGTAAAACTAGAGACAAGTTTCTGATATTTAACAATGGGAATCAAGTATAACTGCATAACTTATAACCGGGCACCTATTTGAAAGAGGAGGTTTGAACCCTTGATCTCCTGTTCCATTGGTTTCAAAAGTATACCCAACTAAAAGTGTACTTTTTTTTAATTAACGGCGATTTGTATTAGTAACAAACCAAAAGTTAAAGTACAAAAAAGTGATTACAGCAATACAAAGTAATGGATAAAGACGAGCTATAAGCTCACAAGTCCAAATGATCCATTTGATGGATTTCATTTTTGATACAAGAAATCAACAAGAATAATAGTGGCACTTTTGCCTACCATTGTGTTGGTTCTCGGCTTTTTGACATTAAGGAGTACCTCGTTCATAAACTACCAATACACCACCACATCAAAGCACTTTTTGAAAGTTGGAAATGGTACGAGAAATTAAGGGGTTCGGGTTATTTGAGTTGGGTTGAAAGGGTTATTTAATACAAAGTTTACTTGTAATTTATTTTCTCTAAAGGAAGCTTTTGCGTATGAACACAAAGAATCACTATTTAATCAATTACCCAAATGTTAAAGGGGAAAATATACAGAACTGTTTACACAACACCTAATCTGTAAATGTTGTTAGTGCTATAACAAAATCAGGAAAATGTTTACACGAATACATTTACAGACACAGTACGGGTGGCATTTCTCGTTTGTGGTGTTACATTAACAGCTTACCTGCAGGACTACTTCTGGATGGGGGGTTGTTCCAACCATTTTGCTCGAAATCCAGTTCCCTTACAATCTTTACAACAAGCTGATCCCTGTACGAATTGGGAAAGAAAACTTTGATTACCTTTTTAATAATATAACATTTGAAATCGTATTTATTGATCAATTATTATAAGATTGATAAGAAAAAAATCAAAAGTGTAGGCACACCCAGTTTCAACCCCCACTAAAATATTACAACTTTTGACCCAGACTTATTTAAAGGCAGAACTTGTTACTTTATTTATTACATCAAAACTGAATGAATTTCAGAAAATGAGTTTCACAATATACCAAGGCTAAAATACGAAGAAAGTTATTATATATCGGAACTTTAAAAGAAAATTTTAAAACTAATTTAAAGTTAAGAATAAACGAAGTTTATTATAGCTTGGATACGGAGCTAACGCTAAAAAAAACACAGAAGAAGTTTGGGTCAGCTTGCACATTGAGCATAGTCTAGGTAAAGACATTTGTATCATATGCGGATAAAGAGAAGATTTCGACCCGTTTACTTCTGAATAGGTCGATTAAAGTGATTTTTATCTCTCAGGTCTCACAAGTAAAGTCACAAAAATTTATTAAACAGGAAACATTCGATATGGGTTACATGTTGACCCGTTACCCAACCCATCCAATCTTTCACCTCCACTAATGGAGGTCAATGATTAAGTTGAAACGACAAGTAGCTAATTATGGTGCAAACTTGGTCATTCAGGTTTGCACATAGCGTCAAAAGAATATGATTTAACTTCACCTTTCCAGCACAAATGACGCAGCTTCTGTTTCTGGAAGGTACTTCGCACAACATGTTATCACCAAGAATGAAAAATCCTGTACCAGCACACCATTTACACTCGACATGGCCATTGGAATCACATGAAGAACAAGCAACGGGCCTTGGTTGCTGTAAAAACAAATTCAGAAGGTTATGGTGTCAACCAAGATAGAATTTTGCAAGATTAATCAGAAACACAAGTAGTTATAAGACTAATAAAAAAAGGGAAGGGCAGCATCCAGTGAGCGGGTTAGCTCACAGTAACTAAACTCATTTTGAAATCCAGAATTTGGTGTTTCATTTTAAAGATATGATCATTGTGTTTTGGTCATCTAAACAATGACGGAATTCTTTATTGAAATCCAATACCACGTGTGTCCGCTTAACTCGTATTCTGCAAAAAAGGATGTTGTATCCAATCCTAATGAGCTAGATTTTAATGTATATCACTTTGGCATAACAAGTAACAACTCACACATTTTTGTTTAACTCGCTAAAGGTGAGAGGTACCAGGTCGGATTACCGGCTCATAAAATGAGTTATTAACCAAAAAAACAACTAATACGTTTTTTTTTATCTTGAATTTGTTGTTTAATTGATATATAATTGAACAAAAACACAAACGAGGCGAAAGATAGAAGAGTATATACCTGAGAGATTAACCAAGCTTGTTCCATGCGTTTAGAGAAATTGGATGAATTATCAGATGATGATTCCACCATTGAGGCTCTCACTACACAAATTCCTCCACCGTTAATCCGCCGTTTGATTAAGTTTACGCCGCCGTGACGACGGTGAAAATAGTTGACCGGAACTAATGATTGTCTTGAAATTAGTAACGTATTACAAGAACATGGACTATAATTAGTTGAAATCATTGATTTCAGGTTTGATTTGATAGAAAATTGTGATTGATTGTGTAGAAACAAACAGGATTATTTCTAGGGTTTATACGGTTGGTGAGACGTGTAATAGATTAATTTGTTTAACTAATTTAATATTTATAAATATCAACTTGATTGTCCATGGGGTCAAGTAACAGAGTCTAAATAGTTGACCCTTTTTATGGTTAATACAACTCTTTTTATGGTTAATACAACTGTTATATGTAGTTTTATAAATCGTTTATAACTCCCAATCGCTGGTTAAGAATACTGATGTATTGCAAGATTCATTTACACAAAATTATGTACTTCATTTGTTCAAAATCATTGAGTTTTATCCGATCAAAAATTTCGAGAATACCATCGAAGTATTTTGATCTAAAAATTTTCACACGACTCTCAATATCATCCCATTCGAAATCCTAAAATACAACATATATTATGATGATTATGATTCTAGGGTGTCGAATTAGATGATACTAAGAGTCGTGTGAACACTTTCAGATTAAAATATTTCGGTGATATACGTGAAATTCTTGATACTAATGTTTTCTGTTCATATTAGTTAGTCAAATAATGGTCCCTAAACTAATACTCAATCTTCACTTTTGGTCCCTTAAAGAAATTTCTTTCCATTACTAATTAAAAAACGGTAAACAGATAATGCTCACCATTTTCTAAACCATTTTCTAAACCGATCTCAAGATATTTTCTTCACGAGGTTTGAAAAAATGACCTTTTCTTAGAGAGGTAAATAGGTAATCGTCTTACGACTTTTTTTTTATGTTAAATTAGTATTATTCACTAATCATGATCGTGTCTGAATAATGAGAGATCCTGAGAAAAAAATTATCTCAATAAAAAAATATAAAGCACTAATTTGAATAAATACTAATTACTTCAAATGCAATATTTTTTTATGATTTTCAATACAAACTTCTCAATTAATTATTTTTATGAGTAGAAGTCCGAGACACCCAAAAAAATTAAGGTACTGGACGGTCGTCATTCTCATCGACTCTCAAAGTCGGGCTGAAGTCACCTACATTATTAAGAATTTAATAAGTTCACCTCAATTGGATAAGGTTTGTATAGTAAAAGGTAGTATGTCGAAAATTTATGTTAGTGATAATCGAAACTTACTTCTTTGTTTAATTTTTAAGTAATCAAGTTTGTTAGTATCTTTATAGCAATGCGAATATAACATAAACACAATTAGGTCCAACTTCTTTTTTCGTTTCATCGTTAATTAATATTGAACTTGCAAACTTAAGAAATAGATCACTTTTACTCATATTCCATATCAGCAGCTCTGATTTCATCGTCAGGTTTTATGTTAAATAGTTGTTTTCGTAACCACGAAACAACATTCTTCGGTTTCTTTTCCATTGAAGTTAAATATGCAAAGGAAAAGAAATGGTTATTGGTAGATGATCAGAATCAGAACCGAAAAAGTCGATAGTTTGACCCCAAAAAAAGTCAAACGTCAAAGTCGATAGTTTGACCCCAAAAAAGGTCAAACGTCAAAGTCGACATGTATCTTGTCTTTACTCTTTACTAAGAAAGCAAATGTAAAAATGTACAGGCTATTTAAGAAATAGATGTTATATATCATGAACAATGATTACAATTAATAGTAGTCACTCAATTCAAATCATACAATTTGAATAATATGTTTTATAACGTGCATATTTTATGTCCGTTACATCTTTCGTGCAATATATGCCGCATATATGCTCGTGGGGAAGTCCCTATAAATCATAACTTGCTACAAAAGAACTCAAAATTGTTAATCAATCTTACCTAAATAATTCAACGAACAAATCCTTAAGTTGCAGTCGAATATTGCATCATTAAACTTCTCTGTTTAACAAGCTCGTGAAGATCTTGAACGATTTTGAAAACTGAATCAGGTCTTGCAAGTCTTAATGCATTTTGTGACATTGTATTTAGCTCGTGTGCTTTTGGACCAAACCATTGACCTACAATATTCGCTATCTCTTTTGGTGATTTTGAAAATTTCCCACATCCATTTTCCACCACGTATGGTACGTTCCCAACTTCCTGAAGAACGAAATAAGAAGCTATAAACAATCATCCTAGAAGGCTTTTATAAAATTAAGGATGTTTTATGCATTTAAATACACTTCGGGCAACTTTGAAATTGGTTTGACATTCAGTACTTTTGATGCGTCAGAGATAAAAGATAACCCAAATCGACCCATCTGTGGATAAACAGACCGAAATTGATGCCTTTAATTATAGATAAAGGTTGTTTCTTGTTCTATTATTGTTACTCCACACACTGTGAACAACATTCATTTGAGCTAAAACTGATGATTATAAATAACTAAATGAGAATTTCTTAAGAAAAGGTATAGGACACAAAAAACTATTAGAAAACTCCATACGGACCGTTTCTATCCGTACTAAAAATGACCTGTTTTTACACGTTACCCAACCCACCTATCTTGCCACCTCTAGTACACGATAACTAAAGATATAAACATTGGAAGAAAAAAGATTAACTTTAATAACAAAATTACCTGGCCGGCAATATAATCGTTTAGAATTATGGGGAGTCCTCGGATCATAGCTTCTGCAATGGTTCCAGGACCAGCCTAAACAAATATATATGAAACGAAGTCTGCATTAAAGAATGTGACATTTGACTTTTGAGAGTCAATTAAATAGTATCAAAAGTTCAAAATAGTCGAGAATCATTTATTTCTGTAGAAAGAATAGACAACTAGGACAAATGATACAACTTTCAGAATTTTCCGTTTTGGAAATCAACAATATACTGTAAAAAAATCTCCACTAAAACTCAACTTAGAAAGTACTAAGTGTGAATTTTAAAAAGAAAACCGTTTACCTTGGTGATAATACAATCACAAGCGCCCATGCATTCTTCCATTTTAGTGACAAACCCCTTCACCTGAAATTTATTAATCTTGTATTAGAATCACTTATCCACATATTTAATTTGACACCAGATACATCTTTGAGTGGCCTTAAATAATGAATGATGGTGATGGGAATACCTGAACGGGAATCTTAAACTCAGCTGCAAGCAATTTGCTGGCGAGTTTTTTGTTGCGGCCGCAAACTACTAGAACCTGACCAATTGGTTCACCAAGATTTTTGTCATATAATGCATTACTTAATGCCTTGGCTGTAGCTTCAATGGGACCCATCCCTTCACCACCACCCATCAATAACACAGCAGGAAGATCCTCATCCATACCGAGTTCCCTTCTTAATACATCCTATAATCACACATAAAATCATCAAGTTTGACCTCAAAAGTCAAAGTGTTCACGTATTTGCAATTAACCTTCTGTTCTCATAGTGATTAGCCTCTATACGTAAGATAAAATGATTTTTCCTACGTGCATTTAACTACAAGCAGTTTGGTTCGGTTAACCGATCTTTTGAGTATTATATAATATGGATAACCAAATTTGCCAACAAAAATGCACAGCTAACTTATTTTTTGGTTCGGTTTGATGGTTTATCAGTACAATCTTCTTAGGTAAAAATCTCGACCGTTTACTATGAGTGTTATGTTTTATCTCTAACGGGTCTGTAAAATAAATAAAATATAGCTAAAAATGAAATTAGTCAAACATATGAAAAGGGTCAAAAGACATCAAAAGCAAAAGACTATTATTAAAATAATATATTATTTTCATAATATTTGACACACTAACTATAAAATAATGATTAAAATTTAAACTTTTAGACATAAAGTGTTCCTGGTCTACTCAAATTAATAAGTATCTGTTTTGACCCGTTACCTAACCCGACCAAATTTGCCAACTTCTATCATTTTCAATGAAGATACCAACCTTGGGCCGAACAGGCTTAACAAAAGAAGGCCGAACAGGAAGACCGTAAACTTTAATCTGAGAAGATTGAAGACCAGCTTTTAAGGCCCGTTTAGCCACCTCATCTGTAGGGCAATAGCATCTTGTTACAAGCTTATGAAACCTATGACATAAACAACAAACAAGTTACTCAATCTCCACACTCGAAACAATTTGGAAAGTAAAGAGTTTGAAGTGTCAAAAACAAACCATGTAGGATGGCAAGTGCTTAAATCCGTAACGACTGTAGTAAATACAATCTTGTCTAAAAGACCCTTTGACCTCAAGATACGAAGCGGTACATGTTGCATTAGAGGATGTACACTGATGATAATATCTGGCCGGTACTTCATTAAACCTTTTGCAACCTCTCTGTCACAATACAAATAAATAATAAGATTAGTCAAGAAAGTCAAAATGTATATGCTAGTTTGTTTCCAGAGAATTTGATTGTTGCAAGTGATACGTCTATTCAAGTTCTAGGGACAACTATAGCTAATATTTCCTATTTCCGCTTATAATTATAAGATTGTAAAAAGGGCAAATAATCAGTTTTATACAAACCACAACAAACCTAATCAAAAATTACTCATATGCCCATACTTTATTGACTACTACCTTAAATAACTGAAATTCGCCAAACACTTAACGACATTAAAAAAAGTTATTAACATAACTTCAAGAAGTAGAAGCACATTAAACAGCATCTCCTAATTATCATTTCAAAAGTTTTAACAAAATAACAAAATATGAAAACATCTAAACAAAACGTCATAAAAAAGTAATTAAACTGAATGTGAAAGAAGAAGACAAGAATCTTCACCTAGCTATAAATGTGGAAGTGGCAGCGAAATTCGATTGGTGCACAGCACGAGGAGCGGTAGCATAATACGTCATCCTCCACAATGAACCATGTTTGACCAAAAAATTATAACTTCTTGGCAACTGATTAAAAGGCCATGGTGTATGATCCGTCCACAAATCCGTCACAAACACCTGAAAACAAACATTCATTACATCAAATGTCATCAAACCAATTAAAACACACAATTCAACAAAAACCAACCAACCTCATATTCATCACCAAACTTCTCATTAAACGCCCATTTAATCGCTTCAGCAGAAGCCCGATGACCACCACCAGTATCACTCATCAAAATAAGCACTTTTTTCTTCCCATTACTCTCAAACCCACTTTTAGGTTGTGAATCATCTTCCAAAACACCATTTCCATCACTTAAACCACTACTACTCCCCGAACTAGCCTTAACCGAAGCAACCGAAGCAAACCCAAGCGGAATCCTATCACAATGAAACCTAATAAACTTATTAAACTCATTAAAAAACCTATTAACACTAGACCCTCCTCTACTCCCAGAACTCAAAGACCCAACAATCTTTGATGATTTCTTTCTCCCACCAACATTCCATAAATCCACAATCTTTCTATCACTCTGAACAAAATTCGATACAATAGAGGAATACCCATCTAAACTTAACCGATTCGAACTCGAATCAAATGCAAAGTTACTAAATTTCGACAACAAATTAAGGGCATTGTTGGTTTCTAAACTAGTAACTGATGAAGATGAAGATGATGACTGCATATCTCAATTTTCTTCAAAGTTTTACTCAAAAACAACTCATTTAGCCTAACGATTGATATGGGTATAATTATTTAAAAAAAAAGATTAAATCTTTAGACAAAAAACAGCAAAACCTTGAAATGGGTATAATTATTTTTCAAAAACAAATTAAATCTTTTAACAAAAAACAGCAAAATCTTGAAATGGGTATAATTATTTTTGAAAAAAGATTGAATCTTTAGACAAAAACAGCAAAAATCTTGAATTGGGTTGGAATGAAAATGAAGAAAGTTTGGATTTTTATTGAAAAAAAGATGGAAATATGAAGAGGGGTTTGTGACCACAGAGATAGGATTTAGGAAGAGAAGTAATATTCCATGGAATTTGAGGTTAAATAATAAATGGGTTATTTGTTTTGTTTTGTTTTGTTTGGGAAAATGGTGGTGATTGTTGTGTGTGTGTTGTGGTGGTGGTCATGTCAATCACGCCCGGGTTTGTTTAGTTGTTTAATCGTTTAGGAATTTTGTTAGAATTAGAATTAGGGTTTTATAGTTAGTTTTATGAAAGTGATATTTGGTTGCCATCCAATTAATGATAACGTGTTTATAGACTAGTGGGAGAGAAAAAAGTATTAGAAGTGAGAACTTGATTTATATGACGGTTTTGGTCTTAAAAACACTCAAGTTTGTCAGTACATTATCTTTATTTGTCTGGTATTCTTGTATTTTTTTAAAATAAAGTTTGAAAACATGGTTTTAAAAGTGAATACAAGTTTAGTTTGGTATATTGGCAACATGGTATCGGCTTATGGAGAGGTGATAGAGGATAATATGTTGCTTTAAGTTTGAAGATTTGTAGTTTGGTTCTAAAATGATATAAGTAACGATATTATGATTGTGAATTGTGTTTGTCGAATTAACTCACACTCATGCTAACAACATAAAAACATATGCCAAACACATGTACACATAGTTATTCATTTTCGGTTTTTGTCAAATTAGTGAGGTGAATAGGTATGGTCCCTTTCCCCTAACCGAGTGTTGGTTCGAAAAATCAATGAAATTGTACTTTCATCTATAAGAAACAAAGCAAAACGACATAATTGGATGACACTTATAATTAATTTAATTTAAGTTTGGGTAACGAGTATATGGTATTTATAAACTAATTCATTTAAAATGGTATGAGGGAATACTTAATTAGTTGGTTACGTTTTCAATTTTTCGAACTTATGTTCCGAAATCAAACAACATTTTTCATTCTCATTCTCAAATTTTTCTTTCATTAATTTAGTCCAAACACAATCTAAGAATTATGTAAATAATCGGTAACCATGTTTATCTATTCTATTAAAAGTTTTGGTAATTAAAACCTTCATTTTATTATGTTATTTTCGGGTTAAAATTTATGGATAACAAATGTTATTTCACAATTAAAAATATCTAACCGTTATGGTTCTTAATTTTTGGACAATCATCCAATTATATGGTTAATTGTTGAATTATATTGGAATTTTTTATGTTAACCACGTTTAGGCAACAAATTACTTTTTTTTTTCAATCGATCGTTACAAAACGGTTGAGGTTTTTCATATTCATGGTTTTCGGATAGGATAAACTTTTTTAACTAAGATATATGCGGTCTAGACAAAATATACAAAAAACGCTTTTGAACCTTTTATTCAATCACTCCTAAGATGTTATCTAAAGATGTCGGGTGTGTTTGGTATCGGGCTTTTAGGAGCTTTAAGAAAGCTACAAGCTTTTTCAAATTTAAAAGCTCCATTTACATAGCCTTTTTTGGTACGGAGAACTTTAATTTGGAAGAAAAATATCCAAATTAAAAGCTCTTTCAAATGGCTCGAGTTTTAAAAAAAAATAAAAGCTCAGAAATAAAAGGTTCAACCTCCGACCTCTAGCTACAGGTTGGACCTACAACTTTTAGCCTCATTTACACCAAACATACACGTTCAAACCTAATATGTGTTACAAGGATTTCAAAAAGCCGTGTCATGAAAGTTTGGATCCGACATGAAACCACCTTGGTGGTGGTTTCCCAACCGACCATACTATACAATGCAAATAACAAAAACTTTAGTTTGACAAATATTTTGATTTCAAACCCAAATTAGCGTGTTGTGGGCTTGTAGTAAAACGTTGACCATATCTAGAAAAGTGACTTTAGAATAAAATGGAAAACGAACCTAGAATAAACAATAACAAAAAGCATGCTTTTCATTTAATCTCTTCATTTAATCTTATGTTCACGTTCTTTAAAATTTAATAAAAAATTAATATTTATTAGACGATAGTTCCAAACTTAAAATACGTACTCTTCTTACATATAATAGGAGTATATAAATCTAATGAGACGCAAACTCAAATTTCGGATTTGAGTCTATTATCTAATAATATTATAGATTTTGCTAACTATAGTTACTAAGGTTATGGATAACATTGAAATAGATGTATAAATATATTATACCATAATCAAAGAAAGTAACCGTTAACTAAAAATATAAAAGATCATGCTTTATTAATTATACGATAACCATTTAACCACTCTTAAATATAACCTCGCATGTTTAAAGTTGTAAGATTATTACACCAAAAAGTATCCACTAAATTTCCCAAAAGTTGAAGCACGACATAAGAGTCAACGTGACAAACACGTGATAAATTGATTTTCTAAAAGGGGAATCTTGTGAATGAAACTTTAATTATAATAAACGTGTTGGTTAATAATAATATTGCATTTCATCATTTTAAACCTAACTTTTGATCATCAATTTAAAACAAACACTTTGTCTACGGTGCAACATTGAATGATCAGTTTCCGATTATTCTTGTTTTATGTCGTTACGTTTTTTGCCCGTTCCACATCAATCGGCTTTGAGGAATTTATGTCGGTTTTCATACTTACTAGTTTTACTATTTTTATCGACAAAAACTCTATAATGATAAGATGGTTTATGTATGATCAAAGCATACAGACTAAGTGATGAAAGGTATAATTACTTTAAGCTTATAGAAAAGAAGAAAATCATCGATTTCACATGATACATAGAAAATAGAGATCATTAATATCCTACAGCCTACAGCCTACAGCCTGTAGTTACAACTTATAGTTCCAATTACGTTAAACAGACCATATAGTACAAATATATGATTTGAACTCACAAAAACGGATTGGAAACAGAAAAATGTTGCACGGGATTTGAACTCACAAAAATTCATAGGCACGGTGATAGTTGTTGTATGTCGTCACCTATTTGGAACTTTGGTTATGTACTCTTGTTAGCGTATATTATTTTTACTAAGATAAAAAAGTGAGTTAACGAGCGTTCCCACATAACTCTCCTTATATGTTGCACGAATCCTACATAAATCGACATAGGTTTAGAAACGGTTGTTGGTTTCAATTTAAATTATGTACCGATTAAAATGTGATGAGGGATAGATAAGTAATTCCGAATCCTTAAAATTTAAGTGATTAAAAGATATTTTATGATATAACTTTCTCAAAAAAGGCTTTCGAACCCAAAATTTGGACAGGAGATTACTTACTTAAATGAAGCCCAAACCAATTCTTTGGTTCCAAGAACAACTTCTTTCCAAATTTTCGTGTCATTTACTCAAACGCTTACTGTTTTTCTTAGATGTGTACTCGATCTATGTTATGTCGTACATTTACATCAGACCGCTCCAGACCCAACGCGCAACGACCCACTTACATGGTGGTCAACCAACTGATCCGTATAACCAAACAACTTTTCTGATAAACAATGATCACTATACAATCTCTCGACGAAAATTCCCAAATTATTCAAGTCTTAGCTACATCCAAATTCATGATATATGAAAAAAGTTGTACAAGAAACACCATAATAAGAAAATATAAAGCAAAACAATTGTGACAACCAATCTCACATCTATAAAAAAAAAAAGGCCCGTCCTCCCAAGGTAACTTGAACATGAATCCTTCTCCATTTACCGTTTTAATTTAGACAAGTAATCTCAAACTAAAGACTCATGTAGTCGATGAAAATTCAAGGAGTTGTTGATTAGTTTGAAATCGTCTCATGTGCTCTTCTTCAAGACTCACCACTGCTTCTATTCCATCTCCATCTGGTGTGCTAACCAAGACGAACACGTTGGGTACCAACATATCTGGAAGCGTGACCCATTTCGGATTTCCCCAACCGAAATTCGTTTGGTAAAACACCGACCTATGCAAGTCACTACACCTATAAACCTCAAGATCACAATAAAACTCTTTTACATCATTTATAGATTCCTTAATACCTGTCAACCAGTCTTCTAAATGCCGATGCTCCCTACTATCTCGGAGTTCTTTCATTTCTTTCTTCAGTTGAACTACCAAATTCCCTAAACTCATGATTTCGCTCTTGTGATGGTTTGATATCGTGGTGTACCAAGTGAAGTTTCCAATATATTTGTCAGGCAACTGTGTCTCAGACATTCTTCGCTTCATGTTCACGAGCTGAATCAAAGTCGAGTTTTTGAAACAACCGGTTGAAGAGGTAACTGCACATTTGTAGAGAAGTGTGGTTATAAGCTCGACTTTTGTAGGGTTGTCCACTAACCCTGCTACTGATTGTTTCAATTCAGCGATCTTTTGTGCATCAAATACAAACCTTCTATTGACACATGTTTTAGACTTCTCGAGCACAAGCTCAGACATTGTGTGTTCAAGATCCAAAGACGGGAGATATGTAGCAAGGATCACCGGTGGTGTTGTAACCTCACCACGTGCCGTAGCAGCCCAGTCACTTAGAAAATCATCCATCGTAAATCCATCTGCAACCTTATGAGATATGCAAATAGTAATCACCATTCCACCACCTTCAAAATACGTTACTTGAACGGCAAGAAAGCTATAACCTACACACGACTCCTTCCAAAAGAAACCCTCAGGAAACATAGATCTCTGAATTTCAAATTTGGGACATTTAAGAAACTCAGATAAGCGACACCCCCAAATCTTTGCTTCCACAAAAACGACTCCCTGGTCATCACAATCAACGGTGATTCCATCTTTTTTTAGTCTACCCGCCAATGGGTAGTATTTTGTTAAGGTTTCAGATAAAGATTTCTTCAAAACATCACTACTAGTTATAGTTTCCGACTCGTATGACAACAAGATTGGGGTATAGGAATGCATTGCTATTTGATCGAGCAACGAGAGTTTAAAAGTTTTGAGGTGATTTGGAGTTGGAGATGAAGGTTTGATGATTTCATTGGTGATTATCTCAACCCTCTCTGCCCTATAGATTTGTTTCGAAAGTTTCTCCATCGTTACTAACCTTTTTGGCCATTCATGGATAAAACTAAACATATATATATAAAATAACTTGAATCATCAAGATTCCTTGAATGGTTTCAAATGATATCTCACCATTTTGCATTGTCTTATTCTTTGTTTGCATCTTGATTTTTATATGACTAAAAGCCAAGAACGTAGGTGTCAATCGATATCCATTTGACCCGATTAATACTTGGATCTGTCCATAATCCATTTTGATCAACCCGTGTCAATATCACTTCGCTACCCCCACCCCCATCACCACCCGCTAACCTACCATAATCCGTCTGGATCAAGCATTTAAATGATTAATATTCCATTGTTTGGAACCACACAATTCAGCGTTGTCTTATTCCCTTAAGATGTTTTGATTAACAAAAGTTGGTACTAAATTTTTCGACAAGAGGCAAAATAACAGAGTAGATGATGATTAATTACTTATTTATCGTAGTAAAAGCCGAGATTTGTTTTTCTCAGAAAGCTAAAAGGTATATCTACATATATAACGTGACATATTTTGCACCTGTTAGGCGGCAAACAGTTACTTAAGGATCTCAATTCTACATATTATTTGATTTATACATGAGAATCTATATTGCAATATGTTTAGATACAGGTAATCTATTTCGTAGAGCAATGATAAGTCCATAACCAAATAAATTTGGGTGAGATGAACGTTGAAAAAGCACTAGTTGTCATAGGAAGAACGAGGAGAAGCAGTCATGTTTCAAGCGTTTTCTTAGTATTCATGTTCGAACCCATTTTATTAACTGAAGACGCCACTAAATTTCATTTACTCGAGTTAACAATAGCTTTTCATTTCATTAGAACTCTAAACATAACAATGATTTGTGTATCGAAGACATCCTTAATAGCAAATAATAATATGAAAAATAACGATGTTCATTAAAGAGCAGGCGCGATGAATAACAAACACCCGTCAAGAAACATAAAACACACACACAAAACACAGACACCACATTTTCGACTCACACGAAAACCTGATTATTCAAACACATACATTTAAACACATTCCATTTTATCAACAAACAAGGGATCCAACGATGGGATACTTAGCTTCAACATTCTTCTCCCCAATCATCAGAACACCCATCCTCTTGTCAGTCAATCCATGAAGTGATCCAATCACATCTTCATCGTTTTTACTCATTTTAGCTAAGGCTCTACTCGCATCTTTTCCAGCGAACATGGAGTACGAGCCGCTGGGACGTAGAAAGACCTCCCGGTGCTCACATCGAAGATACGTCCCTTGACTGCGATGTAGATTGGGTTCGATGGGTTCGAACCGTCGTATTGTTTTAGCTGGTTTAGTGTTAGCTCCATCGTTTGTTAGGGTTTTTGTAATTGGGGATAGATATATATATCCTTTTCTTTTATATTTATTTTGGGCCACTAGTAGTGCTTTTTTTCTTTTTAGCTTTAAATAAAGTAGTGAAAAATTGTTTGTACAAAAAATGGAGGATTAAGATTGTGGATATATATATTGAAGATTGTGACAAAA